>OU452301.1:23992500-24592500 GCA_911728475.2 Pterostichus madidus | reverse complement strand
ACCAATTTATTTGTAAACATAAGAGAGTTTTAAGAAAATTTTATTACTATAGTAATAATCAGAAAAACCAACATTATTATATTATAAGTTCGTAACCCTATTTGTAACCGAGGAACAAAAATTTGAGATGCCATAAATAAAATTGAATATAATATCTCACAATACATTTTTTTTTTGCTTTAGGAAAAAAAGAAGAAATAAGAGTTCCATATTTTTTACTATATGCTAGTATTGTATATATGTATATACCGTGTGTCCCACATAATATTGACAATATCCCTACATCTTATTTAATACAGATTATTACATTTCGATAGCGTAATTTAATAAAATTAATAAAAATAATTCAACACTTTTCGCATACTATTGTATTGCTACTGACAAAGTGCTTGCAATTTGTTTTAAATATTTTAATCTGTCACTGTCATCTTGAATATTTTAAAAGTCAAGGACTGCCTAAATATTATTAGAATGTATTATGGAGGGCGCAGTACAAGATAAATATCTGAATACTTTGTCAGAAACTATTAGACAAATTAAAATATTCACAATGGCACTGACAGATTAAAATTTTTAAACAAATTGCACTTTACATCAATAGCAATAAAATAGTAGGTGAAAAATTTGGAAATATATATATATATATATATATATATATATATATATATATATATATATATATATATATATACAAATATATATATGTATCTTGTATATATATATATATATATATATATATATATATATATATATATATATATATATATATATATATATATATATATATAATATGTATCTTATATATATATATATATATATATATGTATCTTGTATATATATAATATAATAATAATACTAATGATATATTTTGCTAAAAAACATATTACATCTCCATACAAAGGTAGTTAGTAACAATATAAATCATAGATTACCAGTAACAAAATAAATAAAATTGTTTTGTATTACAAGATATATATTAATTGTATACAATAAAGTCGTAGGGCGTTTCTGACGTAGTTGTATATAACGTATGCATTTTCTTTCGATATTTCCTTCATTAGAGTAGGGAAGTTAAGATCGTCATTAGGGCCGTGTTTCTTTAAGAATGTAATCCTGTATGGTGAAAATATAGGACACTGAAATAGAAAATGTATTATGTTGTTAGACTCTTGTGTATTGCAAATGGTACAGATTTCATCCCCATTGAATTTGTGGCAGATTCCTTCATGGTAAACGTAGAATAGGTTAATGTTTGTAGTACGTAATTGGCTGCAAATTTTAAGTATAGCATAGGGAATATTTGTATCCAGATAGTTCAGAGTTGTATTGAAGAATTTGAAGGAAAAGTATTTCATTATATGCCATAAGTATGTTGATAAATTATTGTTTTAGAAGTAGAGGATTTTGTTCTTTCTATATCCAGTTGAAGTGTACTCTATTTAACACTCTTTCCAAATTTTTAACCCAGTTCCATTTATTTTGATTTTCATTGCTGATAAGAGAATTTTTGTTAATTTGAAGCAATTTTTTATAACACACTTTGACATGTCTTTCTTCTGGCATTAAAAGAATCTTGTACCACCAAGATAAGATTTTTTTAAAAATTAGTAATTCTAATTTTGATTGCCCTGTTTCTCTCCTAATTATGTAATTTGGCGTTGTTCTTTGCCATGATAACATAGTTTAAAAAAATTGTGCTTGTGCTCTTTCAACACTATTCTGCTGCGACTGAAAATAGCCCCAAACTCCTGCTCCGTACGAGATCGATGGGATTAATAATGATTCATATAATTTCATGACAGTACTCCAAGAGATAACTTTTGCTTTTATCATCGCACTCTTTATTGTTCCTGTTATTTTATTTGCTTTGGATATGTTCTCTTTTGTATTTTAGTTGAAAGATCCTGAGATCTTGAATATTATTCCCAAATATGTATAAGACGAAGTAAATTGTATATCTTCTCCTTGACAAGTGTATCTGATGGTTTTTTTTGGGAGATCTCCCTTGGTGAAAATGTAAAATTTTGGTTTTACATGGATTTACTTTTAATAAAAGTTTATTACAAAATTCTGTTAGTTCTACAAGTTTATGATGAACGTCGACAGGAGAGTTAGCGAAAATGACAATATCAACAGCATACTGGAGTGATAGAATGTCATAAGATTGATTAATATAGTAGCCTTCAAGTCCTTTATATATATATATATATATATATATATATATATACTGGGTGGTGCGAACCACCTGTCCACCCCTTTTAAAAATTCTGTGTTCAACGTTTTGAGAAAACAAGATCTCCGATAATACTAACTTCAATGTGCTCTATCGAATTTGACCTCCCCCCGCCCCACCCTGGAAGAGAGGAGGGGTGGATAACTTCAAAATCTTAAATGGAAACCCCCAATTTTTATTGCAGATTCGGATTCCGCGTAAAAAATATGTCAGTTTTATTCTCCCCTCGAACTATGAACAAAAACAATAGATTTTACAAGTTATCAGTGACAACAACAAAAAATAAAGCGATACAAGAAAATTCACATTGGTTGAACCCATGGATATGGTTTAAAATGACATATTTAATAAGTGATTTGAAAAGCATTTCTTAAACCTATGATTACATTAATTTGCCTAAAATATATTTTTTATCAGTTCAGCATATGTCTACGATTATTACAACCATTTAAAGATAGTTAAAATGAGTTTCAGAATGTAGTTTTCATATTGTTGTTAGTGGTCCATCAATTTTTTGGGTAAAAACTGAAATATTAATCGAAATTCTTATATAAACGTTTTTGTCGTTTATATACTTCAAAGTTCGTATTATTCAAATTGACGCTACGCCGTCAATTTTTATTCAAATGACTTGTATTTTAGTCTGCTGAAAAGCTTATTTTACTAGCTTTACGGTAGTTATCTTGAAATATTTTTAGCTTGAACTTATAAAAAGTTATACATAAAAGTATCAAAAAAGACAGTTTCCCCATTTAAACTATATGTAAATTTTGACCCCTCTACAGGCACGTGTTAACGTAATTTTTCGGACCTGCTATGATGGCTCAAATTTTTTTTAATTTTTTCTGAGTAGTTTTAGAGTGTGAGAGCATCAAATTTTCGACTTTGCCAAAATAACGGACACCCTAATATATATATATATATATATATATATATATATATATGGAATTATTTAAATATTTGAGATTTATCTAATCCTTCGTCAAAACAAACTAAAAATCTATCTGCTCATATTACTACGTTTTTCCAAATTTCCAATTGCTCTTTTACAGCACGAAACAAAGATATTTTGTCATGATTTGAGTCATACAATTGGGCGCAAAAGACTTACGACCCATTGCAAACTAATTGTTTATAACTATTTATCACCAAACAACACTAATGATTGAAACCTGCGTTCATATGGCGTTATACATAAATTAAGTAAATGCTAGCCTCTTTATAGCCATCTCTCTTTCAAAGTCATGCGCGAATTAAATACGTGGGTTCTTTGTATTTAATAAAAAAAAATTATTCATTCTTTATTACAAGTTTTTGATTTACAGTTTGTTCAGAACAGTAAATATATTGATTGTTTTTACAAGTACAATTCAATGGTTACAGAAGAAGTGTCTTATCTTTACAAATAATCCATATATATATATATATATATATATATATATATATATATATATATATATATATATATATATATATATATATATATATATATATATATATATATATATATATATATATATTTATATATATATATATATATATATATATATATATATATATATATATATATATATAACCCAATTATGACTAATAACATTATTCATACTTTAATAGATAACTAAATGTCTAAAGGAAGTGCGTAACTGTTCATAATGAATCATCTTTATTCTACGTACATAATTCCTCCCCTGCAAGAATTCATTATAATCAGTTTAGAATGTTTGCAATTCAATATCTTTAATTTTTATATCCTTTTTATAATTCTTTAAAAGGTTTTTTCTTTTTATTATAAATTTTACAATTAACATTATAATTATTAAACTTATTATTACATATATAACATAATAATGATGATTGTTTTCTTGTATTTTTATTTCTTTAATTATTTTAGTTACATCAAAAGTTCCATTATATTGTTGAATCTTCAACAAGTTCATTACTCCATTTATAGTAATATTTTCTTCTTTAATTTTTAAATTTTTATATTGTAATTCTTTATAATTTTAAGTAATTATTTTAAATATATTTTTATTATTTTACATTCTTCATTTAATGTTATTTTATAAATACCCATGATATCTTCTTGAGTATTTTTATTTTTACAATTAATTTGAATTTTTGTTTTTTTGGAATAATTATAATAAGATCATTTGTATGTATAATTTTTTCATAATGATTTTTAATTTTTAATTCATTATATTTACAATCATCAGTATTCTGGTGTATAATCATATTACTAAAACACTTACTTATAAAGAAATATTGAGTTACACATAACTATTTTCTATCACTACTTATATATTTATCAATCACAAAATGATTATCATTTCGGATTAAATTCATTTCCTGAATTTCACTTAAAATTATCAATTTTATATTTATGTATGTAGGAATTGGTGTTATTTGGAAAAGTGGGTAGTCTCTGTCACTAAATATTGGTATTGTCACTATTATATGTAACATTTTATCTTCTAATTTACAATGAGCTTCGATTAAATCATTATTATTCCAAATGTTTCCAAATTGCTTTAAATTTTCTACCGATATAATTACTGGATTAAGTTTAAATAATGAACAGAACGTTAAGCTATTTTCTAATTGTTTAACTATATTATTTAAATTCGAGATTAATAAAATTACTTCTTGAAATTTTTGTTTAATATCCATTAATTCACGCCATCCTGAATTTTTTATTAAAATCTTTTTTATATATTTTATTTGATCACTTAAATATTTTTCATTACTATTTACTTTTCTAATTGAGTTCCAAAATGACTAGTTATATTTTTTATGTAATAAAAATTCTTTAAACTATTGTTTTCTAAAATTTGCTGATTATTTTTTTTATCTTCAAATAATTTCATATATCTTTCATTATAAAAGATTTCTTCATAGTCAGAAGTTTGTGTTAATAATAATTTTTTAGCTTCTTCTAATTTTTTCACTAAAAGGTTTGAAATATTATAATGAAAATAAACAAGATTTTCATTTTCTTTAATTTTGCATTGCCCTAATTCTACCAAATGTATTCCATTATATTTGGAGATATCCTGAAGGTGTCTATTTATTACTCTGTAATCAAAGATAATCTTATTGTTTAATTTTATTTATTCTTATATTTTTATAACCTTGTAAATCTTTATATTTTATTTTTCCTAACAATGGATTATACTTTTCTATTTTTATTTTCTTAAATAATGGTTTCTTAAATTTTCCATTTCTACGGGCATCTTCTTTAATATATACTTCTGATTTTAATTTTAAAGGATTATCATTCTCTTTATTACGTTTTAATTTTTCTTTCAATTTTCTTTCGTTAATTATCTTTACTATCTCCTTCTGTTCTTGGACATTTTTTTGTATAATTTCTTCTTTATTAAGAGTAATGGTTTTAAAAGATTTCTCTTGCGTTTCACCATAAAGAATTTCATTTGGTGATAATTTTGTTACACTATGCTTTGTATTATTATAAGCTAGATTACTAATTTTATTTTCTCTATTAATGTTTTATTTTTAAAAATAGGATTTTGACTTATTAATCTTAAGTGTTCTATAATAGTGGAATGTACTCGTTCTATACTATTACTTTTTGGGTTATTTATACAAATTGTATGACTCTTTATTTTATAAACTTTTAATAATTCTTGTAATAATTCATTTTTAAATTCAGATCCAGCATCAGTTATATTTTTTTCTGGAATTTAATATGCTTGAAAATATTCAATTAAATGATTTATAATATTTTTTGAAGTTTTTTATTTAATATAATATATTTGTATTAATTTTGAAAATTGATCATAATTGTTAAAAAATCATTTTTATCTAAGGTCAAAACATCTAAATTTATAATTTGAAATGGTTTTTCAGGTGTAGGAGTTAAATTATCTACTGCTGGAATAGGTATCCTATTATATTTATTTAATTTACAAAATTCACATCAGTTAATAAATTCCGAAATATCTTTAATCATTTTTGGCCAATAATACTCTTATTTTAATGTAATTATGGTAGTAAGAATTCCTCTATGATTTGTTATTCCACAATGAAAGTCTCTAATTATATCCATTTGCTCCTTTTCATTTTCTATATCTTTAACTAATTTGTTACAAGATATTAAATTTATAGTATTAAATTCAAATTTTTCTCTTATTATTTTTGAAACTTCCAAATCTAAATTTTCTGTTTTAAATAATACAAAATATCTTATTTTAGGAACAATATGTTCTTTTAAAAAGGAGAGTATATTTTCTTGAAGATTTTCTTTATTAATTTTACAGATTCTCCTTTGTTTTTGTTGATTGAATAATTTTTGTATTTTAATTTCTGTTTCCTTATCATGTGATTCTAAAGTAATTTGATGTTTTGCTATATTAAGTCGATTATTAATATATTTTATACCATTAACAAGATTTTCAGGATCAGAGTGTATTGTATTCCTATCTGAATCAGAATCATTTGATATATTATTATATTCTGGTAGAGTAAAAATGTTAATTTGTATATTACTATCTTCAAAAATTTTCTTTCATTTTTCTTCTACTTTATCCTAATTTTATCTATCTAATCCACATGCTAATTTAGGTAAATTTATTTCATTTAATTCGTTTAATATCATATAATCTCTAAGTTCTTTTTAAAGTTTATCTAATTTTTTTTAATTTGGAATATCATTAACTTTTTCTTTCGTAATTAAATGAATTATCATTTTATTTCCTAATTTTTGAAAAATAATATTTTTATCAGGATTTTGTGATTCGCAAAAATTTTTACTATTATATTTTTCTCTAACTTGTTTTGTTAATCCCTTTTTCATTTCAAAATCTCTAGATATACAATGAGCCAATATTTTTGTTTCAGTTACATCGCCTATTTTAAAATGAAATTGTGTTTTTTGTTTTTGCCTAGAAAGATTGTCTGCTATTATATTCATTTTTCCTTGTAAGTAATTGATTTCAAAATTATATTCGTTCAATTCTATTTTCCATCACATTAGTTTTTGATTTGGATTTCGCATGTTGAAAAGCCAAACCAAAGGTCTATGATCAGTATTTACTGAGAATTTACGTCCATATAGATAAGGTCTAAAAAATTTTATTGATTGAACTATTGCCAAAAGTTCCTTTTCTATTGTACTATCATTTTGTTCGGCTGAATTTAATGTTTTTGAAAAGTAGGCTATAGGCATTTCTTTATTGGTTTAATTTTTTTGCATTAATACAGCTCCTATGGCGAAATCCGAAGCATCAGTTGTTAAAATGAATTCTTTTTCATAATTTGGAAATTGTAATATAGGTGCTTCGCTTAATATTTTTTTGCATTCATTAAAACATAGACTAAAATTTTCGTCATATATGTCAATTTTCGGACCGTTTTTTAAGCACAAAGTAAATGGTTTATTTAGTTTAGCAAAATTTGGAATAAATTTTCTGTACCATCCGATAGTTCCTAAGAAAGATTTTATTTCCTTTTTCGTTTTAGGAATATTTAAATTTTTAATTGTATTTATTTTTGATGGATCTGTTTTTATACTATTTCGTGTTATAATGTATCCTAAATACTTGGTTTGATCTTTTAAGAATTCTGACTTGTCAATCTGTATTTTTAGTTTAGCTTGTTTTAATTTTTCAAATACTAATTTAACATTTTGAATGTGCTCTCCTAAAGTTTTTCCGAATATTATTATGTCGTCAAGGTAGACTAAACATATTTTATTTACTAATTCTGCTAACACTAAATTCATCATACATTGAAATGTGGCAGGTTAAACCAAAAGGCATTCTGACAAATTCATAACGACCAGATGGGGTTGAAAACGCAGTTTTTTCTATATTTTCGTCATCCATTGCTATTTGATGGAATCCCGAATGTAAAGTCAAGTGTCGTAAAATATTTTGAATAGCCGATGTGATCTAATAATGTGTCTACCTGTATATTGGGGATGGGATATTTATAATCTTTCGTTCGTAAATTTAATTTTCTAAAGTCAATTACCAAACGTGTTTTTCTTTTCCTTGAGGCATCTAATTTCTTGGGTACAATCCAAATAGGACTTGACCAAGGAGAATATGATTTTCTAATTACTTTTTCTTCTAATAACTTTTTTATATATTCTTCTATGTCAGATTCATAAATTTGAGGTAATCTATAGTTTTTTGTATAGATGGAAGTATTTTGTGACACAATAATTTTGTGTTTAAGTACATTAGTATGACTGAGTTTTTCTCCTGGTTTTGGAAAAAGATCTTTATAATTTTCTAATAATTTATTAAGCTGTTGTTTTTCTTTTAATTCTAAGTTATTACTTCTTATTTCTATATTATTTGTTTCATTATAACATTTTATCTCTTTTAATGTCTGTAAATTATATTCTTTATTACCTATTTTTACTTTATTTTCTTTAAAATTTATTTGAATATCTAATTGTCTAAAAGCTTCTACTCCAAATAATATATTATATTTTTTATGAAAATTATATATATATATATATAACATTTTATTAATTTTCCATGAAGTCGTAGTTTTGTAAACTCTAAACATGTTGATTTTCCATTAACTGTTTTAAATGTAATTTTTTCTTTAAAGGTTTTTAAATTTTTATCTTTCACTAAATTTGGGTATATGAAATTTATTGTTGATCCTCTATCAAGAAGTATTAAAGAGAGTCCTATTTCTAGTGTTGGTAAGTATTTTGTTATTGAGGACATTACGTAATCGTCTGTTCTGTTTCTGGTTCTAACTCTAAAAAAAGATTCGTTTTCGCTTTCTTGATCTACTTCTTTATAGAATTCTTCATCAGTATCGCAATCTATAACGTCATAGTGTTCTATCTTATAATTTTGTCTAACTGTTTGCGTGGACATGGGTAAGTTTGTTTGTCTAGTTTGCTGTGACATTGGTTTGGGTACGAATGTTCTTCGTGTGTTATTACCGTTTATTATATTTTGTCGTGCAAAAATATTTTTTCCTTGTGGTTGGTAATGTTTCTGTGTATTTATTGATGTGTAAGGAAATTACTGTGCAGGAAATTTCTGTGGTAAAATATTATTTCTGAACTGTTGAATATTTTTATTTTCTGTTTTTAACTGTGATTCGAATTTTTCCAATGGGGATTGATGTTGTGCATAATTAAATTCATTATTCAAAAGTTGCTCACATTCTTCGAGTGTTTTTGGATTTTTCACTGTGAAAGATCCTCTTATTGTATGTGGCAGACAAGAAATAAAGTGCTGTACTATTAATTTTTGGTTTTCCTTTATTATTGATACTTTTACTGTCATTTCATATTTTGTTAACATAATTTTATTTTTATATTTATTAAAATTTGAAATTATTTCTTTTAAAAATAATTCAGAGTGATTATTTCTTGTATTGTACATAATTTTTGATAACAATGTTTCTGGGGTTGTTTTATCTTCAAAATTTAATTGAAGGAAGGTTTTCAACTCGTGTCAATCAGAGAATGTATTTTGTGATAAATAGGTTTTTGCGCTATTTTTAAATTTATTTTTTACTAATTGGAATGCAAATGTTTTCTGTATATTTGTTAGTGTGATTCCCTCAAAGCAAGAGGCAAATTCATCTACTGAGTTTATAAAGTATGGTAAATCTTTTGTATTCCCATCGTATACCTTTGGAAAGCATTTGAATTTCATTGTTTGTAGTAGTCATTGTGATTGATTTATTAAAATTAGAATAAGAACTATATTTTATTAATTTTCTAATTTTAATTTTTTGTATGATTGAGACTGTGCCGGTCTCTCGATCAGTTTTTTACTAGTCTTAGTGCTAGATTGATCCCTTTGTGTAATTTATCATAAATTTTACTTGCAATGCGATTTGTAAAATTATTAAAAGATGACAGCAAGTCTTCCGTCTTGGATCAGTTGCGTAGATAGACCAAAGTTCAGGTGCTCTTCGTGTGAGGAACGTATTCTTTCGAACAGCAAGTTCTTCGTGAAGACGAATGGGTTGAGCGACGTGAAGTTCTCTTATAGTCTGATGGGCAACTGTTTATGCCTGTCTGATGGGCACTGTTCAGCCAATGATGATTGATTAGAATTGTAAAGTAAAGGATTAAAATCTACTACACAATTATGTTTGTGTTTCGATACAATCCGACTGTGCCAATTAAATACGTGGGTTCTTTGTATTTAATAAAAAAAAAATATTTATTTTTTTTACAAGTTTTTGATTTACAGTTTATTCAGAACAGTAAATATATTGATTGTTTTTACAAGTATAAATCAATGGTTACAGAAGAATTGTCTTATCTTTACAAATAATCCATATACCTGTATATAACCTAATTATGACTAATAACATTATTCATACTTTAATATATTTATATACGAAGTTGCATAGGGCTGGTAACTGGCCAACGTCCTATATATACAGACATAAAAGGTAGCGAATTATAACAATATGTGAACACTTACAGTTAACAAAAAGGTAGTAATATAGTGAAATCCGTGGACAATAAACACTCATTTTGAAGTTGTCGTATCATCAGGGATTTTTTACTATCAACTACTGGAAATAATTCTTGTTGTCAAAAATATTTTACCTAACCAATTGTTTTTGAACATTGTGTCAGAGTTAAGATTTCTTAAAAATTTAAAGTAGATCAGCGTTCACAAATATTTGGTACAGTCGAACCATTTGAGATAAGATGATGTAAACCACTAGTATGACAACGCATCTAAATTAAACTATCAGCCGTTTGGCCGAATTTAACAAATAAAGTAAATACATGTAAAATAATCATCCAAATAGCAGATAATTCGAAAACTCGTCTATTTGCCGACTCAGCTGGCCCAATTCGGAAGCGACAAAATATGAGATTTCATGTAAAATTGAGTAAGTAAGTAATAACGCTAATAACAAATGTTACAAACCTGAAAAGAAGATTCGTGGTTAAGTCCTTATTTTAACGGGACGGAATTATATTTACTTTTTTTTTTGGGTCAATAAATTAATTTTAATTGAAATTACATCCTGTAGCAAGAAAGTGAAAGAATATTGTTAGATTCCGTTGTAATATCGTTCCGAAACCAGAGTCAGAAGTTCCGAGGAGCAGGTACTCGAATTGGAAGCAGTACAACAGCCACTGGTTAACTTTAGAAATTTTAGGATCAGTTTTTGTAGAACAAAGAATTGAGCCGGGCACCGAAATTGTCAACTGAGATATCTTTCGTTACCAACTGTAGAAACACATTTAAAATTGTCGTAAGTAAATTCGCAGTCTAAAAGGTTGTAAATTACGAAAACTTTGTTTAAAACGTCACTAGAGTATGCTAACAGAACAGGACAACTAGGAAAACAGCAAAACAAACATATTTTTTCTCTAAATTTTTCGTGTCCGAGTAGTGTAACAATTGGTGTGTTTAAGCGACCAATAGATTGGTACAATTCTTAATTACTTAAATCCTGATTAATTGTTGTATTGTTAAAGGGAAATCACAAATTGATACCTGTAATAAAAATAATTGCACGGAGATGAAAAGACCATGTACGAACGATGTTTGACAAAGTCTACTGAGTGAAATTACTTAAATACGCATATGTCTTAATAATAAATTCAAATAAAATTAAAAGCATAAGGAATACAAGCAAGAATTAAATTTAAAATGCTAATAGTAAAGCTATAAAGGTTGGTGGGCTAACTCCGTCTAGCTAAGAGTAGGAAGGCTCGCGTGTTCTCACTGTAACTGTTACTGATCAGGAATTTGGACACAGGATTTGGTTTAAGTAAACGGACGAATCTTTGGCAAGAATGTTCAAGAAAGAACGATGTGGGTGACTGTGACGTAACAGAGTCACACCTTTGATTTAGTTACAATACGCGATTTGTTGATATTTATTCGGGGTGTTTCTTTATAGTAGAGCTGGTAGTTTTAATTTGGAGAGGGTAGGAACATCGGTGGGATAATTAGGTTAAATATGCACGTTTGAGTTCAAATCGAGGAACTTGATTCAGATATCGTTCCGTTTGGCTATCTTTGCTCTGTCGAAAAGAGTGTGGTTGCGATCAGCTAGTCTGACACCGTTAGTAGTCCACTTTTACTATTATTGCAAATTTTAGCAGAACTTTGATTCCAAACATTTCATCCTGGAGTAGGTGTTCGCGATCAGTTAATTTTGACACCGTTGAGCTCACTGAGATATTTTATATTACGTTCTGACTTTGAGTCTGAACACATGTCGAGTGTTGGTTCCTGACTAATTTTATTGTGTGTGTTCGCGATCGGCTATGCCGACACAGTTAGAAACCCACATTAAAAGGAAATCAGATCTACTCACATTCGCTGTGTATGACTAAACACATTAGCTGTCTTCTGCCTTGTACTGAAGTTGTGGATAAGTACGCGGGTAAGGTGAAAAGTTCTCGGCCTCACACAGAGACGGCGTTTCAATCAGCAAATTTATGTTTCCTGCCTGGGTGCACGTGTCATTAGTTCGTATGACAAGTTGTTCTTTCAAGTAGTTTGTTTACATGAATTTTTGACTTAGACGTCTTGCGAGTTTTTCGGATAAACTTGAATATCGTACGGTCATAAATTATTCGTTTTGAATGGATTAACCCCTTAAGAAATTCATCCGAAGTTGACAAAAGTTTATGGGGATTCTGCCATTTCCATGTCAGCCGTAAAAAAGTGGGCAGCAGAATTTAAACGTGGTCGCACGTCCCTCGAAGATGACCCACATGAAGGACGGCCAAAAACCGCTACCACAACGGAAATCATAAAAAAAGTGCATGATATCGTGTTGGACGATAGGCGAGTGAAGGTGAGTGAATTCATTATTTCGATTTCGTTGGTGATACGGAAGCTATTTCTGAGTAACTTCAGAATTGTATTATCATAGCCAAAGTGTTGTAATAGAGAACTTCGGTTTTCCGTAATATAAAATCCAACGGATTTATTATTTTGATTTCGTTGGTCGCACAGAAGTTATTTCTGACTAACATCAGAATTGTATTATTCTAGCTAAAGTGTTGTAATTGAGAACTTCGGTTCTCCGCAATATAAAATCCTACGGATTCATTATTTCAATTTTGTTGGTGGCACAGAATCTATTTCTGACTAACATCAGAATTGTATTATTTTAGCTAAAGTGTTGTAAATGAAAACTTCTGTTTTCGGTAATATTCAATCCAACTATTCATTACCATGAATTTGTTGGTCACACACATGAAATAGTTTATGTGTGTGGCTTGCGTTGGAAACTGTATTATGTGAATGTATGTGTGTGTGTTTTCTAATTCTCTTCGAGAATTCGCGACTGGGAAAATCGTTATTAACTCGCGCAAGAGAGGACATCCAAATCTGTGGTATTGTATTGTTCTTAATTTATTTATATGAAACATTATTCTAAGACGGCCGCTTGTGGCTGCTTGTAGCCGAAAATAATAATTAGAGACAGTTGTACCGACCGAACCGAGCTTGGGTCCACTATCTGAACCGGCCGCTTCTGACTGCCGAGCCGGCTGAGAACTCCCGTGGAGCCATAAAATTATTCATTCAAATTTTGAAACCGAGGCCACATAATATTGTATTGTCTTTTAATTTCATTATTATTTACTTTTGTTGGTTTGATTCTTGCGTCGAGTCGGTTGTTGAGCACGAGTATTGTGTTCGCGGTTTGCTTGAGGGCCGTGAAAGTGGATTACGTTTGCTAAACTTCTGCAGTTCCTACACACTAGCTGACTATGTATGGAAGTGAACGTAGTGTCGTAGCCCAAACCTAACACTACTTATTTCAACTCGTTCGGCACTGAGGTCTGGAGTAGTTAAATAATAGTTTCGCTCGGCTGAGGATCCGATGTAGTTAATAGTCCCGCTCAGAGCCATAGAAGAGAAACGTCTCACTGTTCCACAGGACGAGTTATGTCTATCTAATAGCATCACCAATTACTGGTGTAAGCCTCCCTTATTTAAAGGAGAATTAACAAATAATTTATATGGGTTCTTGTCAGACCGGAGAAAGGACAAGTACTAGGATTTGTTGGAAATAAGTTTGTACTTACAATTTGGTTCAACAAATAACAAAGATTTATTCACACTTACTACATGGTTGATGTTGTCGAGTTCCTACTGAACTCTCGTATTGACTATCTGACTATGTGACTGCATCTGACTCTGTGACTCTGTCATAACTGACCTAACGCTACTATATATATAATTACAAAAGTACTAAGTCAGCAAATAGTTAGCTACTTACGTCAAAGAATATTATTTAGAATACTTGACCTCATTACAACATGCTCTACTTTACTTAATTGTATTCACTAAGACTGACTTTGACTTGTTACATTCCTCCCTTTTTCAAACAATTTGCTTCCTGCAAAGGGGCACAATTTACATATTACACAAAACATAATTTAACTATTATTTCCTTGTTACATGCCCATTTTTATACCTTAATTTTTACTAATTTTAAATTAAATATACATAAACACAAAACACTTTTATCACTTGTACCATCCATAAAATAGTCCAAATAAACACCACCATCGTCTTATGTTTATTTTATACCGCACAACACTAGAATAAAATTGAAGTTTATACCTCGTATCTCGTTCTTTCTTGTGGTTATTTGTGAATGTCGAATTTGGTTTGAATTTCTTCTTGTAGTACTGCTTATGTCGTCTAAATATCGAATCTCGTTTGCTCGTACTTCTTTTCTTCTTTTGGCCATCTGTTGTGGAGTTCTTCTTTTGATGTGGATTCTTCCAATCGTACTGTTTTCTTTGTTCTTTATTTCTCTGAAACTGTTTGCTGTTTTTGAACTTAATGCTGATCTGTCCAACTTCGTCATTTCCTTCATTAACCGCTTGTGAAATTTCCTCAATACCCGTACCCTCTATTAAGCCATCATTTTTAACCCCTGATGCTTCTTTTTCCTCCCTATTTACCTCGTAAATTTCCGGAGCTTCCTTGGTAACGGCGTCATTAGGTCTCTATTCACTGCTACGGTCTTCTTCTGAACTCACTTGTTGGGAATCATCCTCATTCTTGTCTAATTCAGCAATATTTTCTCTTTCTCTTTCTTTAATTTGTTCACAAAGACAGTACTTTTTCTTAGGCATCTTACATCCAAAACATCTTAATACTCCATCGTCCATCGGAATGCCATCTAAGTGGTTATAAATCATAAGAGCTGCCTCTTGGTCACCGGATATTTCCGCCATTCTTAACATATTAAAGAACCACGTAATTTCCTCCATCTCTTTTAATTCTTCCGCGTCTATTTCTTCATTATTCTTCTTATTTTGGCCTATTTCTGTTTGCTCGCATTTACAGCGTGTATCATCTTCAATGTCTTCTTCTTTTTGACTTTCGTAAACATTTGACTGCTGCCGCTGATACATATGCTGACGCTCACGCTTATGCTGACGCTTATGCTGACGCTCACGCTGACAATGCCTGGCGTAATGGTTGCCATTGCAATTATAACACTGAACTTGATTTCTTCTATAATGAGTGTCATCATCTTCTCTCTGGTAGTCGTAGTAATCGCCTCTCTGATCATGGTAGTTTTCTTCCCTCTGGTAATTGTAATTTTCTTCCCTCGGGTAATTGTAGTTTTCTTCCCTCTTGTGGTAGTAATTTTCTTCCCTCTTGTGATAGTAATTTTCTTCCCTTGGATTGTAGTAATTTTCTTCCCTTGGATTGTAGTAATTTTCTTCCCTCGGATAGAAACTTTCTTCCCTCTGATATTTGTAATTTTCTTCCCTCTGGTAGTTGTAATTTTCTTCCCTTGGATAGTAGTGATTCGGCCGTTGACGCTGATGCTGTTGCTGACACTGCCTGGCATAGTGGTTGCCATTGCAAATGTAACATTGCACCGGGCGTCTTCTCTCGTTGTAATTTGATCTTCTTTGGCCGTACATCTTTCTTGAGTCACTTACTTGCTTGTTGCCATTGAATCCATGCTTCTCAATTTACCAGTGTAGTTTGGAAAAAAAAATCCGCAGATCGCTGCCATCATTTGTATCAGATAGAATACAACTGTTGTTATTGTTGAATTCCTAATACTTGCTTTTCCGCGAGCGGACCAAAAACGATTGGCCACCCTGATCTGACAAAATATCC
Organism: Pterostichus madidus; assembly: GCA_911728475.2. Lineage (NCBI taxonomy): Eukaryota > Metazoa > Arthropoda > Insecta > Coleoptera > Carabidae > Pterostichus > Pterostichus madidus. Next base: position 24,576,174 of record OU452301.1, on the reverse strand, counting down.
CACCGCTTGTCACCAATTTGTAAGCCAGACCGGAGAAAGGACAAGTACTAGGATTTGTTGGAAATAAGTTTGTACTTACAATTTGGTTCAACAAATAACAAAGATTTATTTACACTTACTACATGGTTGATGTTGTCGAGTTCCTACTGAACTCTCGTATTGACTATCTGACTATGTGACTGCATCTGACTCTGTGACTCTGTTATAACTGACCTAACGCTACTATATATATAATTACAAAAGTACTAAGTCAGCAAATAGTTAGCTACTTACGTCAAAGAATATTATTTAGAATACTTGACCTCATTACAACATGCTCTACTTTACTTAATTGTATTCACTAAGAATGTGCTGACTTTGACTTGTTACACTGGTCTAGCACACCCGTCATTAGCCAAATAGCAGTGACGGCATTCGTTTTATATTGGTGCGTACAGCGAGCAAATGGTGGATGCGCACTGTGTTTCGGCGATCGACTGTTCGTCTGAGTTAAACCAGCTCGTTTCTGATATTTGAACTGTTTAATAAATGATTAACACTCGTTTGGTGATTTTATTTCATGACAACCTTAACACATTCTAAATGACGACTTCAAATTACGAATCATGAGAAAAGGTAGTTCTTTAAATTCTATATAACAAAACGTAGAGGATTTCATTAACGATCACAAAGCTTACTAGCTAACTAAGGTTATTAATTTCAATTAAAGAGTAAATATTTAAATAACTGCCGCGTTACAATGGGGGCAGAACAACATTGCATTTTCAAAGAGGATTCATATTTACTATTGATTTTAAAACTTTGTAATTTTACTGATTAAATTATTAAACTGGCAAAATAGACTAAGCTTACTTCACAAACGAATAACAGTTATAGTGATAGAATAATTTGCATTTTCTTCAGCTCTCGAGTGATCTAAAAGTTGCAGAAAATGTTAAATACTAAGCAATTTCAATTCATAAAATTAAAAAAAAATAGAAACTTAGAACCATAACTTTCTAACTCGATTTCTAATTTTTCAATTACCATTAAATGGATAAATGAAAATCAGTACAATCAAATAAATTCGCGAATTCGCTAATTGATATTTCATTGATTCTTATTGAAATACAGTAACGATTCACTCACACCAAACAACCCCCCCGCCCCTCCCATAATGATTCCACATCGCGAATTCAAACTAAAAAGGGTTGCCTAAATAAGGCGAATAACAAATAGAATGACAACATGAAAAAATATGAAAGCAAAAACGAGAAAGTAGGAGAAGTCAGAATTTATAGACACCCAAAAAATCCAGGGAAATTCGGAAGACAACGTTATCGGATGAGAACGAAATAAATGTATATAGTATGAATATATGCCACGAACTATTATATTGAAGGACAGGCGAGTCTTGCGGGTAAAGCATCCGCAGAAATGTTGTAGAAAGAGAGCGACAAAAAAGTGAGTGCGACAGGAAAAAGAGTCTGGCGAATGCGTGGTTGCTTACGAGTCTATTCATGTTTTTTTTTTTACTTTTAGAACTAATTACTTTAAAAAATGTTATTTGCAATTATTTAAAATTAAAGACACACTTTTCTTTAATTATATCAGGTTTAGCTTGACAAATATAATTACGTAAAACCATATATAAACACATTTTTCTAGTAGTACATGTTTGCTATTTATTTACACCATGACAATTTACACAAGTGTAAAATTGGCATAAATATTTTAATTTTAAAATACAAAATGGTAAAATTTATATAATGTTAATAGGACATTTTATTTAAAAAATAATAAAGAAAATAGATAGAACCGAATATTTAAATTTTTTCTTAATTAATATTTTTGTACATTACAATATATTTTATAATTTTATAATAATAAAAACAGATCGAACTGAATATTTCAATTCTTTCTTAATTTAGATTTTTAGATCTTCCTTGCACTGAGATTTGATATTATTTTGATCCTGTTTAAAATATTGCTTCAAGCGCATTAAAATAAATTCATAGACAAAAACAGATATTATTTCTTTCTTGTGATCTCTACAAGAGAAAGAGAATGCATAATTTTCAATTCCAGAATACACTGTTTCTTCATATACACGAGGGTTATCTATATATAATATTAATTTATCTTGAATATATTTGGATAATCTAAATATGTTAATATATGGGTGGATTAAGAAACCACGACTTTTAACATTTGTTAATTCCGCTTCTTTTATGTGACATACATTTTCTTTGTTTACAAGCAATATAATATATCTGCTCATATTACTACTTTTTTCCAAATTTCCAACTGCTCTTTTGGAGCACGAAACAAAGATATTTTGTCATGATTTGAGTCATACCCGCTGGTACAATTGGACGCAAAACACTTACGACCCATTGCAAACTAATTGTTTATAACTATTTATCACCAAACAACACTAATGATTGAAAAAAGTAACCTGCGTTCATATGGCGTTGAGTAAATGCCGGCCTTTTTACGCTATCTCTCTCTTTCAAAGTCATGCGCCCGAATGACATAAAGCTGGACGTCTACTAACAGCGCTTATATACGAAGTTGCATAGGGCTGATATATGCTAACTTAAAACATATTCTTCTGGCGCACCGGATTCAGCCGAAGCATAGGATGAAGTATCTTTATGTAAACTAACACATCGTTACCTACTTAGAAAATATGATGATAACAAGTCGCAGAATTATCAAAACTATTGTAAAGCATTATAGTAAGTAATAAGTTGTTGTTTACTATAAAGCATTTGATACTATATCAAACGCTTTTGAATAATCAAGCGAGGAAGAACTGTTACCTACATTCGTTGTTTGTAAAATGTTTTGATATTTTCAATATAGCAGCTGCTCTACTATGACCCGTACGTAAACTAGATTGTAACAGGAATATTACAATTTAACAAGTGAGTATTGAGTTGAGTATGTAATATGTGTTAAATTTTTGTTTAGAAGCGAATAAGGAAAATACTATTGTATATACCAGGGTTGGGCACGCATGTGGTTAATGAGAACCGCATGCCAGTTTTACATACAAATTAAATTTTGAGTATTCGATTTAATGTTTTTAAAAAGAATACTAAAATCTTTAATAATATTATAACTTTATTATAATTTGTATATGTGGTTACATATGTGTCACAGTACTTGACTGTGCAGAGTCTACGATACAAGAGCATGCTTATTCTCTAAACTAGCCTATTTATACATTTCTCTTATCTCTTAAATGAGTCAACTTATGTCAGATGGTGTTATGACTAATGTAATGAAACAAACAGGTTCAAGGTACATAATTCCTCCCCTTTTAGTTTTTTCATTATATTTGTTCTTGCATAGCTAATTCACTTAGCTTTTTCCTTACCGTTTTTACCCTTTTTAACTTTCTTTCATTTCTATATATTTTTATTCTAGGTAATACATATTTTCTTAAAAATATAACAACTTATTAATATGAATATTATAACATATATTATGTAAGAGTGATGACTGCTATTTTCAATTTTGATTTCTTTTATTTTTGTAATTTTTAGTTCATTTAATATAATATCAGAGATATTCTGTAATTTAGTATCATTAAATTTTGAACTTATTAATTCCTTCTCAAATGTTTTAAATTCAATTTCTTTATATTTTTGTAAAATTCTTTTAAATGTGAAATTATTTATTTGACATTCTTGGTTAATTTTTATCTTATAGATTCCTTGAATATTTCTTTTTATTTTTATTTCGTTACAGTTCATTTGAATTTCTTGTTTATTTGGACTAATCATAATTAGTTCATTTGTATTTTGAATTAATTCAAAAGTATTCTTTTTCTCGATATTATGGTATTTACAATCATCATCCTTCTGTTTATTTAATATATTTCCCATACATTTACTTATTTCTATAAACTGTGTAATACACAGGTATTTATTCTTAATATAACTACATTCACTTATTTTATAAGTCTTATCTTGTATAAAATATAATTGTTGAGGTTCACTCATTATTATAAATCTATCATTCTGAATCATGGGTAATGGGGTAAACTGGTTTAATTTGAAGGATTCTTGGGAGAAGGTTGGTATTGATATTATGAAGTATATTTCTCCGTTGTAGTATTTACAATGGGTTTCTATTAGTTCGTTTAAATTCCAAATATCGTTATTTTGTGTAGTTTGTTTTAAATTTTCGTAAGATATTATACTGACATCTAATTTGTGTAGTGAGCAAAAGGTTAAACTTGTTTCTATCTGTTTTGTTAGTTCATTTAAATTCATTATTATTAATATTAATTTCTGAAATTTACTTTCCATATCTATTTGTAATTTCCAATCTAAATTTCCTTTTAAAGCATGAATTATGCTCTCAATTTGATGTGTTAATTCTTTTTCATTATGTCTGACATTTTCTAACTGTGTATTAAATTTATTTGTCATATCTTTATTATGTTTAATGACTTCATCATTCTGTTCTTGTAATATTTCTTGATTTGTTTTTAATTTATTAAACATTTCTTCATATCTTTGACTATCAGTAGAATCTAAATTTCCTGTTATTGATTTAACAATGGAGCCTAATCCGTTTATAAGTCCGCGTTTTTGTCTTTTATTAAATAGTTTTTGAATTTGATTATTTAAGTCTAAATAATTATAATTTAAAATATTAATGTATGTTTGGAATGTTTCATTATGGGGTTTTATATTTTTTAATAGATTATCTCTATTTGTTCTTAATTTTAGGAATTCTTCATAAATGGGATTTATATTGTAGTTATAGTATATTAGTTGTTCGCCAGTCTTGATTTTGCATTCACCTAATTCGGCAAGGTGGAATCCATTATTGTTCGATATATCTTGAATTTGTCCTTGACATCTGAAATTTTATTTAATTTTTAATTGATTTATTTTTATATTTTTACTTCTATTCTTTTTATCTAATATTTTAATTTTTCCTAATAAAGGGTTATAATTTTTAACTGAATATTTTCTGTATATTGGTTTCTTTATTTTATGAATAATTCTAGGATTTTGTTTAACGTATACTTTATCTTTTAATTCTAAAGGATTGTCATTTTCTATATTTCGTTTTAATTTTTCTCTTTCTATTCTATCTTTTATGATATGCCTAATTTTCCTTTGTTGTTCTTCATGATTTTCTCTTAATTTGGATTGGTCTGTTTTTATAAAAATGTTTTCATTTGATATTCCGAAAAGTATTTCAACTGGGCTTAGTTGTGTTGTACTATGTTTTGTATTATTATACGCTAGTGTAGCCATTCGTATTTTTTCTGACATTGCTATGTTTTTAGTGTCTGGTCTTGAGTGTAGTATTCTCAACTGTTCTATTAATGTTGAGTGAAGTCTTTCCACTGCATTACTTTTTGGGTTATTAACGCAAGTTATATGTAATTTAATTTTCTTTTTATTTAAAAGATCTTTCATTAGTGTGTTATTAAATTCTGTACCATTGTCCATTATTATTTCCTTAGGTATTTTGTATGTTTCAAAGTATATTCTTAGTTTATCTGTTATTTGTTTTGCGCTCTTATTTTCGACCTTGATAATCTGTGCGTGCTTGGAGAACTGATCTAATATCGTCAAGTAAGGTTCTTTATTTAGTGATAACAAGTCTATGTTTATCATTTCAAATGGTGTGCTTGGTGTTATTGTAAGATTGTCAGTTGTTTTTATAAGTTTTCTTTCATATTTATTACATCGGCACGTTTCACAGTTGTTTATATATTCTTGAATGTCTTTATTCATGTTTGGCCAATAATATTTTTCTTTTAGTTCTCTTATTGTGGCTAAGATTCCTCTATGATTTGTAAGACCTGTGTGAAAGTCATGTATAATTTCTAATTGTTCTTCGTTATTTTCTACGTTGTTTACTAATTTTGTACACGCTATGATATTTATAGAATTTGGTTGGAAATTTTCTTGTAATATTTTTGAAACTTCCTTATCTAAATCTTTTTGAAATAAGGCTAAATATCTAATTTTTGGGGTGAGATAAGTTTTTATAAAATCTATAACATCTTGTTTAAAAGTTACTTTATTAAATTTACAAATAAGTCTTTGTTTTTTATTATCAAAATATTTTTCTATTTTTATTTCAGTGTCCCTGTCTACTTTATAAATTATTATTTGATTATCAGCTATATTAATTCTCTCATCTAAATATTTTATTCCTGCTATGGGATTCTCATTTGCGCTGTGTACTGTTTGATTATCTTCTTCTTGATCTATATTATTTTGTTCGCTACTGTTTTCTGTTTCGTTATGGTTAACGTCGGGTAATGTGAAAACGTTTATTTCTATATTAGTATCTTCAAATATTTTGTTTATTTTTTCTCTTACTTTTTCCCATTCTAATATGTCTAAACCACATCCTAATCTTGGGATATTTATTATAGGTAGTTCATTTATAATCATATAGTCTCTTAGTTCTTTTAAGGGTTTGTCTAAATTTTTTAGTAATGGTTTATCAAAATGATTTATTTTTGTAATCAAGTGAAATATTATTTTATTACTTATTTTTTGAATAATGATATTTTTATTATTTCGTTCTTTGCAAAAGTTTTTACAATCATATTTTAAATTTATTTGTTCGGCCAGACCTCGTGACATTTCACAGTCTTTTGATATACAATGTGCGATGGGGTTTTGTTCTAATACATCTCCTATTAAATTATTTAATTTAAATTTCGGTTTCTGTCTGGATAGTAAATCTGCAACAACATTCTCTTTACCTTGTAAATAGTTTATCTCAAAGTTATATTCACTCAATTCTATTTTCCATCTAATTAGTTTTTGATTCGGGTTTTTCATGTTGAATAACCAGATTAAAGGTTTGTGATCGGTTTTTATGGTAAACTTCCGTCCGTAAATATATGGTCTAAAATTTCTAACTGCCCATACTATTGCTTTTAATTCCTTTTCTATTGTGCTGTAATTCTGTTCTGCTTTATTTAGAGTTTTAGAGGCATAACATATAGGTAATTCTTTATCGTCTGTTTTTTGTGCGAGTATAGCGCCTATTGCAAAGTCGCTTGCGTCTGTAGTTAATATAAATTCTTTATTAAAGTCTGGATTTTGTAATATTGGGGATTTTATTAATGTATTTTTACATTGTTCAAATGCATTCTTATAATTTTCGTCATCTATATCTATTTTAACATTTTTTCGTAAACATTGTGTGAAAGGTTTTGTCAAGTTTGCGTAATTAGGTATGAATCGTCTGTACCATCCTAAAGTTCCTAAGAATTGTTTTATTTCTTTTTGTGTTTTTGGTAAATTTAAATTTTTTATTGTCTCTATTTTCTTTTCGTCTGTTGTTAGTCCGGTTTGATTAATTTTATATCCTAAAAATTTAACTTCTTGTTGTAAAAATTCTGACTTATCTATTTGTATTTTTAAATTTGCTTGACGTAGTTTTTCGAATACTAGTCTTATGTTTTTTAAATGTTCTTCTAAGTTTTTGCCAAATATTATAATGTCGTCCATATATACTAAACAAATTTTATTTATTAATTCGCCTAATGCTTCATTAATCATTCGTTGAAATGTGGCAGGTGCGTTTTTAAGTCCAAACGGCATTCTAATGTATTCGTAGTGTCCAGAACTTGTGGAAAAAGCTGTTTTTTCTCTATCATTTTTATTCATTTTTATTTGGTGGAAACCTGAATGTAAATCTAAGGTTGTAAAGTATTCGGAAGGTCCGATGTGATCGAATATCGTGTCAATGTTGGGTATTGGGTATTTATCGTCTTTCGTTACTGAATTTAATTTTCTGAAATCTATTACCATTCTAGTTTTTTGTTTTCCCGAAGCGTCTAATTTTTTTGGTACGATCCAAATAGGGGATGACCAGGGTGAAAATGATTTTTGTATTATTTTATTATCTAATAATTTTTCTACATGTTCTTCGATGTCTTTTTCGTAAATTTGTGGAAGTCGGTAATTCTTTGTATATACCGGAGTTTCATTTGTTACATGAATTTTGTGTTCTATGGTGGTAGTGCAGGTTAGATTTTCGTTTTCATTTGGAAACAGATCTGTGTATGTGTTTATGAGTTTATCTAATTCTCTTTTTTCTATATTGTTTAAGTGATTATTTCTAATTTGTATATTATTTGTTTCTGCTTTTAAATTTGTTAATTCTTCTAATTTATATATTTTATCGTCTAATTTTACTTTATTATCTTTAAAGTTTAGTTGTATATTTAATATTTTAAATGCTTCTATTCCGAGTAATATATTATATGTTTTGTGAAATTTATAAACATAACATTTTAAAGGTTTTTTATGAATTTTTATTATTGTATATTTATCGCAATTAGATTTTCCGTTTACTGTTTTAAAAGTTAATTTTTCATTATATGTTTTTACTTTAAATTGTTTTACTAAGTCCGGGTGTATAAAGTTTATTGAAGAGCCTGTATCAAACAGTATGACATATGGATCAATTTTTAGTGCTGGTAAGTCCGTTGTTATAGAAGACATTACTACTGTATCTCTTCTATCGGTGTCTCTAAATCTAAAAAAGAATCTTCATAGATTTTCTTTTGTTTTTCTTTTTCTAATCTTTCGTTGTTTAACTCTTCATCTATTTGTTTATAAAATGCTTGTTCCGTCTCGAAATCTATTTCGTCTAAGTCTACTTCTTCTATGTTATTATTTTGTCTTATTGTTTGTGTAGACATTGGTTGTGTGATTCGTGTTTGTTGTGTCATAAGTTTTGGATTAAATCGTTTCGTCTCATAATAGTTTTTTATATTTTGTCTAGGTGCAAAATTTGGGTTAGCTCTCTGGTATTGAGGTGGTTGTCTGGGATTAAATGATGTTGATGGGAATGTTTGTGATGGGAACTTCTGTGGAGGTTGCCCATTGCCAAATTTTGGTCTTTCTACATTATTTCTTAACATAGGTGATTGGTTATACGTATTAATAAAGCTAAATTCATTTTTAATCATTAATTCTATTTGTTCCAAAGTTGTGGGATTTTTAATAAGGAATGATCCTCTAACATGATTTGGTAATAAAGATATAAATCTTTTTACTATGAATTTTTGATTTTCATGAATTATTGCATTCTTCTGATCTTGTGAGTAATTTGTTAAATGTATTTTTGACTTGTAAAGTGAAAATTTTTCAAGCATTATTTTTAACGTTTGTTCTATTGATTTGGAAAATTTAGTATCCATTAATTCTATCATCAGTGTTTCTGATGTGCTTTTATCTACAAAGTTTGTGGTCAGATATAGTTTTAAATCTTCCCATTCTGCAAATTCATTATTACTAGTGATTTCAATTGCTTGTTCAGTGAGTTTTAGTTTTATCATGCTGAATGCAAACATTCGCTGATTTGCAGTGAGATCTAGTGTATTAAAAATGTCCATAATCTTTGTGGCTTGCTTTATGAAATTATTTAATGTTTTAATATTTCCATTGTAACATGGGATTGTTTTGAGGTACATTTCTATTTCTTGTACAGATGTGGTAGCCATTGTTATGCGATTTAATCTACTAGGTTTCAATTTAATTTTAATATTTTTATTTATTGGTAACGGTGTTAAAGAATCGTCTGATTCTATTGATTCAGAGCTATCGCTCTCTGACATAAGTTGTATTATGTGTGTGATTGACCTGTGCCGGGTCTCGGTATTTTTATTACTAGTCGTAGCTAGAAATACCCCTGTGTATTATGATATAAAACTTTACAAACTTTTTAAATAAATTCTTACATTTGTATGATGATTGTGATTGTGATGATTCTTGTGAAGATCATCTTTTGTTGCGGCGTCTTGTTCGTAGTTCTCGTGTTGTCCAGTAGATACAGCAAGTGCTTCTGATGAGTGACGTGTTTCGGAACAGCAAGTCTTCCTAGTTGATTGGTTGACGTGATCTCGGAACAGCAAGTCTTCCTAGTTGATTGGTTGACGTGATCTCGGAACAGCAAGTCTTCCTAGTTGGTTGGTTGACGTGATCTCGGAACAGCACTCTGAAGTACGTGAATCTTGTAGACGAACGTTGTGCCTTTGCGGCCTGATGGGTCCTGTTCGACCGGTTTTCGTAGATTTTTGTAGGTTTTGCTTGGTAAAGGATAAAAATCCACCACACCATTTTTTAGTTGTGTTTCGAAGCTATTGATCCTACCGACTGCGCCAATTAAATTTTGAGTATTCGATTTAATGTTTTTAAAAAGAATACTAAAATCTTTAATAATATTATAACTTTATTATAATTTGTATATGTGGTTACATATGTGTCACAGTACTTGACTGTGCAGAGTCTACGATACAAGAGCATGCTTATTCTCTAAACTAGCCTATTTATACATTTCTCTTATCTCTTAAATGAGTCAACTTATGTCAGATGGTGTTATGACTAATGTAATGAAACAAACAGGTTCAAGGTACATAATTTACATTAAAAAGAGCAACACTATAATTACATAGTATTAAATAAACAAATTCAAATTTTATTTAATTAAATTAATACGATTGCGTTTTATGTCTATATTCTTTTATCGCTAGATCAAAAAAAAAAAATTCCTCGCCAACTGTGCAAAAATTGTTCAACAGTTTCTTTAGAAGAAAATCGTTTTATCCTGAGACATTTCTTCAACTTCTTAAATAAAAGTAGTCTGATGGCGGTGAATCAGTGCTATTTCTCTGAGAACTGTGGACGAACAAGATATTTTAAATTGTTTCCATTCAATCCGCTCTAACGCTATGGGCGTTGATGGAATTAATTTGAAAATGCTAAAAATTATTATACCAGCACTCTTACCACAGTTGACGCATTTAATAAATTCTTGTTTACTATCATCCAAATTTCCTGATCTATGGAAAATAGCAATTATTAAACCTATTCCCAAATGTAAGAATCCTGCATCCCACAATGATTTGAGACCTATTAGTATTCTTCCTACTCTTTCTAAAATATTAGAGAAAGTTATTTATAATCAAATTTCTGAATACGTCAATAATAATAAAATTCTTTCCGACTTTCAATCAGGATTTAGGCCTGGGTATAGCACCACGACAGCTCTTTTAAAAGTTACTGATGATTTATTTCAATACATAGATAATAAGAAAATTGTTGTACTTGTTCTTCTAGATTTCAGTCGAGCTTTTGATACTATTTCACATGATCTGTTTATTGCTAAACTAAAGTTTTTTTGGTTTTGATGATGGGAGTTTACATTTAATTCAAGATTATTTCCATAATCGTTATCAAAAAGTAGCGTTCAACGACAATGTTTCTGAGTGCATTCGTATTTCAAAAGGCGTAGCACAGGGATCAATCTGTGGACCTTTGTTTTTCTCTTTATATACTTTTGACATGAATAAAACTATTTCTGCATGCAATATACACATATATGCTGATGATACACAGATATATTTTCCATTTGATCCAAGTGATTATGATTCTGCTATCTCTTCGGTCAATAATGATTTGGAAAAAATAGCGTCTTATGCTAAAAATAATTGCTTGCTTATTAATGAAAGTAAGTCTGCAGTTATGCTATTCGGCAACAAAAATATTCGACAGCAGTTTATAGATAATAATAGTATTTATATCCACATAAATAATGTCAAAATAAACATGAAAAGTAAACATAAAAACTTAGGTCTAATTATGGACACTGAATTGCGATTTTCTGAACATGTAACACTGCTAATTAGGAAAGCTTACTTAGCCCTTAAAAATCTGTACATGAATCGTTTTGTCATCTCTACAAAACACAAATTGATTTTAGCAGATTCTCTTGTACTCTCTGTTTTCAATTACTGTGATATTGTCTATGGTCCTAGCTTATCTGCACATGACAAACAACGAATACAGAGAGTGCAAAACAGGTGTGTTAGGTTCGCTTTCAATTTAAGAAAATATGACCCCGTCAATGCGTTGTTATGCAACCTGAGATGGTTAAATATGGATCAACGCAGAGTACATCATTTTGCTTGTCTGGTACATCGTGTCATGTTATCTAATGTTCCGTCTTACTTACTCAGTAAAATCTCTTATCGCACACTGTTACGTAATAGAACTTTGCGAAATACATTAGATATTCACATTCCTGCTCACCATACTTCTCAGTTCAAGCGTAGCTTCAGTTATATGTGTCCATCTATTTACAATCTGATACCTAACGAAATCAAGTTATTAAATAATAAATTATTTGCCAAATACTGGAAGAAATATCTGCTTGACAATTTTCATTACTCTGTCATATTGTTATTATTATTATTATATTTACTAGTATTATCTGTTGTTGCATATATTATATATTTTATCTATTATTTCTTGTTTTACTTCTATTCGTATACGATATGTATTTATGTTACTGTTTGTATGTTATTTAAATTATTATACTCTACTTTGTTATTTTAATTGGAAAAGTTAAGTGTAAGAACAGCCTCGGCTGAACTTTTGCTAAATAAAATGATTATTATTATTATTATAAGATTTACTCTCAAAGTCCACACTCATTGATTTGCTTTATGATTTTATCAACAAATTAACTTTCACAAATCTTTACAAATCACACAAACTATTTACACATGTACTTTTAAATGTCACAGTTATTTTATATTAATTTGTTTGACATCACTGAATTTTTGTTTCATGGGTAGGTATATAGATACATAACATAAAAATACGCCCTCATATGATTACATATGCCACAGACATCTGGAGTGGGATCATATAAATATGAAAACGATTTTCGTTACAGTAGTGATCATATAAAATTAGTCAGTCGTTTCGTTTTCATCTTCGGCTATTTCCGTAAAGTCACTGCGTTTTTCAAAAATCGATATCGTTTATTTAGTAAATTTGTGTTTATATGGTTTTTAAAAGTGACATTTACTTGAATGACATTTAATTTAAGTTTAAATAGTGAACGTATATTTATTTGATTTATTAATTTAGAACTTTAGGAATTATTTTATTTATTAAATCCTGGTACAATATTTATCATTGTAATGAAAACTGATGGATTATTATAATCAATTTTGATTGGTTTATCAATTTTTATGTTGTAATTAGAATCTTCAAAATATTCTAAACCGTATATTTTTATAATAATATATAAATAAGTAATACATTTATGCGCGTGAAGTGCGGTTACTAGTCGTCAAATCACGGCTTCCAAAGATGTTAGTGGTGAAGGAGCCACAGGGGTAATTTTAATGTGGTGAAAATGTTTATAGCCTATGGGAATCAAATTAGGGTTCTCAGGATCCACATGCCGACCCGATACCACTGAGCTATCTTCCCCATACGAGTATAATGAATATATGTTATAGGGTGCCTGAAAGTTCACCGAAAACAATTCACCGAATACAATGCACCGAACACAATTCACCGAAAAACAATTCACCAAAGTAACAATTCATCGGACGAACGATTCACCGAAATACAATTCATCGTGAAACATATTCATCGAAATGATAATTAAATTGTAGTATTTTTAATGTTCCTTAGAACTGTTGAAGTATTTTACAGAGATTATCTGTTGTTTTTACTTTTGACATTTCGAAGTAATGTTTTTGCTATAGTTATGCAATATAATTAAAAGTATTTGATGATGTCAAAAATATTATTATGTATTTTCCTACTTTCGTTTAAATTAAATATATAAATATATATTAGTAAAGTGTGAATTGTATCTGTGAGTTGTTTCTTAAATAAACTTTATCAGGTTATGGACCCAGCATAGCTAGTAGATAATTTTATTTTATAACAATCACATCAAGTAAATACTAAAGATGGATACAACTAAAGTTCACATTGGACTCTTACAGGCAGATTCACAAAACGGATTAGCGCTAATATCATTTTTTATTTCATTTTTAACTCTCTTTTCAATGTACGAAACAAGTTTATATTAACATGAGATAAAAAGAGAGTTAATTAGCATCAAATTTAGTTCATTGCTTCAATCTGTTTTAATTCGAAACAGAGTTATATATAATAATAAAAACGGTGTTAGCGCTAATCCGTTTTATGAATCTGCCTGTTAGAGGGTAAAACTAACTGGAATACTTGGAAATACAAGGCCAGTATATGTTTGAGAGGAATTCCAGGTGCCATGGATGTAATTCAAGGTCGTTTGATTAAACCTACAGCTCTTGGTGAATCTGCTACGGCTGAAGAAGTAGTTACATACAAAATAAGCCTTGAATCTTTTTACAAAGCAGATAGTAGTGCTCTGATAGTTTTAACTACAAACATGACTGAAGAAACATTGCAAAAGATTATGCGTTTTACAACAGCTCATGAAGTGTGGAAGGAGTTACATAGACTTTTTGATGGATCGTCTGAAGACAGATCTTACGATTTATGTCTTCAATTCTCCAACTTTAAGAAAAATTCTGATGATGACATGGCTAGTCATACAGCAAAATTGAAGAATATTTGGAATGAACTGACTGATGAAATGAAGAAAGATACAAATATAAAGTCAGAATTACCAGAACTATTCCTGATTTGTAAAATCTTAGGAACTCTACCGGATGAATATTTTTTGTTTAAGTCGAGTTGGATGTTAATGTCAAAGAATGATCGTACTATTGATAATTTAACCAATCAGCTGAGTTCTCATGAAAGAGCCCTTTAAACAAAGAAATTGAGCACGTATCACAAGAAACTCTGGTAACTACTCGTACTTCATTTAATATTTCAGATGGAAAGCGAAAGAAAATTATCTGCAAATATTGCAAAAAAGAAGGTCACAAAGTCAAACAATGCTACAAATGGAAAACAGATGGTAGACCACCAAAGCCAAATTCGTCAGAAAACACGAAGAATGCAGCTACCATGATATTATCTATAGTTCCATCACAAGTATTTTCTGTAGATAGTGACTGCAATAGTTGGTACATTGATAATGGAGCTACAAATCATATCACTAGTCAAAAGCATTGGTTTAAGACATTTGAACCGTTTTTGTCTGACCATTCTGTAATTACAGCTAATGGTGATTCCATTAAAGCTTTTTGTATGGGTACCATTGAAGTTGAGGCAGCTGTACATGAAAAATTGTATAAGTTTATTCTTGGTGATGTTTGGTATGTACCCAATATCAAGAAGAATCTGTTTTCTGTTCTATCAGCGCAAGATAAACATACGAATAGTCAATTCAATTCAAGTATTGAAAGATGTTATTTGAAAGTTGGAAAAGAAGTAAAGCTGGTTGGAACACGATGTCGTTTTGGTGGACTTTATAAATTAGATTTGAGGACTGTTCAATCTACTTATCCAACAGAAGTCAATGTTGTAAATCAAGAAGATCTACTACAGGTGTACCATGAACGGTTAGGAAATCTAAACAAACGTTATGTAAAGACATTAATTAAAAGAGAATTGGGTATAAATGTAAACGTGGATAAAGAATTATGTGAAGGTTGTATCTATGGTAAAGCTCATCGATTCCCATTTGGAACAAGAGTACGTGCTACGAAACCTGGTCAATTAATTCACACTGATGTTTGCGGCCCATTTGAAAAATCTGTGTCTCGATTTAAATATTTTGTTTTGTTTAAGGATGACTTTACCAGGTATAGACAAGTTTATTTCTTGAAAGAGAAATTTGAGGTCGAGCAAAAGCTAAAAAAGATGCTTGCTAAAACTAAAACTACTGGTCACTGTGTTCAAGAAATACTTAGTGACAATGGAGGAGAGTTTGATAATCACTCAGTCAGAAAATTTTTGAATTGCTATGGAATTAGACAAAGACTTAATATGCCATACACGCCACAGCAAAATGGTTGTGTAGAAAGAGAAAATAGGACTGTTGTGGAAACAGCTAGAGCACTGATGCATTATCATGGTAATATGTCACAAGTATTATGGGCGGAAATGATTAATACTGCCTGTTATATTTTAAATCGGGCAAGTTCTTCCAGTGTTCACATTATATCTCCTTATGAATTGTGGTTTGGTAAAAGACCCAGTTTAAAACATCTTCGTATTATTGGCAGTGTATGCTATGCACATGTTCCAGCAACAAGAAGGAAGAAATTGGATAAAAAAGCAATCAAAGGGATTCTGCTAGGCTATGATAACGACGAAGGATATCGAATTCTATCAGACGACAAGAAACTTATAAGGTCTCGAGATGTAATATTTAAAGAAATTCCAATAGTTCATGATAAAATAGATTTGCTGATACCGAAAGAACCAAACAATTCAGACAAGTCTGTTCGGGCTGATGATTTATTAGATGAAAATGAAGAATTTCAAGAAAATATAAATCAAGACGTCGAAAATCCAGTAGTGGAACAAGAGGGTAGAATTCTTCGTGACGTAATCAAATTCATTTACCTTCTAATTTTAAAGACTATATAATGTCTGCTGTTGCTCATGTTAACAGTTTAAAAGAACCAGAAACTTACGCTGAGGCAATGGGATCAATTCTCAAAGAAGAATGGTCAAAAGCCATGAGCCTAGAAATGTCTGCCTTAGAAGAAAATGGTACATGGATTTTAGAGCCTTTTCCAACTGGAAGAAAGGCTATTCCATGCAAGTGGGTATATAAAATTAAACTCAACTCTGATGGGTCAGTAGAGAGATACAAAGCTAGATTGGTGATAAAAGGTTTTTCACAACGCAACGCAAAGGATTAGACTACAATCAAACATTTAGTCCTGTTGCAAGAATGGCTACAGTTAGAAGTCTAATTAGTGTTGCAGCCAATGAAGGTATGATTCTTACTCAAATTGATGTTTCTGCAGCATTTCTTTATGGTGATTTGAGAGAAATCATATACATGCAGCAGCCTGAAGGATTTAATGATGGTTCTAAAAAGGTATGTCGATTACTGAAAAGCTTGTATGGTTTGAAACAAGCTCCCCGTTGTTTTAATATGAAATTCTGCAATTTTCTAATAGAATATAGATTTAAGAAAAGTGAAGCTGATCCTTGTCTTTTTGTAAGACACAAAGGTTCAACTAAAATTATATTTATACTATACGTCGATGACGGTTTAATTGCTGCTAATAATAATACTGAACTTGATTTGTTTCTAAATTATCTCAAGAAAAGTTTCAAGTTAAAGTCAATGTCTGCTTCGTATTACTTGGGTCTGGAAATTTATAAAGAAAAAGATGAATCCATTGTAATTAATCAAAATCAGTACACAAAAAGGTTATTAGAGAAATATGTTATGCAGGATTGCCAACCGGTTTCTACTCCTATTTTAAATGATCAAGATGTAGATAAGAATTCAGAAATTACATCCTTTCCATACAGACAAGCAGTTGGAGCATTAATGTATCTTATGTGCGGAACTAGACCTGATATTGCGTATGCAGTGGGCGTGGTTGCGAGAAATATGGAAAATCCAACTGAATATGATGTTGTCAAAGTTAAACGAATTTTTCGTTACTTGAAAGGCACTGTCAATCTGGGAATTGTCTACAGGAACAACAAAAAGACTGGCATCCTTGAAAGTTACAGTGATGCTGACCATGGAGGAGATATTAGTACAGCCAGGTCAACTTCTGGAGTGGTGTGTACATATTCCGGTGGTCCTATATCATGGTTGAGTCAACGACAAATGTCTGTAGCCATCTCAACTACGGAAGCTGAAATAGTGGCTGCTAGTGAGGCAACTCGTAAAATTGTCTGGCTTAAAACTTTACTTCAAGAAATTGCTCTACTCAACAAAGTTCCTGTTTTACATGTTGATAATGAAGCTGCTATCAAATTAGCACAAAATCCTGAGTTTCACAAAAGAACGAAACATATCAGGACGCGACACTTCTTTGTAAGAGAACTAGTTTCAGCTGGAGAAATTCTAAAAATTAGTACAGAAAACCAGTTGGCTGATTTATTGACAAAACCCCTACACGGATCAAGGCTACGTGAACTAACTAAGACTCTTGGTTTAACATTACGTATCGAATGAGGGAAGGTGTTGAAGTGTTTTACAGAGATTATCTGTTGTTTTTACTTTTGACATTTCGAAGTAATGTTGTTGTTATAGTTATGCAATATAATTAAAAGTATTTGATGATGTCAAAAATATTATTATGTATTTTCCTACTTTCGTTTAAATTAAATATATAAATATATACTAGTAAAGTGTGAATTGTATCTGTGAGTTGTTTCTTAAATAAACTTTATCAAGAACTGGTGAAAAAATGCAGGCATTTAGAAAAGGATACTTAGCGTAAATTCCGAATCTTTTGAATATTATCCATTACGTTAAATATCGTTAATTATTGCAGGGTTAATGTAATTATTATTGAATAGTCTAAAAATTTTTTAAGCTGGGACAGTTTCCAATGACATTACTGCATGCATGTATAGTACTAATAATAGCATCGCTGCCAATATGTTATTAGGATTTATTCAAATAGAGCAGTACGTGTGCGGCTAAGACGGCGCACCGATGCATAAAAAGTACAGAGACTGTGCTATGAGGACAGAGCACCTAGTTACAAATTACAACATGAATAACATACATGAGTATTTACGAGACATAGCAAATAATTTATGTTATTAATGTAAAAAAAAAAGATTTATAAAAATGAAATGAGACATGTGACAAAGGCAACGATTTAACCTATTGTAACGTTTTTCGTCTTTCTGGAAGTGTGTAGAATGTTTAAGGCACAGAAATGACTCACAACTATTTATGTTAAACGAAAATAAAAGTACTTATTTAATAAATGAATATAAAAATAGCAGAAACTTATTTTAAACAAATTAACACTACAATATATATTAAGACACTAATATTATTTATATAACGTACACTAAAACTACTATTTATATTACGTACACTAGAGCTGTTATTTATTTCACCACATTTATATTACGCGTTCGAAGTCTACTGTCAACTGTCCTCAGCCACTCGATCTCGGCTTATATACTCCCGTCCGTAGAACAGTTCTCGAATATTCCAGAACGTCCTAGAATATCCCGTCAAACCACACGCTCAGACATGCGACCGAGCTCTATGCACAAGTGAGGTCACCCTGCTACGCACTTGTTTCTCGAGAAGGTTTCTCGAATGCTCTAGACTGTCTGGCTTTAAATTCGTTACACTGCCCCCTCGTTAAAGCTGTTTCGTCTCGGAACAAAGGTTGATGGGTTTCGGAGAAGTTATGACGAAATCTGCAAGTCGAACCCTTAATGCATCCTGAGGTCTTAAAGAAGTGGCAATCTACAGTGCGATCTAATTTTGCTCTTCCTTTGGGGTCAAAGCTGCAAACAAGAACTTCTAACATATTCCTAATTATTCTCCACTCCAACCCATCTAGTCCACAACCCAATTTTGGTACCGCCAGCTTCATAACATCGTTATTTAATAGATGTTCCCTCAAATCGATCAGGGCCTCCCATAAGGTGCGATAGGTGGGCTTCTGAGATGATCGTGCCTTGGTGACTAAATAGTAAAGGTACCGTTTGTGTTCTGAGTTGTCGCGCAATTTTAGTGTGCTTCCAACAGATGGACGCTGATTGGCTAGGTCTTGTAGCCGTCCAAATTTCTTTTTAAATACTGTAGCAATTCCTCGAGACATGTTTAAGTCTTCCGCCACACAGTGGGCTATGGAATATTCCAAAGGCACCAAGAACAAATCTCGATGTTCTTCTTTTGTCACGCCGTACCGTGCTTTGTGACCGGTGGAATATTTCTTCATGAAGTCTCCAAATGTTAATTCATGTTCATGCTCTTGAACGCAGCGAATATTTGCTGCACAAACATCACTAACTTCATGGTTATTTCCAGAAAAAGGGGCCAGTCGATTAAAATGGACTACTCGCGGCTTCCCAGTCGGTATTTTCCTAATTCGATAGATAACGTCATTTATCCGCTTCATCACTTCATAGGGTCCCTCCCAGCATGTTTGTAACTTCGGCGATATACCGCGACGCTTCTGTGGGTTATATAACCATACCGACTCTCCAATTCCATATCCTCCCTTTTCTGCCCTGATGTCATAATGATCTTTCATTCTGTCGCTTGAAGTTTGGATGTTTGAACGAACTTGTTCATGAATGTCGTTCATTCTTTTTCGTAAATCGGTGACGTAATCTTCCCCAGCTAGATCTTCTCCAGGTTTACATCCAAATTTCAAATCGCACGGTAACCGCAACTCACGTCCGAATACGATATTTGCGGGTGTCTGTCCTGTTGTTTCATGCACAGATGAACGATATGCCATCAGAAACATATGCAGATGACGATCTCAGTCCCTTTGGTGGTTAAAGACAACTTTCGACAGATATCTGTTGATCGTTCTATTCATTCGCTCAACCATGCCGTCCGACGGCGGATGTAATGCAGTCGTTCTTGTCTTACGAATGTCTAATATTTTGCAGATATCTTGGAACAAAAACGACTCGCAGTTTCTTCCCTGATCGGAGTGTATTTCGCGCGGTACTCCAAATCGGCATATGCATTCCTTCACCATTACCTCAGCGACGGTGATTGCTTCTTGGTTGGGCAGGCGATAAGCTTCAACCCACTTGCTGAAGTAGTCCATGACGACTACTATATACTTTTTGCCATCATCAGTCTCAGCCACGTAGATTGCAATGCGTTCAAATGGGCTTCCTACGTTGTACTGACGCATGGGGGCTCTACGTTTCCTATTTGGCCCATTACTTGCAGCGCAAACTACGCATTTCTTGCACCACTCTTTAACATCTTCCTTACAATTTAGCCAGTAAAATCGTTCCCGCAACTTCTCAGCAGTCTTGTTGACTCCAAGGTGTCCTCCAGCAGATCCGTCGTGGATCTCTTTCAACACTTCAGGTACCCTGCTCTTAGGTATTAGTAACTGAGTTCTCTGCTCTGTACCTTCCGCATTCACGTTTTAAGAGACCCTCTTCAATTATTAAAGAGTCCCATTCCGCCCAGTACGATTTCACATTTTGGGAGTATGATGCAACATCTTGCAAAATCGGTTTATCCCCGCTTTCTTCCAATTTATAGCAATCTTTAGTTCCGGATCTTTCTGCAATTCTTTCGGTTGCAATTTATCATCGACTACCGTTGTTCTTAACGCAGCAGCTTGCTTCTCTTCTACTCGGCAACAATGCTTGCATTCTTCGGAACATGGTCTCCTGGACAACGCGTTAGCGTTACGATGGCTAGTTCCCGCCCGATTTTCAATGGTAAAATCATATTCCTGCAACCTTTCGATCCACCTGGCTACCTGACCTTCTGGATTTTTGAATTGTAATAGCCATTTCAAGACAGCATGATCGGTTCTTATCAGGAATCTTCTGCTATATAAATATTTGTAAAAATGCTCAGTGGACTTCACAATTGCCAATAGTTCTTTTCTGGTGACGCAATAGTTCCTTTCCGGTTTCGACAGTGTCTTACTGAAGTAGGCATTAACTTTTTCACGACCACCTTGTACTTGAGAGAGGACGCCGCCAATCCCAACATTGCTGGCATCGGTATCCAAAATGAATTTGCCTTCCGGAAGAGGATAATTTAAGACTGGCGCGGTTGTCAGAGAATCCTTCAATTTTTTAAATGCTGTTTGACAGTCGTTTTCCCAAACAAATCTTCTACCTTTTTCAGTAAGCCGTGTCAGTAGTTTTGCAATATTGGCAAATCCTTGTACGTATCGCCGATAGTAAGTGCATAAACCAAGGAAACTTCTCAATTCATGCTTATCCTTTGGTACTGGTCAGTCCCTTACAGCTTTTATTTTGTCCTCATCCACTGCAATTCCCTTACCAGAAACCATATGCCCGAGATAATGCACTCTCTCCTGGAACAGATGACACTTCTTCGGGCTGAGCTTGAGATTTGCCTGTTTCAATCTTTGAAAAACTTCTTCCAAATTCTTCATGTGATCCTTGAACGTTTTTCCAACCACAATAATATCATCGAGGTACACCAAACAGGTTTTTCATGACAGCCCAGCTAACACGATTTCCATAAGTCGTTCAAATGTTGCAGGAGCATTGCAAAGTCCAAATGGCATAACTGTGAATTGCCAAAGTCCTGCTCCGATGGTAAAAGCTGTCTTTTCACGGTCTTTCGGGTCTAAGTCAACCTGCCAGTATCCGCTTTTTAGGTCCAACCTCGAAAATATTTTTGACCCAGCCAACGTGTCCAGTGTATCGTCTATTCGGGGAAGTGGATGACTATCCTTTTTCGTCACGTTGTTAAGTTGACGGTAATCTACACAGAATCGGGTGGATCCATTCTTTTTCTTCACTATTACCACTGGTGAAGCCCATGGACTATTTGAAGGTTCAATCACACCTTCTTTCTTCATTTCTTCTATTATCTTTTCGGCTTCTTCACGCTTTGTCAGTGGTAATCGTCTTGCTCCTTGACGGATGGGTCTTGCATCTCCAGTATAGATTTTATGCTGAACAACGTTTGTTCTGCCTTTGGATTTCTTGTCATATTCAAAGATGTCTTGAAACTTGCTAATTAAGCTCTTCGCTTTGATTTTCTTGTCTGATGTCAGCCCGTGAAAAGATGTTGATATTTGATTGAGCAAAGTATCCGGAATCTTGCTAATTGGGGTTTTCTGAGCTACCATTGTTCTAATAATCGAAGATACGGATGAACATTACCCTACTATAGTGCCTTGCTTAATTGTGACCGGATACTTATTTATATTCATTATTCGAACTGGTATTATCTTGTTGGCCTTTACCAGTGATTTTCCAACCATCACTCCACGACCAGTTTCTTCATCATTATTTTGGGGTTCCAACATGGTAACATTTCCAGTACAAAATTTTCCTTCAAGTTGTGCTTCCACAATGGTCTCAGTTCGCTCCGGAAGTACTACATCTTCGGTTATTAAAGCACGTGCAACTTCGTCGTCTCGTGGATGCAGTACGAGCTCTTCATCATTTACTACTATTATGCCGTGCTTGAGGTCCAGTTTAAAACCATATTCTTCCATGACGTCCATTCCAAGAATAAAGTCATCTTCAATTTCGGCTACCAACACACGATGTTTGAGGGAGGTGTTCTCGATGTTGATGGTCACATCTAACTCTCCTGACGATGTAGCTAGTTCTCCAGTTGCTGTACGTAATCGCCACTTCGTCGGATATAATTGTGTTGGTGCAAACTTCTTAGTCAAGTCGGATCTTATTATTGTTTTTGTTGCACCCGTATCCAGCAACATTTTGAGTGGTCTTCCGTCAACAAGACCATCCACGAAAATGCTGTTGACTTGATGATGAAGAGAGGCGACTAATCCGATGGAATGTGGGACTACCAGAATACGGGTCGACGACTGCCCCCTCGCATCAACCCGACTTAGTTTTCCGACTCTGCATCTGTTTTCTTTTTAAGCGGCTTCCCGCAAAGTCTTCGCGGGTGTCCTAATTTACCGCAGTTCCAGCAACGTATTCTGTTCTTGCCTCCAAGTATTTCCGTAGCGATTCGTCGTACCTTCTCTTCTATATCTTCATTATCTTCTGTCTTAAAGTCGCTGTTTATTGATCTTACTTTAGATTGGCTACGCGAAGCTAGTTTTGCAGCCTCTTGTTCTAAATCAAGAGACAGTCCATCGGTTAACGTTTTTGGTCGAGCCAATCTTAATGCTTGCTGAATTTCGCCATCTCGGATACCATAAATAAATGTTTGGATAGCTAACCACTCTAATACGCTGTCCGGGGCTGTAGGATGTGCGAGGCGAACCAAGTGAGCAACGTCAGCTTCAAATTCTTGGAGAGTTTCATTCGACCTCTGATATCGATTTCTTAATTGCGTTTGATACACTTGTTCTAGGTGCGCATTTTCATATCGCATATCTAAATGCTTAACCAGCTGGTCGTAGTCTTCTTGTTCTTCTTTCTTCAGTATCTGCAAGATATCGACGGCATTTCCACGCAACGCTACTGTCAATGAAATTGCTTTCTCTCTCGGTGACCATCCGTTAGCTTTTGCAGCAGCTTCAAATTGCCTCAAATAATTCGGCCACGATGTTTTTCCATCAAATTCCGGTGTTTTTATACGAATTGTTGATGCAGTCTCACCTTTTGCTATTTTACTTTCACTCGCTGCTTCTGTTTCAGCCACATCAAGACATAAACTCGATGCTGCAGTTGCAGTGAGGAATTTATTTTCAAACTGTTCTATTTTCTTTTCATATTCGTTTTTCAATTCATTTAAATCCTTTTTCTAACTTTTGTTCTAAAATTCTATAATTCATTGCTAATTCTTCCTTTAAAATTCTAGAACGTTCTTCAGAATTTCTGGAATTTTCTTCTATCTTCTGTTCCAATTCTTCTTTTAAAATTCTAAAATTTTCTTCGGATGTTCTAGAATTTTCCGCCAAATCTTCTTTTAGAATTCTGGAACTTTCTTCTAACTTCTGTTCCAAAGTTTTAGAATTTTCTGCTAATTCTTCTTTTAGGATTCTGGAACTTTCCTCAGATTTTCTGGAATTCTCTTCTAATTGATGTTGATCGGATCCGGTTAATTCTTCTTTTAAAGTTCTAGAACTTTCTGTTATTTCTTCTTTTAAAGTTCTAGAACTTTCTGTTACTTCTTCTTTTAGAATTCTAGAACTTTCTTCCAACTTCTGCTCCAATGTTCCAGAATTTTCTTCTAACTTCTGTTCAAAATTTCTAGAACGTTCCTCAGATTTTCTGGAATTCGCTTCCAACTGTTGTTGCACAGATCCTGTTAATTCTTCTTTTAGAGTTCTAGAACTTTCTTCCAACTTCTGCTCCAATGTTCTAGAATTTTCTTCTAACTGCTTTTGCAAAGTTCTGGAATTTTCTTCTGATTTCTCCAACATTTTACGATTGTCATTCGAACCAGTTTCAAAAATATATTCCTCAGGATCCAGATTTGCCGCCACTAAAGCTTCTCGCAGACGTTGTAACGTTGATTTTTATCCGGATGAGTCCAAATCTCGCTCCTCTAATTCCCTCTTTAGGTCCACAACTTTTAATTCACTTAGTTTTAAACCGAACGACGCCTTTTATTTATTTTTACTACACACTTCACTATTTAATAACCCTACACCTGACACCAATTGTAACGTTTTTCGTCTTTCTGGAAGTGTGTAGAATGTTTAAGGCACAGAAATGACTCAGAACTATTTATGTTAAACGAAAATAAACGTATTTATTTAATAAATGAATATAAAAATAACAGAAACTTATTTCAAACTAATTAACACTACAATAAATATTAAGACACTAATATTATTTATATAACGTACACTAAAACTACTATTTATATTACGTACACTAGAGCTGTTATTTATTTCACCACATTTATATTACGCGTTCGAAGTCTACTGTCAACTGTCCTCATCCACTCGATCTCGGCTTATATACTCCCGTCCGTAGAACAGTTCTCGAATATTCCAGAACGTCCTAAAATATCCCGTCAAACCACACGCTCAGACATGCGACCGAGCTCTATGCACAAGTGAGGTCACGCTGCTACGCACTTGTTTCTCGAGAAGGTTTCTCGAATGCTCTCGACTGTCTGGCTTTAAATTCGTTACACTATAAAGAAAGATGTTTCTTTGTTGATGGTCCTGGCGGAACAGGAAAAACCTTTTTATATAATACAATAATACGTATTATGCGAGGCCAAGGACTAACAGTTCTTGCAGTAGCTTGGACCGGTATAGCTGCTACATTGCTTAAAGGCGGACAGACAGCACATTCAACATTTAAGCTTCCAGTGTCAATATAGAAGATAGTATCTGTAAAATTAAAGCGACCAGTAACGCAGGGAAATTGATAAAGAAATCATCACTAATAATACGAAATTACAATGACTCCTTCTCATGCATTAAAAGCCGTAAATTTGGTTCTTAAAGATATTATGAATAATTCGATTCCATTTGGGGGAAAAGTTATCATACTAGGAGGTGATTTTCGACAGTGCCTACCAATTGTAAAACATACAAATCACAGAACAGCTATAATAGAAATATCGATGATAAACAGTCATCTATGGCCACTGTTTAAAAAATATTCATTGACACAAAACATGCGTGTCAATAAAAATGAAAAAGAATTTTCAGAATATCTACTTGATGTTGGTAATGGTATAAAATATATTGTAACAATACCATCACAATGTTTGGCCAAAGCTTCTCTGGCTGACGATATATTTGGGGAAAATGTTATAATGCCAGAAGATATTTACGCATTTATAAATAGAGCAATTTTATCACCCAAAAATGAAGATACTATGAAATTAAATGATATTGTACTAGAAAAAATAGCTGGTCCCAGTAAAACTTACTTTAGTGCAGATACGGCTATATGCGATGAAGACAATAAATTAAATTATCCCATTGAAGTGCTTAATAAAGAAACACCCTCAGGTATGCCACGTCACAAACTAACACTAAAAGTAGGTGCAATTGTTATGTTACTACGTAATATGAACCCTAAACGCGGTCTGTGTAATGGCACCAGTTTAATTGTAAAAGAAATGCGTAATAATTATTTAGATTTAGAGGTCGTTACTGGCCAAAGTAAAGGACAGAGAATTTTTCTTCCTCGTATAGATCTTGCACCAACAGATAATAATTTGCCATACACTCTAAAACGAAGACAATTTCCTATTAGATTAGCATTTTCCATAACGATAAATTAATCTCAGGGCCAAATATTTGACTTAGTAGGAATAAATTTAGAAAAATCTGTTTTTTCTCATGGTCAGCTTTATGTCGCAATGTCAAGGGTAAAATCATTTGAAAGTTTAAAAATAAAATTGCCTGAAAACCAAGTAGATAAACAAAAAGATGAAGGATACACCTTAAATATAGTTTTCAAAGAAATTATAAATAAATAATATAAAATCATTTTCAGTTGCAAATTAAAATAAATAAAAAAATATATATTTCAAGAATTTAAAAATAATATATACATTTTTAATAGCAATTTTAAAAGATATATACAGTTTGAAGTAAAAATAACAAATGAAAGTATTCAATTTGCAGTAATTAGCAAATGGGTAAATGACTTAAAGAAAATATTTTTATAAAACAGAAAGCAATATTTCTGATCAACACAAAATATAATTAATATTATTTGACAAAGGGAAATAAATCCGCGGTAGGAATGTACTTTATCACCGCTCAGTCAGATATGTAACGAATGGCGTCATTCTATTTCGGCACGAAAATGAAATGTACAGCCACAATGAAAACACATGCATTAATGATATATTTATTTATTATTAGTCCATCATAATTATTATTCTTCTTACATACAAATTTTCTAAATGAAAGATATATAAATTCGAATACCTCGACATTTTTTTAATTTTAATTTAACTACAAATATTTCAAACAATTTTTGCGTTGAACTATATTCTTGCATGTTTTCAAAGCGTATTCATTTAAGACGTCATAAATATATGAGTTACCAAAGAGCACTGTTTCGTATAAGAAGTTTAACATTTCATATGACAATTATGAATAAGCAGCAAAAAATGTTGCTTCAGCCATCTTACATATATTTTTTGTATACTTTAAATCAAGAAGCAAATATGGTTAAAATATATTTTCCTACAACTGTGCGATTTCTTTGTTATTACCTAACTATAATTGCCTTGGTTACGTATGGAAAGTAGAT
Source organism: Pterostichus madidus (assembly GCA_911728475.2). Classification (NCBI taxonomy): domain Eukaryota; kingdom Metazoa; phylum Arthropoda; class Insecta; order Coleoptera; family Carabidae; genus Pterostichus; species Pterostichus madidus. Next base: position 24,548,614 of record OU452301.1, on the reverse strand, counting down.
GAATGCAGACCAAGTGCGTTTCTGAAAGCAAAGAAACACTAGTGCGGAAAGTGCTTCATTACGTAACTGTCAAAAGAATATTGTTTTGACAGCGATTGAAATTTCACGCCGAGCGCGGAATTCATATTTTGACCACAGACGCTTATGGAAGAAGAAGATACGGTGAACCAGCGCTAGTAAATATGCAGTAGTATATTTTGACGTTTATAAACGTAACCTTAATTTGCAGTATATCTAATCTGTAGACAATTAATAAAAAGAACCGAACAAAGTAAAATATATCGATAAATGGTTTTATTTAAAGAGTAAGTGAAATACTTCATATTTATTGTTTGTGTATATTATTAATACAGTTGTTACAGTTGCTTATATTGATATAATGTAAAGTGGAAACTTTTGTGTCTAAAGAAACATTGATTTCTTCCGTGCCTGTTCACATTATTACCAGTAATATTATTGGTAACAATTTCGGAAGCTTCAGAAGTACCAGCAGCAGGTTGATTGTCATTGTCGAAAATAGATCCAACATAGTATGATCCGGAGCTTCAATTATCTTTGGAGGTGTTAATGATAAAGAAGAATCACTCACTGTACTATTCCAATCAAGATGATTTTGAAGAAATTATTTTGACGTTAGTGAAATATTTTTAAATAACGTAGAACAATGTGCAAGCAAACAACAAACAAACCATAGCAACGCCGTAAAACATCGTTCTCATGTAATATCATTAAAATTTTATAAATTTGGATAATATTTGAGTGATTTACTAAATCGCACAGTTGTAGGAAAAATGTTGTTTATAACACGTGCCGAAAAAGGTTACGTGCTCGTGCAGAATTCCGCACTCGGCAAACCTCGTGCGTTAAATTCTGCACTTGCACGTAACGAGCCTTTTTCGGCACTTGTTATAAAAATAACTATTAAATACGATCATTTTTTATTTACGCTCACTAGATAAGAGTTGTGTAATTTCGTCGTCATCCTCAACAATAAAATCTTCAAGTTCTAATGCGAATTAATTTGATTTCTATTTACAACCAGAATCAGTTTAAAACCACTTTGTAACGAAACAACAGCTTTAATATATCAACGATAGTAACGATCTCTAACAACATACCTCCCAGGGTTGTATTTCCCTTTGTCAAACTATAAATATAACAATATAATCAAGAGAAACATTTTCACACAAAAAAAATGTAATCAATCAATTGCTATCAAATGCAGTCACAGATTGAAATTCGTACTGCACCAGAACGAATTAGTCATGCAATAAATAGTCCTTCTAGGACTTTTGTGATGATGAGTAATTTAAAAAAATAAAAAATAACTAAATTGAAAAATAATACGAATACTCACCATAAAATTGTATTTATGAGAAAATGTAATCTGATTTTTTCCACTACAAATATTGATACTGTCTTCATAATACTTATAAGAGGTTCAGCATTCAAAAACCAGCAGAAAAATACATTGGAAAATTTTTACCATTGCTGGTGAATTTAAAACTTATGAATGCTAGATCGTTGCCCCTCTCTATAAGTATTATGAATTAATTAGCAGTATCAAAATTGTTTGTAGGAGGGCGCAACGGTCTACATTAATAAGTTTTAAATTCGGTACCAGTAATGGTTTGAAATTTTTCAATGTATTTTTCTTAAGTGCACAGATACGGCTGTATGCCGTATTATTTAAATAATAATAAATAAAAAATAAACTTGCCAAATCAGTGTACTTAAATCTTTAATAATGAAACCTTAAAACAAAATACATGTGAGAGAAAAATGGTCCACTTTTTCCACAATTGTGAGGTTTTAGCGAATACGAGTACAAAATACGCAATGTGTGTATGAGCGTGAGTGTGTTTGCCATCCAATTAATCAAATATTTTCTTAATTTTATTTTTTTCTTTAATTTGCACAAAAAAAATCTATATTATTAAACATATTATGATGGCAAAAGAATGGATGAATGTATGGATACTGGTTATAATGGTAAAAAATGCTACGATGATGATTATCAAATTATTCTAAAATGTATGTATGATTATTTGTTACAAATTAATTATCATATTATCAAAATTTATTTATATTTTTTAGGGAATAGTCGGGAGTCTAATCTACAGTCTACAAATATATCTGGATCATGTGTACAGAAATCTACTAAAATAGAATATCTTCTTTTGGAATCGACAATCTCTAACATCAAGAATGAAATTAATTTAAAATTATATAAAGCACAATGACACAAATCATTAAATTTGTAAAATTTTACTTTTTTTTTACTATTAACTGAACTAATTTACACTGCTAAAAGAATTATAATTTTACAGATAATTGACAGCATCACTTCTTATCGTGCGTCTTATAAACTTGCTTGGTTGTAATGATTTTTTACAACTTATTATCAAATCATGAATGAATGTCGCTACAGTATTTCTTCATAAAAACAAAAGTTTATAATGAGGTCGAATTACTAAACTAATTAATTGAATATAGGACGTTAGGATTATCAAATCACAGAAAAATGTATAAAAATTTATTTCCAAATTAATTTTTATAATCATAAATTATTTATATTTTTTTAAGAAAAAGTCGTGATCTCCAAATACCAAATATTCCTATGAGATGAAAGCTTTGGCTGAAACGAATGGATGGATGAAAATGCGGAGGCAATAGACAAAAAATGCGACCACCGTGTAAACTTTGTTAAAAGTTTAAGGACGGTACATCAGTTACGCACAAGAAATTTTGAAATAAGCAACTTATCAGATCACAGGTAACACGTATTTTGTGTTTTGTTTACTATTTCTGTTTCATCCGTCATACATGTACATATTTTTCTTGCAATGTAATTATATTGTTCCATAGTTTTTTTATTTTTTTAGAAATTGTTGTCTTTGCAAGGTTATTTTGTTTTATTTTGATTTATACGCACCTGTTCGAATATTGAAAATTTAATTGACGGCAACTTCTTGCCCCGATTTTGCAACGCAAACCAAGTACTTATCTATGCTCAAAAATGGTATGTGCTAACCTTGAAAACTTAAAAATTGAGTATTCTGGTAGACTTGATTTTGGGATACATTTTACATATTTGAACTGCATTCGACATATGATTGTTTCGTATTTTGTACTTATTTTTTTATCTGTGAGTTACTATTACTCGTGAAGTGATTTAGTTACATATTTCTATTTATGTCTATATATTGCATATTTCTTATTTATATTTATTAATATGATCACATTGGTATGTCAGTTTCACAAATTAAAATTTTCATGATATTACAGTGACGGATTAAGATATTAAAAACAAATCGCAAGCACTTTACGTCAGTAACAATAAACAAAAATTAGGAATTACTTTTCTTAATATTTTTTAAATTACGATATCAAAATGAAATAATATGTTTTAAATAAGATGTAGGGATATTGGCAGTATTGTGATATAAAATTTGGTGGGGCACACGGTAAATTTATATCTTAATAAAATATTAATGACTATAATAGCTATTTATACAGGCTGTTCAATTTAAATGTACCACCATTGCTATCTTGAAAACTATAAGAGCTACAAGTTTAGTTAAATTAGCAAGGAAATAACATATTTCAAGTCTTTATTACCTATCCTAAAAGAACGAAAGTAGAAATAATTTGTTACAATTTCAGTCTTATTTAATACTAAATTATCATCAATTTTTTCTTTAAGATTTTGACTTACACAAACGACTTTTATCTTCATCTCGTCACACCGGGCACCAGTAAACTGAATTGTCATGTCAGATATTCAAAATAAATGGAAAATTAAATACTAATATTAAAGAATAGATTATTTTTATCAACGTAGTGAAGATGTAAGTATTTTAAAATTATATTACGAATTTACACCCTAATTAGTAATATACGATTTCTTCTCTAAAGATCATGGTTGTTATAATGGAAATTGGATAAGCGGCTTCAAGATTGTTTATATGGAAACAACATCAACAACATTCAACATCTTGTCAAAGTCAGACATTTTTCCTCTACAATTTTGTAGAATATGTGAGATTCCTTATGAACATGGTAAAGTGTACATTGGCCAGATAGCAAGAACTGTAGCAAAGAGACTAAAAGAACGTCAATACTATATTAGACTGAATCATCCTGATAAATGTGCTGTAGCTGAATATACCATTCAAGAATGACACGATATAATTTTAAAATACGAAGTTTTTTTCAAGAAAGAATAACTGGATGAAACGTTAATTAGAGAAATGAAAAATCAAGAAATTGCTAATAATTTAAATACAAGCTTTGAATTTAACATAACATGTCTTGGTTACTTACTATTCAGACATAGTAATTGCTATGGGCCTCTGTTTAAGGTTTTTTTATGTGGTTTTTTTCCCTTGAACGTCAGACAAATGTCAGAGGTTCATTTTTCTTTTATAAATGCAAGTCCACGTTACCACATATTTTGAGACTACTACAAATTTACATTAATTTTTTTATTAATTACTTCTAACATTTCGCTATTAAAATAAAGACATATACATTGCTTATATGCGGTTTATCAATCGATTGTTAAGAAAATGTTAACAAATAGCAATATAAATTATATATTTTCCTAAATTTAATAAATAAATAAGCATAGCAAATTCTTAACAGTTGAATGAAAAACGGGACAGAAATTATTTAAATAATCATTTTCAAAACTAATAAAACTATGTAGATAAATAATTTTTATTTACGTTTTAAATTTAATCTCTAATTTGTTTATAGAAAATAATAGCAACTTCAATCATAAATGACTGTTTGCATCACTATACTTAAATTTGCGATTAACTAAATAAAACTTTACTTAAAATAATTCTACTTTGTACCGTTTATCTAGGGACTTTCTTTTTAATGTTTTGCTAATATTTTAATCTGTCATTTATTCTAGAAATACGTTGCTGATTATAATAACTGCCATAGCAGTGATATATTTATGAGCGTGAAGTGCGGTTACCATCCGTCAAGTCATGGCACCCAAAGATGTGAGTGAAGGGAGAGTCACAGTAGTAATTTGAATGTGGTGAAAATTGTTTGCCAACTGTGGAAAGTTCAAATAAAAAATTTAATTGTTTTCGAACGGAAATTTTTTTAGTAAAAGTGTTACGAAACTTATAGTATTTGGTATCAAATGTAAGGTCTATTGAATATTATTCGATCGGTACTTGTTTTAGTGAAAGTGCAATAAAACCTGTCGACTTACAAAAGTGTATCCAATATCAGTGTCCGCGGAGCCTAGCGTGAAGGCCTGGCGAAGCCAGGCCGACCGCTAGTTTACTACTAAAATGAACAAAATTATTTGAGTTTAAGAAAAATAAATATTCACTACATATCAGTGGATAATCCAAAAAGTAATGAAATTTCAGAACGATTCCATACTACACTAATTGCACAGATGAGAATAATAAATCAAAATCCTCATACAAAAACGTTGAAGTTAAAGAAAGATTAAACTACACGCTCATATCATATAATAGTAGCATACATTCTGTAACTAAAAGAACACCTTTAGAAATAATTCACGGAGATAATTATAATTAAAACTTAAAACTTAAGGAAATAATTGTAGACGAATATCGTAGAAACACGTAGAAACTTTGAAACAAATAAACGAACAAGTAAAAGAAAATATAGGTAAATATAAATTAAAATATGTAAAACCGCAGGAACAACAAATCAACATTCTTTCTGAAGTACATGTGAGTAGTGTAACAAGCGCGGGACTCGACCACTTCAAGGCCATCGCCAGCACGCTAGTCAAATTCGCGCGTCCAAAATTGCAAAACTGCTAATAGATTGTAGCCACCTTTTACCTGTTGAAATATAAATACGTAGACTATGTATTTGGGGCACTTGAGCCACCCTCCACCCCTTTTTTCATCGCCGGCATGCTAGTTAAATTCGCGCGTTCAAAATTTCAAAACTGCAAATAGATAGTAGACCACCTTTGACCTTTTGAGATATAAATACTTTTTTGATAATGACCGTTGCCGAGTTATCTCCACGCACTGGGAATGCTGACCTTGGCGGGGTGGAGGCCGCGGCCGGGGCTGAGGCCGATGTTGCGTACTCGCACAAACTATTACACGCTCATACACACACACACACACACACACACACACACACACACACACACACACACACAATTACTATATATAACCAACTGTTTTTCTATGTGTTTTTAGTAGTTTACTGCTTAATAGAATTCTTTGAAAAAGTACACAAATAATAATAATAAAAATGAGTAATAATAATAGCACTGTTTCAAATTTAAGTGATGCAGTAATAAAAAATATTCGAAGTGCTATAGCACTTATGAAAACAAACAATGAAGCAGAGAAATGGATTAAACATTTAAATAAAATAATTATAATACTAAGAAATAGTATAAAAGATATAAAATCAGTTAATAATTTTAATAAGAATGAGAGTTTACATAAATTAGAATCAAATTTAACTCTTTTAAAATTTTATCGTGAAAAAGTGAAACATAATTATATAAGGACTGGTGCTGGTGTTTTAAGCAAAACTAAACAAAAACCATTAATTTGGGTGGATATTGAATCTGCATTTGCAAGTCGTATAAAAACAGGTGCAATTATAAATAATATTGGAATGAAAGATCCAAAAACATTTTTAGAAAAAGCATTTGTATTATTTAAAAATAAAATTAAAAAATCACTAATATCTTCTATATTAAAAGTTAATGTAATTTTTAATGGAGAATTTATTTTACCAACAACAAGTCATTGTGAGGTAAAAACATTTAATACAAAAAATGTAATAATTGATAAATCTACAGACATAAAGGAGTGGTATATAAAAAATGTGATCAATAATATTTTAAAGGATTTGGAAGAATTTCAAGAAAGGGATTCAGGCTGGGCATTACATGAAATATTACATTTAAAAATTAATATAAATAATTTTACTCCGCTGAAAGCCAGTAATTATATTGAATTGCCTATTGACATAAAACTTAAAAAGGCAATAATTAATGTAAAAAATAACGATGATTTTTGTTTCCTGTGGGCAGTCACATCAGCTCTACATCCTGCGGATAGTCACTCAGATCGTATTTGGTCTTACCCCCATTTTTCTGAAATTTTAAAATATGACAACTTAAGTTTTCCATTAAAATTAAAAGATATATATAAATTTGAAAATATGAATGAAATAAACATAAATGTTTATACTTTAGAAAAAATAAATTAAAAAAACGAAGTAGTTCCTGTGAAACTAACAAAGACAACATATAATAAAACGATTAATCTTTTAATGTTATATTCAAATGATGTTGAAAATGTGAGTGAAGCAGAAGAAGAAGAAGCAATGGATATCGATAATAATATAAGTGTTAAAAATATTAAATTACCAAAAAATTATCATTATATGTGGATTAAAAGCTTATCACGCTTAATATCAGCACAGTTATTAAGAAGTAATCACAAATGTTATCTATGCGAAAGATGTATGAATAATTTTAAAAACGAATTAAACTTGAAGAAACATTTAGAATATTGTAAGAAGTTAAATGATAGTAGAATTGTACTTCCAGATGAAAATGATAAAATATTAAAATTTAAAAATTATTTATACAAAGAATTTGTTCCTTTTATTATGTATGCAGACATTGAATCAATTTTAGAAAAAGTTAACGATACAAGAAATTTAAATACAGAATTTAAACAAAAACACATACCATTTAGTATTGCATTTTATGTTAAATGTAATTATAATGATTCATTATCATATTTTCAATCATATCGCGGCAATGACTGCATACATAAATTTACGCAAGAATTACATAATATTGCTAAAAAAATTAATGACATAATGGATAATATACAACCGATAAATTTAACAGAAGCTGATAAACTAGATTTTGATAATGCAACATTATGTCATATTTGTAATAAAGGTTTTCAACCTGGTGATATTAAAGTACACGATCATTCTCATATTACTGGAAGGTACAGAGGGCCCACACATTCAAATTGTAATTTAAACTACAAAAATACCTATACTTTTCCAATAGTATTTCACAATTTAAGTTCGTATGATGCTCATTTTATTATTAAGTCAATATGTACGCAAATTCCGGGAAATGTCTCATTATTACCAATAAATAAAGAAAAATATATATCGTTTACAAAAAGCATTCAAAATATGAAAGTAAAATTACGTTTCATTGATTCGTTTCGATTTATGCCAAGCAGTTTAGATAAATTATCATCTTATTTGAATAATTCAGAGAAATTAATAACAAAATCTCAATATAATTTAAATGCTGAATTTAATTTAATAACTAAAAAAGGTATATTTCCATATGAATATATTGATTCATGGCAAAAATTAAATGAAACTTGTTTGCCTGAACAAAAACACTTTTATAGTTCAATTAAAGGTGAGGGAATAACTGATGAAGAATATGAATTTGCAAAAAATGTATGGAATACATTTAATATAAAGACATTAGGCGATTATGCTGATTTATATTTGAAAACAGATGTGTTACTTTTAAGTGATGTGTTTGAAAATTTTCGTAAAAGTTGTATGGAAACCTATAAGTTAGATGCAGCACATTATTTCACAGCCCCAGGCTTAGCTTTTGATGCAATGTTAAAATGTACTGAAATACAGTTAGAATTATTAACAGATGTAGATAAAATTTTATTTATCGAGTCTGGTATTCGAGGAGGAATTTCTCAATGTTCAAATAGATATGGAAAAGCTAATAATAAATATATGGAAGAGAAATATAATCCTGAGGAGCAAGAATCACATTTAATGTACTTTGATATGGTAAATTTGTATGGTGCAGCAATGCGAACCCCTTTACCTTATAAAGATTTTGAATGGATTGATAAATTATATTTTTATGAAATAATTAATAATTTAAAAAATTTAGATAGTTCAAGTGAATTCGGTTATATTTTTGAAGTTGATTTAGAATACCCTATAGAATTGCATGATTTGCATAAAGATTTACCGCTTTGTCCAGAGCATTTTGTACCACCAATATCAAAAATGCCAAAATTAATAACTAATTTATACAATAAAAACAATTATGTAATACATTATGAAAATTTAAAACAATGTGTAAATTTAGGAATGAAATTAAAACAAATTCACAGGGTATTGAAGTTTAAACAAAGTTTCTGGTTGCAAAAATATATAGATGTTAATACAAATCTGCGAAAAATATCTGACAATGATTTTAAAAAAAAATTTTACAAGCTAATGAATAATGCTGTGTTCGGCAAGACATTAGAATCGTGTAGAACACATAAAGATGTTAAAGTAGTAACAAAATGGTTGGGAAGGTATGGAGCAAAATCATATATTAGTCAACCAAATTTTCACAGTTGCACTATATTAGATGATGATATCGTGTTAATAGAAATGAGTAAAAAAATAGTTTTATTTAATAAACCAATTTATGTTGGCTTTTCAATATTAGATGTGTCAAAAACATTTATGTATGAGTTTCATTATAATTATATTAAGAAAAATTTTGGTGACCATGCATTATTATTGTATACAGATACAGATAGCTTAATTTATAATTTTACTAATTTTAATATATATGAATTTATAAGACGTGATGTTAATAAATTTGATACATCTGATTATGCAAAAAATAATATATACAACATACCTCAAGTTAATAAAAAAGTTATTGGACTAATGAAAGATGAAAACAATGGAAAAATTATGACTGAATTTATAGGTTTACGCTCGAAAATGTATATTTATAAAGTTTTAGAAAACAATTTAGAAAAAAGTACAAAAAAAGGTAAAGGGATTAAAAGTGCAACAATGAAAAATATCAATTTTGATGATTATTATAAATGTTTGTTTAATAACATAACACTAGCTAAAAACCAATACACTATAACTTCAAAAAAACATGAAGTATATACAATAAAACAAAAAAAATTAGTTTTAAGTCCTTATGATGATAAAAGAATAGTGAATTATATTAGTTCTACTACACTACCCTGGGGTTATATGCATAGATGAATAATTTTTTATTTAAAAATTTATATACTTACAATTTTTTCTTAAAATAAAGAAAAGTCGTTGCCTGTAGTCTTGTTGAAAATATCTAATAAAATAATTTCAAGTTCGCCTTGTGTAATGTTTATATTTCCATTAGATTCTTCTACGAACTTAAGCATCTCAAGTAGTTGAGCTACCAAATTTTCATTTAGTTCAAATGCTCGTATGAGTGCTATTATTTTTGCAATTAAAAAATAAAATATCATTAGTATTAATAAACATATTATAAATTAATCAAATACAATAATTCTTACCTTCAGCTTCACGAAGATTGAACTGACTATTATTTGAAGACATTTTGTACTGTTGATGATTACTACTAGATTAAATTTGTGTTACTTATATTTATTATAAAAAATCTTGTTTACTTGTCAATTTTGAAACGAAATATTGTGTTTTTATTGCATCATTCAAACAAATTTACTTGAGCACGCACTTTATTGTAAAAAATTGTTTACTTCTTAATTTTGTTGCCGATATATACAAATTTTAATTGCATCATTTTAAATTAAATATATTATTGAATCAACTAATATTTCTAATCATAATTTGAACTTGTGACCTAAAAGTGATAATTTTTGATAAATTTCAGTATATAAACGTTTGTTTGAATATCATTTGTCATATCTCAACAAACTCATCGTTTTCTATTGCAACATGCAGGTAAATATATGTTACACATTTTTTTATTTATATAAAATTATTGAGATTTTGTAACTTTTCTGTTTTAAATAGAATGGAAAATTGGAGTAATCATTATTCTACTCATCAAGTTGGTGACACAATATCTTATAACCCATTAACTTTAAAAAAATTGTCATTAATAGAATCATCAAAAAACATAAATTATTTAACTGATATTAAACAATTAAGTTTACCTCTTACAGTACAAAATTTGATGGAATATTATTGGAAAGATATTCAATTTCAATGTACCAAACCATTATTAGAAAAATTTAATTATAATAAAATAGATTTTAATTATATAACAAAAGAAGATTTTGTAGCATTAATGAATCATTCTATATATGTTATTCCAGAGTTTGCATATGAATATAATCATATTTTAGCAAATTTTATTGAATTAAAGAAAACGATAAAAAACCATAATTTAAGAAGTTTGTGCACTGATTGTTTTCAGTTAATAATTAATAAGAAAATTAAAAATTATATTGAATTAAAAGTTTACAAAACTAGTGAACATTTAGTTTTACCTGCAGAGAGTTTGCTAAATGATGTAATTCAAAATTCAGATTATTGGTGTGATAACTGTGCTATTACACCACTTTTTCGTTTATTGTGTTTTGAAGATTGTATTAATACATCATCTTATCATTGCTTGAAAAGATACAGAAATTACAATGATGATTCTGATGATGAATTTTCAAATTCAGATGTTTCTCTTTCTAAACGAATTGTAACTCTAAATGATATTATGTGGTAAATAATAATTGTTTTTTTCTTTTTGCAGTTAAGCAAACAAATTTTTTATAATTAAAGTTATTATACAAATTCTTAATCAGGTGAGATTATTTGAAAATTTACTTTTTCTTAATAAGAATTAAAATTAATTTTTTATTTTAAATAGAATGGAAAATTTAAATCAACAATGCACAACTCATCAAGTTCGAAGTGAAACAGTTTATAATATAGGTAGCTTAAAAGACTTATCAAAAATAGAAGCATCTAAACATATTTCATATTATAATGACATTAAAAAATTAAAATTACCTATTTCTGTACAAAAAGATTTACAATCAACTTGGAAAATTATAAAATTTCGATGTAATGAAAAAATCCCTGATAAATTTAATTATGGTAATATAGATTTTAATAATATAACAGAAAATGATTTTGTAGCTTTAGTAAATCACTCTTGTATATATATTCCGGAGTTTGCATTTGAATTTAATCATGTTGTATCACATTATATTAAATACAAAACTAAAGATCCTTTTCAATATAATATGTGCGTAAAATGTTTTATTTCAATAACATTTAATAATAATATAAAAACTTATTCACAATTATTTGTACATAAAATTAAAAATCATATTGTTGTACGTGATTACAAATTATTAAATAATATTATATTAAATAAAAATTATTGGTGTGATAATTGTGTAATTTCACCGCTATTTCGTATATTACATCAAGATGATTGCTATGAAACATACAAGTATCACACATCAAAAGCAAACTCAAAAATTAATAGAAATAGTGACATTTATTGTAGACATAGACTTTTAGATTTAAATGATGTTATGTATTAGGTATATTTTATAATAAGGTATTTTATTTGTATATTTAATAGATTAATAATGTCGAACGCACCAATTCCAATGAAGAAAACAAATTTAATCACCTGTCCACTGGAAAACGCCCACAGGCTTCTTCCAGAGAGATATGTGATCCACATGTGTAAATGTCTTAAGAACCACCCAGAATTTAGAATGTGTCCATATAATGTCAGACACGTTTACCAAATTCTTGCGGAACAAGAACATTTCGAAAGTTGTGATGACGCCAAAGCATTTTGGCATCACATGAATAATAATAATAATAACTGAAAAGTTTTATTGTTTTGTAATTAGTAATTAAGTTATAAAATATAAAAAATAAATATTTTTTAATTAGTATAAAGTTTTTTTTATTTATTTATATAATTATTGCTGATACAGCATATTTATTTGAATATAAACGTTAAAAAATAATTTAGAAAGTTAGTATATGTATGTGTGTGTGTGTGTGTGTAAGTAAAAAGTAAAAAATAAAAAAATGCAACAAATAACAATTTTATTTTTCTTTATGTTATTTATTTATGTAACAGCGAATAGTGAAAATAATGAAAAATTAAAAGAATTAAATGTTACTGTTAGTAACAATAACCAAAAAAAAGAAAAAGAAGAAGAAAACGAAAAAAATTTAAATAGTTTTATTAGTCAAAATATAACAAATGATGAAAATCAAGATTTTATTAACGCACTCGATTTTTTATCAAATTATGGATACATTAATTCTCAAGAACATGAATCGTATGATTTAGATAAAGAAAGTGCTGTTGAATCATTTCAAAATTATTATGGTTTAAATGTAACACGTGAACTTGATTCAGAAACAAAAAAATTTATGCAATTACCACGATGTGGAGTTAAAGATATTAATATAAAAACAGATCAAAATATTTGGCATACGCCTGTTATTACATGGGATTTCTTAACTTTGAATGTATATGCAATTGAAGTTGCAAAACAAGCGTTTCTTATTTGGCAACAGCATGCAAATATTACATTTAAATATACCCGATTTAATCCAAACATTTATATAAAAAAATCATTTATACAAAGTGGTAACGCTCCAAATATTATAATTTCTTTTAGTAATACTAAACATTATGCATATTTTACTAACCGTCCTTGCAAATATAATTTTGATGGTAAAGGTTCAATATTAGGACATGCGTTTTTTCCATCAACTAGAACAAAATCAGTTGATGTGCATTTAGACTCAAGTGAACCATGGAATTATAAACTATCAAATACTGAGAAGGATACTGACACAAATTTATTTGAAGTACTTGTTCATGAATTAGGTCATGCTCTTGGCATAGAGCATACTAATACACATACAGCAATTATGTATGCATATAAAAGAAACACTATATATAATAATATTTCTGAATTTAAATTGGATCAAGAAGATATAGATTCAATTCAAAATTTATATGGAAAAAAAGAACAAATATCGTTTGAAACAAACAAAAATACTACTAAAATATTATTAAATAAATTAAATAAAACACAACAGTCACCAAACTTATTGCCAAACTTATGTGATATTAAAAACAATAATAATATAAAATTTTTAGTAATTAATGAGAAATTATTAATTTTTTATGAAAAATGGGTTTGGATAAAAAATCTTTTTGAAGAAAATTATAATTCAGTACCATATTTTTTACCAGATTGGTTAGTTTTTATACCGAAAAGTTATAAAACATTATCAGGGGTATATCGTAAACCAAATGGAAATATTTGTTTAATAATTGATGATATAATATATGATATTTTATGGCCTTCTTTAAAATTACAAAATAGAAAATTCTTTCCAAACATAATTAAAAATATAACTGGCATTGTAAACACTAATATGGGAAATACAATTGTGTTTTATAATAAATATCATTTGGCAGAAATTAATGAATGTAATTTTGAAATAATTCGCCATGGAAATATAAATAATGAATTTCCTGGAATACCAGCTGAAATAAATAATATTTTTCAATATACAAACGGATATTTGTATTTTTTTAAAAATAATGTAATCTATGAATATAGTGAATACTTAAAACGTTTAATTAGAGCTATACCTTTTAGCTTAACTATGTTTGATATACACTGTCCAAATATAAGTATTTTGCAACAATTAAAAAATTTATTATCTAAATTACAATAAAAAAATATATTTAATATAACCTTGACACCAGGATTTTTATTATCAATTTTTGCATTTGCTACACGTGTTTATCTTTAACCCTTAACCTGTGTATTGTTTTTATCTAAAAAGTTAGTATATATAGCAGCATATTTTACGAAAAGACTAATTTATGTTTTGATATCACTAAATAGAAGTCAAAATTATAAAACATGTCAGAGACTGCTTCTACATCAACATCTGTACCCAAATCTGATGAAACATATTTAATTAATAATTTATCAGAACCCAAACCACTTCGCGGACTAAAAAGTCTAAAAGTAGATGAACTATATAAAGTGGTTCATTTACAAAGAGAAAATACAAAATTTGGAAATCGAATAAAGGTGGAATTAGAAACATTTGACATTTTTTTAGGAAGTCGTTACAATTCTACTAGTGATGAATCTTTGGAAAAAATGATAAAAGACGCAAAATCACAAAGTTTATATGTTACATCAAAAGGATTTAAAGGTCAAGCAGTTTGTATTATATTCGTTAAAGTAGAAAATGATCAACCTGAAGATAAGAAATAAAAAATGTTATAATTTCTGATAATATGTTAAGCTATAATTATTATTATTATTATTATTATTTGTATTTTGTTATATAAATAAAAATATGTTGTTTATGTATTTTAAGCTTTTATTTATTTATTTACTTCATAACATTACATAACATTACATAAAAAATTCATTACATTTAACACAATCCTTTTTTAACGGTGCTTGACTCTCCCATGAAGTGTTAGAATGTTGCCAACATTGTTGATATTGTTGAAAAATTTTATTATTTTTCCACTTATTTGGAAATTCACACCACATCGAATCAATTTCATTTCTTGCGTAAACAATTACAAATTCCATCGGCAAAACAGCAATTTCTAATTCATTCATATTTTTTAATAATCCGTTTTCATAAAACTTAGTAAGTGCGTTAAATGCATTAAATCGTGAATTAAACCATTGAGCTAATGTTTTAACATTTCGTACAGCACAATTTTTCAGGTGTAAATTACAGTAATTGTCTTCCAATTCTTGATGCAATGTGGATAATGGTGGACAGTTATATGTTTCTAAGTTTATAATTTTTTTATTTATAACACTTTGTAACCAATTTGCATTTATTGATCCAAAGACGTACACTACATCCACTTCAGGAATGTCAATTAAGTTTTGTATAACTTTTTTATGATCATTATATTGAATATCACCACTATTCCATTCTAAATTGTGTTCATTTTTTACTGTTAATTCTACATTTTTTTGACCATTTTCTGATAATAAAGAATATGAAAAAGGTTCTTTGAATTTTCCAGTTTTACATTCACAATTATTTAAACTGTAAAATGCATATTCTTTGCATATAAACTGATTTGTTTCTTCAATATAAAAACCTTGAAAATCTGCAATAACTGCAAATGTATTCATCGTGGTGTGATAGTTTTGAATTTAAAAATAAAACTAAAAATTTATTTAATAATTTATTCAATTTATAGTAAAATTACACAACATTTTTTTTGCTTATCCAGCTGTTGTAACTGTTATCAAATCCTAACCATTTTACTAGAACATTTTTATTTTTGTTTTTCAATATTTTTTCTATTAAGTAAATATCAGAATATTTTACTTTTTGTAATTCTTCTTTATAAAACGTACCTTTAATTAAATTACCTAATTTATCATTAAGTATATATGTGAGAGGATTAGTTAATTTTACTTTTTTAATAGTAAATATTTCATTGGACCAGTTTGGTGTGTATCCTTTAGCAAAAACACTACGATAAGTACTAATTCTCACGTTATCACCAATTTTAAATTTTGATTGTATATTTTGAATTATTTTAATATTATTATATACTGTATTTAATAAATGCTTTTCATTCCTTTTATTAACATTAATTGGTTTCATGCGAATTACACTATGAACTTTATTGTTATAAAATGTTGTTATTTTTGGTAATAATTCCAACCATTTATATGATCCTTGTGCACTAAACTCTTTCCACATTAATAATTTTAATGTACGATTTACACGTTCGACAATAGATGCTTTTTTAACGCTATATGTTGTATAATGATTTATTTTATATTTCCGCATTAATTCTTTAAAACTACTATTAAAAAACTCAGTTCCAGCATCACTTTGCAAATGTTTTGGAATTCTTTTATCAGTAATAAAAATTTTTTTCATTGCGTTAGTTACATTTGTTCCAGTTTTATTTTTTATTGGTACTGTCCATACATATTTTGAAAATATATCTATTACAACAAGTATATATTTATAATTTTTATTTACTTTTGCGTACGGTATCATTTCAACTAAATCTGCTTGAAACGTTTCATTTAATCCTTTTATTATTGTACGTCTTCTTGCATAGTTTTTTCGTGCTGGTTTATGAAGTTCATTTACAATTTCACGTTTAATATTCACCATAGTTGTTCTGAATTATATAACTTATCTTATTGTGATGTTTCATGAATGTTTAATTCTTTATATATAATTTCTATGTCATTTTTTATATTTTTTAAATTATTTTTGACTTCTGCTATTATTTTGTTAGCTTGTTGTATAGTTGCTTCAGATTTTCTAATATGATCATTAAGTTTATTTTCTAAATACTCTAAAATTATTATATTCATTTTCATTATCATCATCATTACACTGACAATAATGCGCATTATGTGAGTGAGATGTTTGATGTCCAAATTTGCTAATCGGCATTACGTCTAAACTTACTGAAGTCAACTATAATACTGTTTTCAAGCAACGATTTTAGCTTCTTTTAATTCTTCAATTATAGAAGTAATTTCATTGTCGTGACTATTATTACCAGCCATTGTTGATGCGATTAAAAGTCGTAATCTATCAACTATTTCATTTGCATCATTCCAATGAACATATTGGTACGACTTATTATTAAATTTTTTTAATAAACCAGAACCCTGTTTTTTTCTTAATATTTTTTTTGATTCTGTTTTAGCATTATAAGATGGGCTAACAAATGAACTTTCTGAATAATGTCTTTCTGGTTTTAATAATAATGGTTTAATAATTTTTGTATATTTTTGAGAAGCACTTCCTTTCAGTTGCTGCATGGAATTATTTTGACGTCGAGCTGCATTAGTTAGATTTAAAATTTTCGTATATTCTTTTTTATCCCTTTCAGAGTAATTTCTATGAGGGTTCTTTTTAAATATCAATTCATATAAACCCTTTGTCCCAGAGAAAATTTGATTATCAATTACAATATTTTTTCCATTAAATTGTATTTCTTTATTTCCTAAATTAAATTTTTTACCTTCATTTGTTTCTAAATAATTTACACCATATACATTATCCAATTCTTTCGAATTATTAAGCATTTGTTCAATAAATTTTTTTGGAAGAGGATCAAATTGATCAAGATATTCACTTATTGATTGTTCTGAGTATTTTAAATATGTAGGAATATTTTTTTTATCATCTTCATTACTATCATCAAATGCATTATCATCATCATCATCATCATTATCATTATTAGAAAGACTAGCTTCTAATTCAGAAATACTATTTTCTGTCTCAAATTCATTATGTTTATTTTTCACTTTTTTTTCAAATAAATTATATTTACTTGAATCAATATTTTTTAAATTTTCATTAATTTCTTTTAATTTTTTTGTTACTGGTATATATGTTTTTTCTAATTCAATTTCTTTTTCTAATTCACCAGTTTTTAAAGCTTTAAGTTTTTCTTTAATATTTCGTCTTGTTTTAATAATTTTATGTTTTAATTGTTTGTTTATGTTCATATTGGTAAAAACAGCTATCTGTACTGGTATCTTTACTGATATCGGTACTGATATCTGTACTGTTAGTAAACAACTAAATGAAATTAGTGTTAGAATTTATATTTTAAAGCAATATAAAATGATCAAATCCTTTACGATATCTACCTTTGTTTATTTCACACTCTTTGTTTATAACTAAAAATTCATATTTTTTGTGCCAACAAAGTGAACAAATATTTTTAAAAGTTTCATATGTCATATCTGCACCCACATGATCTGTATAGACATGTTTTAAATTTAATTCATCTAGTTTAAATAAAATAAGCATATTTGCATTATCACGTATTAATTGCTTAGGCATTCTAGTATATGTTTGAGATAAGTAAAAACAATCAACTAATTTATGTCGTCCCATACTAAAATATTCTTGAATTATGCTTTGTTTTTCACATACTATATCATCAAATATAAAAATAGAATTTATTTTAGCTTTATTTGGTTTTATTATGTTTGTACTATCAGTAAATGCATAATATTTTATTTCTTTAATGGGTTTTAATAACTCTTCTAAATATACATACTTTGGTTGATAAAGTGATTTTGAATAAATATAAATATTTTTAAAATGCAATCCATTTGGATGTTCGAGCAACGCAATTAATACGTTCGTTTTTCCACAACTAGATGGACCTGTAATAAGGCAGCGAATTGAAGATGGGAGCAAAGTACTATGACGTAGTTTAACGTTTTCTGTATCGAAATCACAGTTCCGTACACTAAGGCTTTCTTTTTGCTTTACTAACTTCATTATAACTGAAAGTATAAATAAATATATGCTTTATTTATATTTATTTTTAGTATTTTACAAAACTTTGATGAAGAAACACGTAAAATCTAGCAGTGGTAGTGGTATTTTAAACACTGCTATCAATAATCTTCCTATAGAATTGCACTTACCTGGATATAATTTTTGTGGTCCAGGTACTAAATTAAATAAACGACTTTTAAGAGGAGATAAAGGTGTAAACGAATTAGATGAAGCGTGCAAAGAACATGATATAGCATACTCTAAAAGTAAAATATTAGAAAATCGTCATACAGCAGATAAAATATTAGCTAATAAAGCAACCAATCAATTTCGTTCAAATAATACATCTTTAAAAGAAAAGCTTGCTGCTTTAGCTGTTTCTACAGCAATGAATGTAAAAGTAAAATCAGGTGCAGGTGTAAAATCAAAAAAATATAAAAGAAAAAATAAAAAAAAATCAAAAGGAAAAATAATGTAATTAAATTTAATAATGCTATCAAACAAACTCGTTTAGCATTAAAAAAATTAAATTTAAATAAAAGTACTAATAATAATATAAATAAAAGTGTTAAAATTGCAGAAAAAAAATTTAAAAATAAAATAAAAAATTAAAAAATTAAATTGTCTAGAATAATACCTATTCCTTCTATTAAAACTGGTGGAATTATACCGTTGATTCCATTAATTGCTGGAATAAGTGCAATAGGTGCATTAACTGGTGGAGCCGCCGGTGTTGCAAAAGCTGTAAATGATGTAAAAGCTGCAAATGAACAACTAAAAGAAAGCCAACGTCATAATAAAACAATGGAAGCTATTGCAATAGGGGGAAAAGGTTTATACCTTAAACCATACAAAAAAGGATTGGGATTATACTTAAAACCACCAAAAAACTTCCAATAAAGCTACCAAAACGTGCTCTTACTAATGTAGATTTATTAAAATATGCAAATATTCTTAAAATTTCAAACTTTAAAGGTATTTTTATGCGAAATAATTTACCTAAATATTCTAATTTTAAAGAATGTGGTATAATAAATTTAGATAATTTAAATGGACCTGGTACTCACTGGGTTGCATATTACAAAAATGGTGCGCAAGTAATATATTTTGATAGTTTTGGTGATTTGAAACCACCAAAAGAATTAATTGCATATTTTGGTAGCGGTGCTCAAATTAAATATAACTATAATAATTTTCAGTCATATAATAGTGTTAACTGTGGTCATTTGTGTTTACAATTTTTGTATAATAATAATTTATAAACAAAAAAATATTTAGTATAATAAAAACTATCATGTCGTACACATTCACGTTTAATGGATATGAATCTGAATTTAACATAATTCTAGATAAATTAATTGAATTAGATTTAAACAGTGACTATGTCATGGGGCTTACAAATTTCGAAACATATAATTCTATACCAAACATCGATAAAACAAATAATAAATTTTATTATGGTGATAATGAAGTTAGTATTCCTGAAGGATCATATGACCTTGAAGATATAAATAAATTTTTAAAAAAGAAATTTAAAGAGATAAATACAACAAAAGAGACAAATACATTAAAACCGGCAATATCAATAAATGCTAATAATAATACATTAAAGTGTGAAATGCGTGGTAGCAAAAATATAGATTTTACAAAACCTAATACTTTTAGAAAATTATTAGGTTTTAATAAAAATATATACCAAGCTAATGTAAATCATGTGTCTCAAAATCCTGTGAATATAATTAAAGTAAATGCAATTTGTGTTGATTGTAACCTAGTATCAGGTTCGTATAATAACACTAAACAAGTACATATAATTCACGAGTTTTTTCCTAATGTTCCACCTGGTTATAGAATTGTAGAAAGCCCCACAAATGTTATCTATTTACCTGTTACAAAAAAAATTATTGATCAATTCGTGCTTAAAATAGTGGATCAAAATGGTGAATTAATCAATTTTAGAGGTGAGCTCATAAGAGTAAGACTACATCTAAAAAAACTTTAAAATGGGTATAGTTTTTAATTCAAATAATCATCAACAACAACAACAAGAACAAAAAGAAAAAAAACAACCACATAAAAATAAAATAAAAACGAAAACAAATATTAGTACACCAAAAACAGTTGGTCTGTTAACAACTAAAAATAAACAATTTTTAAAATCTTTGGGTTTAAAAGTTTTAACCTAAAAAAGAAAACGGCTGACTTACCATCAAAAAAGAATAAAAAAAAAAAATATAATAAATTTGCAGTAATATTAATTTATATAAATATTAAAATTAAATCTATACGATTAAAGTGTTCTAGTTTTATTAATTGTTACTGCATAAAAAAATAAAATGTATGAACATATTTTAAATGTAAATCAACGTGTTGTATTTAATGAATCACTACAAAGTTCTGAAAGACATGCATATCAACCGTATGCTTCTAATTTATTGGATAATAATGATGAAATTAGAATATCAATTCAAAGGCAAGATTTGTTTACACTACCATGGGATAGTATAATTTATATTGAAGGCAAATTATTAACAAATCAAAATAAAAAACCAGAACATACTAAATTTATTAATAATGGCATAATGTATCTTTTTGATGAAATTCGTTATGAAATGGGTGGTGTTACAGTTGATCGTATACGTAATCCTGGAATAACAACAACTATGAAAGGATATATGTCATACTCAATTAATGAAAGTTTAAAGTTAAAAGTTGGTGGATGGTCACCAACAACAGATACACTTGATGAAATATTGGATGAACATGGAAATTTTAGTGTGTGTATACCACTTCGAATGGTTTTAGGTTTTGCTGAAGATTACCAAAAAATTATACAGAATTTACGTCAAGATTTGGTTCTTTTACGTAGCAGTTCAGATGTAAATGCTGTTGTAACTACTTCAGAAACTGAAGTAGTAAAAGTGCACCTTACAAAGGTTGAATGGCGAGTTCCTCATATATCTGTGGCTGATGTTGAAAAATTAAAATTAGCAAAAAATCTTGAAAATAATATTACACTGAACATACCTTTTCGAAGCTGGGAGTTACACGAATTCCCTGTGCTACCCCTAACTCAACGACACACATGGGTTGTAAAAACTGCATCACAATTAGAAAAACCTCGATTTATAATTTTTGGATTTCAAACTGATCGTAGGAATATAAAAACAAAAAATATGAGCCGATTTGATCATTGTCATATTACTAATTTTAAAGCTGAATTAAATTCACAAACATATCCTTATGATAATTTAAATTTTAATTTTTTAAATAACCAATGGTCAATACTGTATTTTATGGCTTCAAATTTTCAAATGTTTTACTATAATAAACAAAGTGAACCTATCTTTTCACCAGAAGAATTTAAAAATCATTGTCCTTTTATTGTTATTAATACATCAAATCAAAACGAATCTTTAAAAGATGGTTCAGTTGATTTGAAGTTAAACTTTGAAACAAATGTAAATATTCCAGATAAAACTACTGCTTATTGTTTAATTATATATGATAAAATTGTACAATATAATCCTCTTACAAACTATGTACAAATAATGTAAAAAAATATTACAATCAATAAATAAAATATAATAAAAAATCTGTGTATTTAATTTTATAAATTTATTTAGATACTTCATACAATTATATTATAACAAGTATGGTATTAATATTCAAAGCTTTATAACTAAATTTCAAAAATAAACAAAATTATTATAAATATAAGCACAGGGATGTACTTAGGTTTCTATTCACCGGCGATAAACTTTATGTTGGTTGCTGATGCATCAGTTGCCGCTAGAAAAATTAGAGCATCATCGCACTAATCACAGTCTGGCTTGATTGCGACTCTGCGCTCGCTGTGCTGCTGATAGTAATAGAACGATCGTGTAAGTTGTGCGAGAGAGCGCCTGCA
The DNA here is from genome assembly GCA_911728475.2 of Pterostichus madidus. Taxonomy (NCBI): domain Eukaryota; kingdom Metazoa; phylum Arthropoda; class Insecta; order Coleoptera; family Carabidae; genus Pterostichus; species Pterostichus madidus. Next base: position 24,525,555 of record OU452301.1, on the reverse strand, counting down.
AGAAAGAGAACGAAGTACTGATTTGGTATTACTGGTTTCCCTAGGCGTCAGTGACTAATAAAATTTCACATATTTAAGCGGGAAAAAAATGTAAACATTTTTAATTTTTTACATTTTTTCCCGCTTAAATATGTGAAATTTTATTAGTCACGGTTACTGTTGATAGAATATTTGGATTTGAGCTCATAATTACCCTTTAGTGTCGCTGGTTTTTTAATTTTGTAGTTCCATCAGCTCCATTACTACATCGGGATATTGTCAACATTTTTTTGATTTTGAACAAATAAACAGTTAGGTGATAAATATTTATGTTCTTCATGTACAATGTCACCTTCTTTAAAATAGCCTATTTCAACATCACAAAAAACACATTGTACAAAATCTTCGACATTTAAACATATAAAACCATCTTTTGCCAAGTCTTTAGCATTTACATACTTATTTGACCACTTTTTATATGTTTGCAAACGAACAAATTCATATTTAAACTTTTCTTTTCGTTCGTTGTAACAAAGTTTGCAATTGCTCACTAAAAGACGGTCGTATGGAGAATCAGCTACTATTACTCTGTTGTCAGGATGCTTCAAGCAAGGTTCATACTTTTTTAATTTTAAATTATTTTTCACTTCACTAGGTAATAATTTCCACACAGTACTAAGTTCTCCTCCAACTTTTTCAAACAACATTAAAGGAAGAATTTTTATTTCATCCTCTTTCATGCACTGCATTGGTGAAAAATGTCCATCACAACTTAGCTTTAAATAATGCAATAATGCATCATATTGCTTACTGTTTTGATTTAAAGTTAAAAATAAATCCAATAGCCATGTCTTAATCATATTAAATTAACGTTAATATTCTTATAAACGCATATAATATACTCACATACTGTAAATTTTTTGCAACATTTATATATAAAGTGTGTAATAGTATATGTGTGTGTATGTGTGTGTGTGTGTATGAGCGTGTAATAGTTTGTGCGAGTACGCAACATCGGCCTCAGCCCCGGCCGCGGCCTCCACCCCGCCAAGGTCAGCATTCCCAGTGCGTGGAGATAACTCGGCAACGGTCATTATCAAAAAAGTATTTATATCTCAAAAGGTCAAAGGTGGTCTACTATCTATTTGCAGTTTTGAAATTTTGAACGCGCGAATTTAACTAGCATGCCGGCGATGAAAAAAGGGGTGGAGGGTGGCTCAAGTGCCCCAAATACATAGTCTACGTATTTATATTTCAACAGGTAAAAGGTGGCTACAATCTATTAGCAGTTTTGCAATTTTGGACGCGCGAATTTGACTAGCGTGCTGGCGATGGCCTTGAAGTGGTCGAGTCCCGCGCTTGTTACACTACTCATGTGAAAATAAACAAGAGAAACTCGAGTAAAATAAAAAAGCAAAGTTTAAAGTAGTAAATGTAAATGATCTAATTCAGGAAAGAGGCCAAAGATAAAAAACATAAAATAAGGAAATTAAAGAAACCTCGTATTGCTACAGGATAATCCCAATCGGGATAAGGTTATCACAAATTATTCAAGATAATAAAAACACCGGAATCAGCATCTTAGAATTAGGATCAGTCCTTATTTAGGTAAATACGTAAGTAATACCAAAAAAATATCATTAAAAATAATTTTTGAACAATTACAAAAAAATAAATTGTTTTAATTTATGTTTATATTATAAAATAGAATATTTTTGCGGGCTGTGTCTGCAGTGCCTACAACAAGGCAGAACACTATGCGCGGTAAACCTGTGCTAGAGTCGAAATGGGAATATATAGTTTATGCCTGTCTCTTTACTGTTTCACGAGCTTAAGGTGAAGCATTCCGCCTGAAGTTCGTTAACCAACAATTTGTTATCGTGTATGTAGGGTCTCTTGCGGTCCTGACAAAAATGTATTTCTGTATAGAATAGTGCAAAAGTTATTGGCGCGCGTTTAAAAACTATGTTAACGTGAAGATTTTCAAGAAAATTATTTTAAATCACAGGAAATATTTCTATTTGATGTCAACACAATAAAAACTAAAATTTAATAAAATATATTTTATTTGATATTATAATATAAAAATAACATTTTACTTACATTTTATTTCAGTTATACATAATCATATATAATAGTATATTATTTTATAAGGAGCTGAAGTGATACATTTTGTGCACTCCTCCATTAACTACAGATGAAGCACAAAACGTCACTTTCACTGCACATAAAATATGCCATTTTTTCTTCAAACGCCGGAATATTTACCCATTATGTCACATAATTTCTCTGACTCACGTGAGCGACAGAAAATGTCTTTCTGCTAAAGAAATTCTTTGATTCTAACGAGCGTCAGAAAAAGTATTTAATAGAAAAATCAAACTTTAACTGTTTCTATGGATTCTGTGGCATATTCCTGATCCACATACTGCTTTCTTTTCGTGAATCAACTATTTCTGGAGCAAGTTCTTTTACATAAAATGTCTTTAATATTGGAAGCGTCCATTTAACAAACTCTACTTCTATACCCTGAGGTGTCCAAATAATAAAATCACATTTCTTTCGTCCTGTTATGAACAACTGGCCTTGTATTTGCTAATAATAATTGTGATTCGTCTTTAATTTTAACTTATTACCATCTAAAACAGAACAGAAGTTTTTTATTTTAACAGCAGCTTCTTTTGGTGACAAATGTCGAGCTGTATATGGACATTTCACTTCAATTATCTTATTTTGATCAACTAAACCATCTGGCGAAGCAGTTAAATATCCTGCATTACGTTCTAAATTTACAAATAAACCACATGGTGTTACTGTAACTCCAGATACCTGCTCATAAACTTGTATTGCCACAGATTCTCTAGTTTTACCCCAATCAGTTGCTACAGTTGTAATATTTCGAACGTAAAGCATTCTTTCCACAAGTGGTCCCGCTGGAAGAAGTTTATAATTTTGAACCGAATTTGGAATCTTCTGATTTAGTTATTAAACTATTATTTCCGTTTAAGTACCATAATCTGATTTATAATAAAATTAGGTACAAAATACTTGCAATATAAAAATATAAATAAAGCGAAAGTAGATTTCATTTATGGAATGTGTAGTTTATTCCTGGGCAACATTTCGATAGTTCTGATGTATTTACTTTGTCAGCCTAATCTTATTAAGGCAGTGTCCACTTCAAAACTGTTAAATAAAAACTTTAATATTAATAAATAAACACTTATAAATACAAACCTACTTACCTTACAGACATTTGACGTTTGAGGTTAAAACCATATCCAAAAATTGTATTATTACTTTATTATTTTGTAAACAACATATAATATATATATTCATTATTGTTATCATTATTAGTCAATCATTTTTACATATCTGTCAGCCAAATTTAATTTTGACTAAAACTGCGATACTTGAGTGTACATCATACGTCATCAAAAATCCGAATCACACACCAAAAACTCATGATTCAAGAGCACCAACAATAAATCTATGCAAATTTGAATTTCAACAATTAATTTCTCACAAATGTCATTATATAGATAAATATAAAGCAGTGTATTACTTTCTTATAACATTGTAGTTCATGAATAAATACTATTCAAGAGCAAATAAATCATGAAAATATATGAAAAAAATTATATAAATGAAGCAGCCAAATTCACAATTTTGAGTAAAATTTTCTCAAAATTGGGCCCTACGTTTTTAATAAAAAAAAATATGTATATTTAAAATTAAGATAGTCTATAACACAAAAAAAAATCAGCCAAATTAAACACAACACTTTTGAGAAAAAAAAGAAAAACTCTGTTTTTCATGGTATTTTGGCCTATTTTATTTTTTTGCTAAAAATTGTCGTGTTTAATTTGGCTGAAAATTTCATCAGGCTTAGTCTGTCGTATTTATAATTTACTGTATTTTTTATATTGATATCGTAGCGCCCATTTTTAAATAAATTCAAATTAAATTTGGTGTAATATATAATTTATTTTCTTTTATTATATGAAAGATATTTCAAATTAGTAATATTATTATAAAACTTTAAACCTTTGACTACAAGAATATGTACAATAAATAATATGTTTCATTTATAATAAAAAAGATATTTTATTTCAAATAGATCACGACAGATCGTCGTTTCACCACTGTTCTGTTGTTGTATTCAGGCGGAATGCTTCACCTTAAGTTATATTATACCGCAGATATTGTTATAATTATTTTAATTTCATATAAAAGTAATAAATATTCGTCTTATTGTTAACCTATAAATAAATGGATGAATATGATTCAAGGATTCAAGTTGTGAACGAAAGTTTCTGAGTATGAGGAACAAACGTGCTTGTATGAAAGGAATTATGAATGTGGTTGAAGCTAAAGTAGAGTGTCAGGATAGAAATATTTGACGAAGATAAACTGCGGGATGAATTTTAGGATTTATGACAAATACAAGATTCTTGATTTTAGTTTTGTTGTTTAGTAATTTAGTTAGAATGTTTACCAGAATTGTGTGAAATTCACTTTCAAAAACCAGCACAGGGGCGACATTCCCTTCGTTTCTTATCTTCTTTATTCGTTTTCTGATCTTACATAGAGTGTTTAACTACAAATGTGTGGAATTCATTTCCAAAAACAAGCGCAGGGCGACACTTCCTTCCTTTCTCATCTTTTAATTTGTTTTCAATTCTTAATATAGTGCTTAACTGCAGTTGTGCGGAATTCACTTTCAAAATCAAGCCCAGGGCGATACTCTCTTCATTTCTTATCTTTTTGTTTTATTTTCAGTTACAGCATTGTGTGAAATTTTCTTTCATAGACAAGCGTAGGTTATCGCTTTCATCCTCTCTAATCTTTGTAGATTCGTTATTAGATTCGATGTTAGGAGTAAGCGTGAATAATTTGAGATGGTTTGCACGCATGTTATGTAAGTCAAAGAAAGAAGATAAATGAAAAGTGAATATGAGTGATTGAAGGTTAGTTGTTTAATAAATGATTTCTAGTGTGATAAGTAAATGAGCCCATATGGAGGGATCTATGAATATGTTTAAAGTTAGGGTGGTGTGTTTGACGAGGACTGATTATTTGATAAATTTAATGAGTGAATGTTTTATAAATTACTTAAGGGTTCGTGCTACTCCATTTGACTGGATATAGCGTGGTGTTGTGTATGTTTGTTTATATGTTAAGAAAAAAAAGAAAACAGAGAAAATAGATGAACCATATTAGCAAAAACCTATTTATAGCTCTTGAAATTTTAACTAAATAGGAAACTGAGATGATTGTTTTCAGTTATTAGTACTTTAACGAGATATATTCTCAGTGAGAGAATTTAATAATGCGTTGGAAGGAGCAGAAAAGATTACTTTTTTTTAAATTATAAATTTTTTCTGCTTGATAAGTAGTGGTATTTTTCACAGCTATTTTTTTAGATTTAACTTCAAAAGATGCACGTCTTCACGAACGTTTTCCAAATTGGATCTGGTTACAGTACATTTGAAATTTAATACAATGAGGTATAACATTTTGCCGTGTGTGTTTAAAACGTTTAATTGATTTTAATTTAATACTACAGAGAAGTTATTAATAATACTGATTTTTTTTGTCACAAATATCTAAGTGAACCAGATTTATATTATTGAAGTCACCAGTTATTATTATATCACTGTCAGGCATACAATTAGTGTAACAAATCTATCAAAAAAATATTCAAATTCGGTAATAGATATATTAGGCGGAATATAATACACAAAAACAAGTACTTTGGCTGATTAGCGACAATTTCGCTGGAGTCAAACACATCGATTAAAGATTTTATCGAAGCGTTTGTCAAAACAAAACAAACTGTAGTTATAAGAAAAAAATTACGCACTACCTATACTGTCGCTTAACTAAGTCTCTGTGATACAAACAACATTAAATAGATTAGCAGCAGATGACGAAGTTTAGTTATTGTGTTAAGACCACGTATATTTTGATAGAAAATATTGACACTATTATGATGATTAGATAAAGAACTATTGGACTTTACTTATCTAAAGAAACTATCTTTAATATACTTTATACGTAGTTAGATCTTTGTCACCCTGACTTTTTCTGACGGTCAATTCAGATACACCTGTTTTATAGCAAGCTATTTGTCGCATAGTTTTATTCAACGAAACAATAGTTCATTAAAAATTATTATCTTCTTAAGTTTGTTGATGTTGTGGATACATGATATAGAGATTAACACTGGTATGCATAGTCGTTCGCCCAGCGACGCGCTGAGGAAGCGCACATAAGCGATACACTTGGCGAAACGCTGGCGAACCGCTGGCGAGCGACTATGAATACTAGTGTTAGAGTCATCAAACCTAATTCATACTGGACGTTTTTTCGCTTTATCGCATTTACCAAGACGTCTTGGTTTTATGGCAGAACTATAAATTGAATTATTTCACAAAGAGCTTTTAGTCAGTGTTGAACCTGACTGCTAATATGCGTGGACTCCAAAGTGTACACTATTAAATTGTTTTTTTTGTCATTCCGCAACCTCCACTTCTATTTCTTTAAAAACAAAGGTCAAAAATTAAACTTGTATTAAATTGAAGTAAAAGAATCAAAAATATTTCTAAAAAAATTTAATTTATGGTTATTAACAGCAAGTATTTCTTCCTTGAGCTCAATGGCGACTTCTAACCACCATAGCATACTTAGAATTCACATTTTGTGTAAGATGTCCCCATTCTTCTTTGTTCATCCCAGATGTGTTCCAAAGGATTTACGTCTGGACTACAAGCTAGCCAATCCATCCTAGAAATTCCAACTTAGTCTAAGTATTCTGTCACAATATTAAGTCTGCTTCTATACATGAAGTAAAATATATGGTATGGTCTTCTAAATAATCCGTTTTATATCTTTTGGCAGTTATCGTCCCTCATTTCAACATGATGAGGTATGTACGAGCTTCTAAACTCCATATCATAACACTTTCTACAAAAGGTTTTCTTTTAGAGAAACATCATTATGCATAATGTTTATTTATTCTTCTCTATATATTCTACGATTGTGTGTACAATAAATTAAATGTAGACTCATTTGAGAAGAGAACGTGTGAACATTGCTGCATGGTTTAATGAAGTTTTTGCTGCGTAAATTATAATCTTTGCTGTAGTTGATTTGGTAACAAGTTTAAAAATGTAACTGATCTTCTAAATATCAAATTACGTCCCTTAACTGTCCTACGAACTGTCATTGAAGAAATATTAGCACTAGTTATGTTTCCGATCCGCTGGGATACATTGTTTTAACTCATATCATGATCTCTTAAAAGAGTGGTGTACATGAAACAATATTTTCGATATGTAGTGCTTCGTTTCTTTCAGATTCTGGCCTCCTGGTGAAAGAACTCGTTTCATTGAACTGTATAGTTACATCATACACACTATTTAGAGGTATATTTAAAACTCCCATGATGTATCAAATATCACGATTATCGTTACGAGGAGTAACTGCTTGTACTACATATATAGATCTCATTTATACGTAAACAATCTTAAAACAATGCAGAAAACATCGGCACTGATAATAACATAAATAACAAACGCTGTAGATACCATGAAAATAAAATGCATTGGCTCCTCCAATAAGAAAAACTCCATTTGTGGAGGTATAAGAATGTTGAAAATTAATTATAAGTAAATTTATGCAACTATGTTTAAACAATTTCATTGAAATTGGAAAGAAATACGAGAAAATTAATGCTCATTTGCTTAATGTTTGCTATTAGTTTAATTCATAAATTTCTTGTGTTTAAATCGCGAAAATGTATGTATTGAAGGTGAGTGAGATAGTTGAGGCTGTGGGGATATCGGAAGAAAGGGTGCGAAACATCTTGCACAAAGAATAAGAAATGCAAAAGCTCTGTGTAAGATGGGTGCCGCATTTGCTGGATGCCGATCAGAAGAAAATTCGCAAACGATCTTCGCAGCTATATTTGGGCCGATTCAATAGGGATCCGACAGATTTTGTGCTGAGATTTGTCACCATGGATGAGACATGAGTCCACCACTACATGCCAGAAACGAAACAGCAGTCCAAGCAGTGGTTGGAAGCCGGTAGTTCAGCGCCAAAAAGAAGACGATCGCATCTGCCGGAAAGGATATTGCCAGCGTGTTTTGGGATGTGAAAGGGATCCTGTTAATTGATTACTTTGAAAAAGGCAGAATATTTACAGGCGAATATTACTTCATCCTTTTTGACCAGCTGGATGCCAAAATTCGCGAGAAGAGGTCTGGCTTGCAGACAATGGTAAAACTGCGGGATTTGGGGTATGATTTGCTCGACCATTCCCCATATTCTCCTGATTTGGCACCCGCAGACTTCTATCTGTTCCCAGACTTTATTTATTTTTGAGAAGCGCTTCGCGTCCAATGAACAAGTGGAGAGGGCCGTAGATGAATATTTTCACAGCCTTCTAGACTTTCACTTCCGGGAAGGAAGATTGATGTTGGAGAAACGCTGGATCAAGTGTATTGCAGTCAAGGGAGAGTATGTAGAAAAATAAAATCATTTTTTAACTGAAAATCGCAGTCTTTCATTGTAAGGCCGAGAACTTTTCACCTTACCCTCGTAAGGGGTATTGCGTACCTCGCCAGCAGAATTCATCTAACAAAAATTATATTCACGGATAGTACTGATACTAAAATATGTTGCTATTCGGAGAGCGAAAACGGAGTACAGCAAGGTTCTGTACAGGGTCCTTTGCTATTCTTACTATATGTAAATGATCTGCCTAATATTATTACTTATGAAAGCTATACAATATACGTAGATAATAGAGATGTCGAGTTTGAAAAATGTTGATGAACGAATATTCGTGCAACCGAATATTTCTATCCAAATATTTCGGATATTCGTTAGTCTCTATATTCGTATTCAAATAATTTGGATATTCGTTAGTCTCCATATTCTTATGCCAATAGTTTGGATATTTCATAGTACATTACGTGAGTAAAATGAAAATGGCTGATATATAATTACTTTATTTGGCTAACTATTTGCATTCATTAATTGATGACAATAAGATATACGAATTATTTTAATATTTAAAGTGTTTACTGTTTAGATTTTTATAATGTGCTAAAATATTGTAGCTAAATTAAATATCTAAATTATTTATTAAGTACTTCCGACAATCCGAACTATTAATTCATTAACTTTTTGAATATTCGAACTATTCTGGCTGTTCGTTTATGGGGAATATTCATTCAGTTCAGAACTCAGAGCTATTTTGATATTCAAACTATTCGGATATTCGGATATTCGAACTATCCGGATAGCCAAACCGAATATTAGTTACATAAATATCCGAATATTAGAATATTCGAAAATTGAATATAAAACTATGGTTCTATGAACCACTTCGTAAAACAATTTTAAAATGTAACTATTATTATTTCTCAAAAAAATTTGCCTGAAAATTACTAAAATTTTGTGCCGAAACGACGCTATTTAATAAAATTTAAAACAAAAATTGTTACAATTTTTCGCAATTTTATTACTACATTAAGCCTGTGATCCAATTATTACCAATAATTAAAATTATTCTATATGGTTTATTTAAAAAATTTAAGTAAATTAGTGATAATTATGTGAAACTCTTATAGATAATAAGTAATGTAAAAATACGAAATGTATAATGTAATTTGAGTTTATTATTGATATATTGTAAAAAATTTGAATATCTTTAGCAATCAATGAAAAGTACAAAAAAAAAAAGAATTTTGGCATGACACTCGATAAATAATTTGATATAAATTTTTAAAAAATCTTATTTTTTAATTTTTTTTTACATGAATGTCAGAATGTCGATTCTTTTCACACCCTGATTCTTTCCATGGACGTAAATCCAAGCTCACAAAAGTATGAAAATGATAAAGACTGTAATACTTTCGAAGCTTCAGTAGAAATAATTGGATGAGTTTGTTAAAAAGAACTTCTACACCCAATACATTTTTTATATTTTTTGTTTTTACTTTCGTCATATCTTATGAATTTTAATTTTTAAATCTAAAAATATAAAAATAAACATTTAATGTTGCGACCCACCAAAAATCGACTCCCGGCCCATCAACGGGTCGATATCCACAATTTGGGAAACGTTAGTCTACACATATCATAACCGGAATATTGTCACTTAATCGCTACATATGGAACACTTCTCTGGGAAAATTCAAAAAGTGAAAATAATGCGTTCATCCTTCAAATATATGTAATAAGAATTATTTATCAAATAAGTCCACGAGAAACATATAGACGTAAATTTAGTAACTAAGGAACTATTACAATGGGAACTTATACAATTAAAATTTTTCGGTTGCCATCTAGTGAGTAAAATAGAATTTAATAATTTTTTATGTAGCGAACATGGTATAGCCTCATAGTTTGACGTTTATGACGTGATCCAAACGTTAAACGTCAAACATCCTATGTTGACTGAACACCAAAGTAGTGTTATGCGGAGAGAAGTGCTGAAAGGAGAAAGCAGTTTATCGACTCGGCCATGGTGTCACTTTGCTCTTTCTATATATTTGTTGTTTCACACAAAATTGTGTAGAGGAGGGTCTGATGCATGTGACGTCAAAATTACAAGTCCCCATTCCTATTCAATATCTGTTGTAATATTTGCTTCAAATTCATTTCTTCAGAGTCTTATACAATAAGGCAAGAATAAAATATTAAAAATTTCACATAATAATCACACAAACTTTGAAAAAGGTCCATATTATGTTTGTATTAATTTGTACAATTTATTACCTGCTAATGTGAAATAAATGTAAACTATATTAAAAAATCTTACTGAATAAAGAATACTATAACGTTCAGGAATACACCTGTATACAAGCTTATAGAAACGAAAACTTTTACTATACTTAAGCTTAAGGTGAAGCATGTGATCTGAAATCAGTATCAGAATGATAATCTCACTTTATCTCTTTGAAACAAAATATTATTCTTATTATGAATGAAAATTATTAAGTATTGAATATAATGTTGAAGCCAAAACTTCAAAGCATGGTAATAAATTAAATACCATTCGTGTTATGTATAAATTTGGAATTGAATTTGAATTTATTTCTCAAAAATGTGACGATCAATTTTAATTTAAAAATTTTCTATAAATAAGAATCTGGTCTTCTATAATATAGTAAATTTTTATGCAATTTAACTTTGGAGAAAAAATATAAAATATGCGAAAAACGCTCAAAACAGGACTTTTTCGTGTATTTTTTGTTTTCTCTCAAAAGTCCCACGATCAAATTGAATAAAAAAAATTTATATTATAGAAGATCTAATTCTTAAATATATAGAATTTTTAAATTAAAACTGTTCGTCACATTTTTAAGAAAATCATACTTAAAATTTTGATATCTGCTCTTTTACATTTCAATTCCAATTTATTTATATTACAAAGATTAAACTTACTTTTTAATATCTTTTTCAAAAAGCTAAATATTCAAAGATTATGTAGTACTACTTGTTTCTTATTTTGGATAAGATTAAATATATGAAATATTTTTTTGAAATTTGCATTTGTTATTGCTATTTTGCGAAAATCTAATTTTTTACAAGTGGAGTGGGCTTTGACGTACACTCAGCGTTAAAATGATCGGGAAGAATGACAGCTGTCATAATCATGTGTGTGAAGATGTACTACATAGAGATATACATGAAAATATACAAATATTTCATAGTTTGTGGTTTGAAATATGTCTAGTTTTGTTTTTCGTATTATATTACGAGAATAATATTGAAAGTCATAGGTACTTTTTTATAAAATATTTTATCAATTTTAGAAAAGCGTACTAATGGAACAGGATTGTGTGTAATATTGAAATGTATTACTTATCATTCAATAAACGATATTTTCAAAATAACAGTTTTTAATTGTCGGGTATAGAAAATAATTAATTTCCAGCCTCAAACATTTAATAAAAATAAAATTCATGACAGGACGAAAGGAATGTGATTTTATTATTTGGACACCTCAGCGTATAGAAGTAGAGATAATAAAAATTGATGAGGAGTTTGTTCAATTATGCTTCCAATATTAAAGATATTTTATGTAAAGCAACTTGCTCCAGAAATAGTTGATTCACGAAAAGGAAGAATTATGTCGATCAGAAATATACCACAGAGACGTGGAAAGTAAGAAATTTTAAAAGAGTTCAAATAACCTGATTAATTTAGTGGGACGCAAAATAGGGTTTTCTGGTGCATTTATGGGCAATAGAAAATATTTTTATGCATATAAATCATTTATTAAATTAAATTTATAATTCGTCATGAATGTTGAATATACTAATATACGAGCCCTAACAACTATATATTCGGACAGTCAGCATTTTATTATAAACAGTTGATTCTATTAATATAGTTATATTCAGAATCGATCAGTGTTATATATTTCTAAAGATATGATTATAATGAAACTATTTTGAAGAAAACAAATATTTTATTAATACGATTGACTAATAATCTAAGTTGCAACAATAAAATCATGAAAATTGTCTAGCAACTAAATGTTCGGACGTTTAATAATTAATTTTCTTTAAAACGGAGTGCTTTGATCTAAACAAAATATAATGGTTGCAAAGTCACTGTGAGAGTTCTTTGTTATTGTTTCTGTTTATTAAAAAATATTAATACAACAATTATGGCTCACGGTGTAGCGATAATGCAAAAGATTCGTGAGATAATTATCAAAAAATACCTTGAAGGTAAGACAATGCGTAAAATAGCAAAAAGTCTTAATATGGCGAAATCTACGAATGTATTGATTGATCATTGAACTGAAATATAAAAAAAACAACTGGTAGCATTAATGTCGCCGGAAAATATACCGAGAGACCTCAAATTATAACACCTCAAAATAAAAGACTTTTGATTAAAATTTGCAAGAATTCTAGACGATTTACATTAAGCGAGATTACCGCTCGTTGAAATTCGGAATTAGGCAAGCATATTTCTCAAAAAATTTATAGGAAGTGGATTGTTAAGTCTGGACTTAGTTTTTATAAAGTACGCTATAGTTACTTACAGCTTACTTTGAACATCGAAAAAGAATTTCTGTAGTCCAAGGAAAAATGTTTATTAACAGGGATATAAATAAGTGAAATGCTTGGCTTGGGCTAAAGAAATGATTTCCTGGACCAAAAAAGACTTAAATAAAGTCATCTTTAGTGACGAATCAAAATTTAACGTGTTTGTAGGAGATTATCGGAGACGAGTAATAAGATCAAAAATTGTAGCATTTCACAAGATTGTTCAAGCTAACTGTAAAATTTGAAATAGTTCTGATGCTTTGGCGCTACATGTAAGCAAAACGACTATGAACTATGTACTTCATTAACGGAACAGTAAATTCAGAGCAATATCAACGGATTTAAAAAAAGCTTATTTCGTACCATCCAAGAACTGTATCGAGAAAACAATTTTATTTTTCAGCAGGATGGCTCATTTTGTTATATAGTAAAATCTAAAAGATGGTTTGAAAATCATATTATTGTCGTCATGGATTGGCCTTCAAGTAATCCTGACTTCAATGTTATAGTCACATTATGCCACAAGACGAAACAGCGCATGAGGTGATCCACAACTTAAAATTCCACACATTCGAAATTTCAAAAAAAATTGGGATTTATTTTTAGTGCAAAAATAACAAAAACTTGTTATGACCATGCCATCATGAATTGGGGCTGTTATTAACGCAAAAGGATATGTTATTCGTGACTAAAACGTTAAATACTGCTTTCGTCCGAACATTTAGTTGCCAAACAATGTTTATGTTATTTTGTTACAACTTAGATTATTAGTCAATCGTATTAATAAAATATTTGTTTTCTTCAACATAGTTTCATTATAGTCATATCTTTAGAAATATATAACGATGATCGATTATGAATATAACTATATTAATAAAATCAATGTTTACAATTAAATGCTGACCGTCCGAACATATAGTTGTTAGGGCTCGTATAAGTGGCATAAACTGGCATAATGGTGTAAGCGAAAAATTGTATATAAAAAGCTATACCATAGCAGAAGAGAAACAGTTAGTTTGATTTTTCTTTCAAACACTTTTCCTGACGCTCGTTAAAATCAAGGAATTTTTTTAGTTTCCTTGCGGCAGAAAATTTCTTTCTGCCGCTCACGAGTGGCAGAGAAATTATATGACATAAAATATTTCGGCGTTTGAAGAAGAAAATAGCATATTTTATGTGCAGTGAAAATGACTTTTTGTGACTTATTTGTAGTTGACGTACGAGCGCACAAAAAGTATCACTTTAAGTCCTTATAAAATAATATTCTTTATCCACAACTCATATATAATAAAGATATTATTACACTGATTTCAGTTGAATTATATGGTTCATAAAACACTAGTGTTTTATATTCCATAAAACACTAGTGTTTTATAATTTACAAGGCACTAGACAATTTTGTTAAATATTTTTACTAAATCATTTATTAATATTTACATTAACATTAACAGTAAACGACATAATCTTGTTAACTTCATCGCATTCCACCTTATTTTCAATCGTAGCATCCTGTGGTTTGGTGAAATTCACGCAACATCTATTTGAGGACGGATTATTAGCAATCAAGGAGTTTTCTATTTTAGAAGCATCCTCTTGGATCCTCTTTTCAATTTCAATTTTGTTTATTACGGATTTTTCGATATAGCCTTCCGCGATAGTGGATGACTTCCATCCACCGTGTCGTTTGATGGTCGTAATATCACCACCCGTATTATCCAATAAAGTTGCCGAAGAACGTCTCATACTATGACCAGTGTAGGCCTGCGCATCTTGTAGTTTCAAAAATGAAGCAATTTTGGAAGGAATTCTCGACAATGTATTAATTCTGATAGGTTGTATCGTGCATTTTTTCATTTGAATATCGTAAAAAGAATCTACCGTTGGAAATATTACATTTCGGGCGTAAAAGCATATACTTCCTACAGATGTCAAGTGCATTAACTGTGAATCCTTCTTCCACAACTGTGAAATTCCGTGAAATATTGGTTTTTGTATCTGGTATTACAATATAAAGATATGACCCTTTGTCTTGAACATCCTTAATGTTTAGATTTGCCAACTCGTTACACCGGCAAGCACCCATAACGCCCAATATCAATGCAACCTAGAAGTATTCAAAATTAATGTCTAAATTACAAGAAAAAAAAAAACAACTGGACTATTACTTTCATCATCAAATATTCCTCGTCGGGCGTCTCCTTCAAAAATTGCTCGATGTTGTCTTTCTAGAATTTTTGACTTTTTGGATTTGTGTATTTTAGATGCATTCTTCAGATAAGCAATCAGTTTACCATATTTTGAAATATCAATATTTTTATGCGTTTTTAAAATTGCCTTTAACATTGAATATTTTGTCCACATAGATGAAGCTGCAAACTTTTTCTTAATATTTAAAAAATATGCCAGTAGAACATCCTCAGTTATTACAGTTACACCTCTTTTTTCTCTCCAATCATTAAATTCCGTAAATACTTTATCGTAGGCATCCCTAGACTTTACTGGTAATAAATACAAAGTCGCTTCTTGAGCTTCTTTAATAATTTCTGCTGGAATATTCTCATTATTTTCCATTTTACAAACAATATTTTTTTTCACTTTGACACAATTCAATGAAGATACAATAAACAAACAATTGTAAACAACTAGTTACTTGGGATGGCTAGCTCAGTGGTATGAAGTCGGCCTGTGGATCCTGAGGTCCCTGGTTCGATTCCCATAGGCGACAAATTTTCATAATTTGAAAAAGCTATCCCTGTGGATCCTCCACCACTAACATGTTTGGGGGCCGTGATTTGACGACTGGTAACCGCACTTCACGCGCAAAATATGTCACTTACCGAGATCTGCTTCGGCAGAGTGCCACACCCAGTAACGGGTAGAAGGCGTGATGATATATTTATTTATTTTATTTATTTAGTTACTTAGCAACAACTTTATGATCTACCGTATTTTTAGAAACTATATAACTGAATCAACATTAAACTTTACGACCAATCTTCTGCGATACCTATAATTATGAGTTGTGGATAAAATTTTGTATAACACTTGTGTTTTATTGGTATATAAAACACTTGTATAATAAATAACTATTATATATGATTATGTATAACTGAAATAAAATTGTAAGTAAAATTTTTTATTTTTATATTATATCAAATAAAATAATATATTTTATTAAATTATAGTTTTCGTGTTGACATCACATAAAAATATTTCTTGAGATTAAAATAATTTTCTTGAAAATCTTCACGTTTGTAGTTTTTAAACGCGCGCGAATACCCCGTCCACTATTCTATACAGATTTTCCTGATTTTCTGTGATTGGTCAGTCCTACATTTTTGTTAGGACCACAAGAAACCCTACTTACGCGATAACAAGTTATTGGTTAACGAACTTCAGGCGGAATGCTTCACCTTAATGCCTATGGCACACTGGCCGAGGAGCATCAATGAGCGTCGAGGAGCTCATCGATGAAATAACAGAACGCACCCTGACTGATAAAAATACAAACACGAAATATTAGCACAACGCAAAACCAAAACGACAGCCCACGCTAACATGAAATGAGACACAATAATACGTGTGAAATGAGACACAATTGTTTCATCGAGGAACTCCTCGATGGAAAAAGGGGAGCCTCTTATTTTTTATCGATGATGGGTGCGTTCTGTTGTTTTATCGATGAGCTCCTCGATCAGTGTGCCATAGGCATAAGAGTGTCAATTACGCAACTGTAGCTTGAGCAGTTAACTGAAACTGCAGGGTGTCGCGCAATCTTCGCGGCACGGCTGTTTCGAGAGCAGCATAATGGACTGTTTTTGCAGATTATTTTCAATCAGGGAAAATATATAATTAAATTGCATAATATTTAACCGAAAAAATTACGAAAAATAGTGTCGTCTTTTAAAAAATGCCTTTCAATTAAAATACATTTGAAACCTTTCGTTTCTCTAGCGGTAAAAATATTATTATAACTGCTTCTAAATGTTTCTAATAAATTAAGTACAAAAAAACTATTCTTCCTCTTTGTCTTCAATATAATACATTGACTGCAAATTTATCAAAAAGATGTTTTAAATAAGACACGGCACCGATTGTTTTTCCGCAGACGTATGACTGATAATGAACGAATCCCTAATGCCACGCGGCAGCCATGCTACTATAATCGCACGGTTATAGCAGAGACATAGAGTAGCGAGAGAAGACGCGTGAAGCTGCGCGAATCTTGCAAAATTGAAGATAGCCATTTTTAAGGTTGGTTGATGCGGGAAATTTAAAAATTCAGCACGACTAAGCCTCACGATCCGCGTAAAATATTCTAACTAAATAACAAAGAACTTTTCTAAAGTTATTGCGTAATATGTTATTAAAAAATACATAAAATGGCAAATTTTACTTAACATAAAATTTTGGAAAATATTTCACTTTAAAGGTGGTTGTTCGTGTCTCTGAAGTTAGAGGTTGTAGAAAAAAAGCTGTAGATAATGAAATAGTAAATAACTTTTATGCAACAAAATATCAACTTTATTTTATTTATAAAAACTATTTTTTGCAAAAATAATTATACTTTGTTTTTGATTTTAAATATTATTTGTAATTTTAACGATCTTGTTGGACATTTATTTTATCAATTTTTGGTAGCGCTGAAAGCACTGGTTGGCAGTTTGAAATTACTCGGTTCCACTAGTATGAAAAGTAATGTTATTATGAAATAAATATGTCAAACAAAAATAGTATATTTTAATATATTTTATAAAATAAAAAACCTAAAATTACAAATGATTTTAATTAATAACGTTAATATTATAGATATATTTTATTATGGAATAAGACACGTATAAAAATGAATTTCTTTCGGTTTAAACCTTCTAATTTTAAAACATCCTTAAAAATTGGATGCATACTCGTTTAAGATTCTTCTCCTACTACTCTATTTCTCTGCCTCATACACAACAACCTTAAAAATGGCCGAACCCATAGCGTTCCTTGAAAATTTGATGCGCACTAGCCCAAAAGTCTTCTTCCACTACTCTATTTCTCTGGGTTATAGCCGTTTTAGTCACGTGATTGACACTCCACTTTAAAGCTAACATTTACCTTCTAATTAGTAAATATCTAGTATAAGACCGTTGCAACAACCCTCTTCAAAAACTTTTGTAAATCTTAAATATTAGAATATAAGTTAAATAGTAGATATAGGCAATCATAGCCCACTGAATAAAAGCGAGGTAAAACTTGCGTTTCTAAATTAGCGAGCAAGAGGCCGTGCGTACAAATCTCACTGACTTAAATTTATATCCAAAAAAATACGATTGTGTCTGAGTGGTTCGGATTCCACTATACGCAGTAGGTCTCCTGCACTGTAGTTGGGATTAAGTTCCTGTTGTGCACATTAACAAATAAATAAATAAATAAATAGAAAGTTAACCAACAATAGCAACTGATAATATTATGCTTATTATGTAATTTTCTTAGTATTTATACTAAATATGCATTTCTTACTTCCATATGCTAAACAAGCATTAGGAAATAAAATAATATTATTGTTATTATATTAAGTAACAATGTTTCCGGGTAGTGTACACAGGTCTCATATTGTAGAAGACAGAACTACCGCAGTACCATTCGATCAACAGTGTTAAATCACTTTGCGAATAACAAACATTACCGCATATGTTGTTCTAATGTTTACACAAAGAAATGAATAAAAGAATAAAAAGAAATAAAATAAAACTAAGATAAAATAAAGATAATGAACTAATTAAGCAATCAATAAAAAATTAATGACATATTCTTGGGATAGACACTCTCGAAAACTCTTACTCAGGAATCATAGCTACCGACTATTTACGAACTATCAACTATCTATTATTAAATTATGGCGCTTATAGTAAATAAATGCTAGATTACTGGATTCTTATTATTGTTAATTTAATTATTAAACTTGGTTGTCTATGCGCTGCTCGCATAGCAGTTGTATGTCTCTCGTGAGATCGTTAACATTAAATTTGGGAATAAATAAATGTATTAAAAGATTCTAGTGGCCTTATTTATAACGAACATAACAGTGGTGATAAGGATAATTTGTGATAAAAAATAATAATAAAGAAAAAAAATATAAACAACATGACATATTTAAAGATAACAGTGAAACAATGACTGGCTGGTTAGCAAAAGTGCGAAGCCTGGCCGCATATTACGAATTCGGGGTAGAATTAAATACAGTGCTTCATGACAAGTTCATAATGGGAATCGAAAAGGGTTCTATTTTAGATAGACTCTTTGAAGAAGATGCCACAAATTTAACATTGGAGAAAGCGGTTGAAGTTGCTTCCCAGAAAGAAGCGACACGTCACAACTTCAATACCGGGTCTAAGCAGGTAAAACCCGAGCCAGCCGAGATTCATCGTCTGCAGAACAGGCATGGAGGAAATGGCAGGAGACGTGTTACTCTTTCGTTTCGACTCAACCTCTTTCCGTCTTTATTTCCTCTTTTCTTCTTTGGCCACTAGTTGCCTAAAACTCATTTTTAATTAACTTATGTTCTACTCACCTTGTCTAGTCATTTCAGTTTTCTTTATTTCATTCATTCTGCTCTATTTTTCAAAGATTAGGTTATCACGTGTACTTTTGTTTTAGTTTCGTCTTGCGAGTTGTAGAATAATTGTACGAGTCATGTTAATTCCTTTGTTTATTTAGTTTCACATTTTTTGGTAAAGTTTAGATTATGTTGAGTATTTAGTTAGCTTTTTAAATTTTTTTTAATCGGTAGATTTATTTTTAATTTATTTCTGTCAAGTAAAATTTAAGCCCTTAACGTGAAATCCTAATTTTAATGTTTAATTCTTTCATTCTTTCTCTTATGCATAGGTGTCGTCTTGAGCTAGTATTTCTGTCGCCTGTTGGGTCGTTTACCGTTCCAACAGGGATGCTCTGCGAGGGAATCGCGGTTTGGAATCATGGCGAAATCATTTCAAACGATTCCTGTCATTGCGGAGGAATCAATTAGGCACCAATTAGTGGATGCGCGAAAAATTACGGAATTATACTGCTTCCGACTTACCTTTTCCGTTGATTAGAAATTCAGAGTTCGAAGTGAGAAGTCGTGTGTTGGCTGATTTTTTTTTTATTTTACGTTTTATGTTTTTTAGTGTTTTCGACGTAAACTCATACCGATTTATTCGGGATTTAAGAGTCGCACGATCTTTTTTTGGAATAGTGTATTCCGCGGAGTTGTTCCGAATTTTATTTTCACCAGAATTCTGTTTTTTTCTTGCAACTTTAAAGCCGCCTATCAACTCAGGTAAATGTATAATGAAGTAATTTTTCCGCGTCCGTGTATTTTGTTGCCATTGATTGATTCATTCCCAAATACAGTATCGTTCCGCTTACGCTATGATTCTAATCGTAAATTCTCTTTCAGGCTTTTTTTTTGCTTTGGAATCTTATATTACTGCTGCTGGGACTTTGTCGTGTGTTTCTTATTCCAATCACTAGATGTCGTTGACAGCCTTTTTAGCTTTTTGAAATGTTTTATGTTAACTAAATTCTCTGTTTTATCAACATTCAACTGTCATTTTCAAGATGTACAAGATAAACGAATACTTAAGATTTATTTCATATTGTTTTTAATAATTAAAAAGAGGTATAATTTACTGCAACACTGCTATTGGTTAACGTTTATCAAATTACCTTCCACACACCTGGTTAGAGGGGGATGCTTGTTTAATTTAAGTAGGGGTAAAATAATTGGTATAAATTCAGGTATATTTAACATTTTTGTCATAGTTCATTTGTTTTCTTTCTGTATTTATTTCTTTTTAAAATGAGTTATAAAACTAATATTAAGTGTTGTATTCCTGGATGCACTAGTTCTGGTAAGTTTTATTTAATTATATTAATTTAACAATGTAGAATATGTTAGAAGAAACAATAAATAATTGCTTGGTTAAATTAATTATAAAAGCATTTGCATGTTTCATGATTACTTGTATTCTCAAATTATTAATTCAATTATGATCTAGAAGTTATGTACCCTAAGTTCTGAGTATATGTTTACAAAATACTTTGAAAGTGTTTAAAAGTACTGCTAAAAGTTATCAAAGTAGTATTTTGTATTTGATACTTTGCTCAGCTCTGCCAGCATATGTACACAGTGATAATGTATGTTTTTATAGGTGTTACTCTACATAGATTTCCAAATCCAACGAACTTCCTTGCGAGATCTTGAACCAGGGAAGCTATATTAACATAAATGGAGTTGTTTTGCACATTTTGATCCTCGACTCAAAAGTGATGGTAATCCAAGATTGCACTGTGGCGCTGTTCCTTTACGTTGTCTTCCAGGTATTAATTTTTTATTTTCCTATTGGGCTAATTAGTTTTTGGCTTTATATCATGAACACTTTAATATTCAACAAATTTACTATTCTATTTGATTTTTATAATAATTCATTGCTGAATATCACTGATTAAATAAAAATAATAATAGTTAAAAAATGAGAGCCGCATATAAATTTTGTTGATATTTGAAATATTCGTTGCCAGTTCTGTAGCTAATCTAATATGTATTGTTAATCTTAATGGGTTTCTGAAAACAGATGAAACGTTGGTAATCCCGGATTCATCAACTGATGTAGCTGGCTCTTCTGGGAATGTGGTCATAACGGCTTCCTCCTCTGGTTTACCTGGCAATTCTGGGAATGATTTTGAGATTTCAGGTAAATATTATCTTCTGGCAAAACAAAATCTTCTATTGTTAACTTGAGTATAATAAAATCCCGTTAGAAAGCTTTGACAAACTTTAACTACCTACAAATTAAACTAATGTCTTGTATTAAAGTACATGGTCCTTTAGTTTTAAATAAGTATTAAGTAAAATAGTATTCCGATATTTTTGTAATATACACTATCTTCGTTTAGGTAATTAGTGTAATATAAATATTTTTATTTTATATTACAGACCGACCATCAACACCAACTGGAGTTTCAGTTGATACCATAGAAAATCCTGATGTGGTACCAGTTCCTGGAACATCTGACACTTGTCGAGAAGGAGGTAATAATTGTCTATATTACGTAGATCGTTAATATTATGCGTGGAAAAGTTGGGAAATAATTATTAAATCAAATGATATATATATATATATATATATATATATATATATATATATATATATATATATATATATATATATATATATATATCATCACGCCTTCTACCCATTACTGGGTGTGGCACTCTGCTGAAGCAGATCTCGGTAAGTGATATATTTTGCGCGTGAAGTGCGGTTATCAGTCGTCAAATCACGGCCCCCAAACATGTTAGTGGTGGAGGAGCCACAGGGATAGCTTTTTCAAATTATGAAAATTTGTCGCCTGTGGGAATCGAACCAGGGACCTTAGGATCCACAGGCCGACTTCATACCACTGAGCTAGCCATCCCATAAATGATACAGTGAAAAATTCTCGATCAAATCAATGATTCAAATGAAATGCTCATTTTATATAAAAAAAATGATTGTGTGACTACAATAATGTGTACATTAATTGATTTGTATAGTTCATTTTGCGACTAATAAAAAAATGTCATGTAACATTATTTCATTTCTAACATGTTCTATTTTCATTGTTACAGGGTTACTACGGTCTGTGTCTGTAACAAGAAAAGTAGATTTAACACCAAAAGCCAGGAAGTTATATGATAGTGCCGTTATTTTGAAACGACGTGCTGCTCGTACCCGAAAACAGTGTTCTAGTTTTAAACAGAGATTGGCTGCTGCTGAAAAATACTCGGAGACTCGGAGTTTCACCAAACTCTGCACAAATTTAACGCCGGCTGCGGAGAAATTTTTATGGCTTCAGATAAGGGAGTCAAGTAAAAAACCGAAGGGCCGAAGATTTACTGTTGATGAGAAAACGCTGGCTCTGTCATTATTTAAAAGAAGCCCGAAGGGCTACGATTTGCTAAAAGAAATGTTTTCTTTACCTTGCCGTAAGACATTGAATAATTTTTTGGCGCAGCTAAAGTTAAAACCGGGAATTAACAAAAAATTGTTTTCAATTTTGGAAAAACAGGTGAAGAAAATGCCCGTCCATCATAGAATATGTACACTTGTTTTTGATTAAATGAGTATTGCCGCAAATCTAACATACTCGGCGACAGAAGATTTTATAGAGGGGTTTGTGGATGACGGCGAAAGCAGAAATGTTGCCTTCGCCGACCACGCATTGGTCTTCATGGCACGAGGAGTTATTAAAAAAGTGGACGCAGCCCATTGTATACACTTTCTGTGAAGGGGCAACGAAAGCAAACAGGCTGTGTGTTCTAATTAAACGCTGCATTACAGAATTGCAAGCAGTTGGCTTGAGAGTCATAGCAACAGTTTGCGACCAGGGAAAACCCAATCAAAAAGCCATCAACGATCTTGTTCGTGAAACAACAAACAAGTATGAAGGCGCAAATGAATAAATGAGAGGCGATTATTTTGAAGTTGAGGGGAATTTAATAGTTCCGTTATTTGATCCTCCTCATCTTTTAAAATGTGTCCGGAATAACTTACTAAAATATAATTTAAAATTTGTTATGGACGGTAAGGAAATGACAGCGAAATGGAGTCATATAGCCGAGGTATATAAAATGGACACGTTAGAAGAATATTCGGATCTTCGGGAGCTTCCGAAACTAACAGAAGCTCATATATTTCCCACTCATACTGACAAAATGAAAGTCAGTTGCTGCTCACAAGTATTCAGTCAGCGAGTTGCAGCAACATTACGATCAAAAGCCAAGCAATGTGAGTATTACTGAGTCTTATTTCGTATTAAAGTGTTTTTCTTAATTTTCAGTAAAATAATATTATAAATAGCATTATTTTACTACTGACCTATTTCATATTACATTCATTATATTATTTTGAAAGTAATAATTTCTATTGTAAATATACTAATTATTTCTTTTTGTTACAGATACCGTCAAAGCAGAAATGACGGACACGGCCCTATTGTTTGTCTTCTTGGACAAGCTGTTCGACAGTGTAAATGGTGGATCGCTGGAAGTAAGAAGAGGGAAAGAGATTAGAGGGCCACTTAAAGCCGATTCTCCTCACTTGGAGTTTTGGAGACAAGCGGAGAAAGTGCTAGGATCTATGAAATATGTCGATCCAAATAACCCAACCAAAATTGCAGAGCCAGACTGCCTGGAAAATTGGTTGAGAACAATCCTTGGCTTCCAACTGATCTGGAAAAAATTGCGAGGGGATAATATAAAATTTTTGTTAAGAAATTTTAATCAAGATCCTCTCGAAAATTTTTTCGGTTCAATTCGAAGTCACGGATTAAGGAATATTAATCCTTCGTCTACGGCGTTCGTAGCTGCGTATAAGACATTAATAGTAAATAATTTTATGGCTCCTCATTCACTTGGGACTAATTGGATATGTCTCAGGGGGCATTGTCAACTTTAAAAGATTTATTGAATAAAAAATCTGAAAATTGTATTTTTACAAATAATATTAAAGATAATTTGTTTGTTAATATCAATGAAAACACTACAGATTTATTAAAATCAAATATCTGCTGCGGGTACATATTAAAAAAATTAAAAAAAGTAACGTTCTGCTGCACCACATGCAAGGGAGATTTGAAAGCGGTGAAAATTGGTTTACAGCATAATTTAATAAAAGAAAGGGATTACCAAGTAACAGAGCAGCTTTTGCAGTATCCATCTTTTTCAGCGGTAACGTGTTTCATTCATATTAAAAAAATATGTTATTTTATATTAGAAAAATATGCAACAATAAATAATATTGTTCAGAACATAGAACATCAGTGTACACGTAATGTAGATTTTACTTTTTTAAGCTGCGAATTACATAAAAATCTTGTCATTGACAAAATAATTAAAGAAACAATCATGTTAATTGTTTATGGCTATATTAAAGAAACAAACCGATTGTTATGTGGGAAGAAAATTGTAGATGGGTTGTTAGGGGATAAAATAAAAAATATGGCCTCTAAAAAATATAACAAATGTAAAAATAAAAAAAAGTTAAACAATATAAAATAATACTTATTTAATTTGTAACCTTCTTACTTGTTTTTTTTAAATAAGTTGATTTAATGTATTTTGATATTATAATTTATGTTAAATATATGAACTGTGACAATACACACATAAATTTGTGTGTTGTTTACAGTTTATATATTTTAACATTAATTATATCAAAATACATTTGTGTAAGTGTAGCGGATTGCCTAATTTACATTTTAGTTCTAATTCCAAGCATCAGAGGTAAGGTTCGGCGTGGTCTTATTGAAGTTTTAGGTCTAATAGTATATATTGTCTATGGTTTCATACACTAGTCCACGAGCACAAGCTACGCTGGTACCACCGCGGCTCCGACTTCGTGTTGTTTGTTTCACGGGGTATTTTGACCACGAACGCAGTCCTGAGCAGTATCAGGAAATCACGACGACCCACTGCCTTGTTTACATAAAAAAATTTTTTTACATTATATTTATGCGTTTCCCCCGTTAATTTCTCTTGATTAGTTTCACTTGTTTTAGTTTATTTTTTTTTTGTTGTAACTTAGATTCATTTTTGTTTAGTTTAAATTCCTTTTTTATAAATTTAACTTCAGTATTTTTTGTTGTACTCATTTTATTTTGTTTAATATAATTCCCGTGTTATTTACGAGCGATTTTTTTATTTCGAAATTTTTCCCCCTTACCCTTCCGTAGGCCGTAGCTCCGTATTTTGTCGGCCAAGTAGCGTCGAACCATTCTCGGCCCAGACCGACTGGCGCCCTGGTTTATTTTTTTGTTCTGCTCAACCCACTCCCGTCTTCACTGAGCTGGCCGAGGTTCGACGAGAGCTACCCCGGATCGTTTCCTGGGACCGCTCGTGCTGGTGGTGTAATAGACGTTCTAGCCAGCCGAGTAGCCACCGCGCGCTAACTCAGGGAGCGCGAAACAGCGCCACCATAGCTTCAGGACCCAGTACCAAAAGTGACAAGTGTGTGGGTATATAAATGAATGTTGGTTTCGTAATGCTACTTGCCGTGTTTGTGGTAATAAAGGTGTTAACAAAATAAATATAAATTTAATTATTTAGAAAATAATGTAGAGATTCTGTTTTTGTTATCAATTGTAAAGGATAAGCCTGTTTTAAAACGAGTTCAAATTACTGATTTATTGACTTTGAAGTAGACACAGGAGTTAGTGTGACAACCATATCAGATAAAATGTATCAAAATTTATTTTCAAATTGTCAGATAATTAAAACAAATTATTAAATTATACCAGGAATAATATTTTCTTAAATTAAGGTAAATATAATATATGTATAACAGCAAGCAATACCAGAATTTAGAGATATTTATTGTTGAAAATGGAAGATCTCCTATCATGGGTTGTATATGGTTAAATACAGTTAGATTAAGTATTTTAGATATCAAAATGTTAGAATTAAAGCATAATACTGATGATGTTACGATAAATAATTTATTAACTACAAAGACATATTTTCAAATGATTTGGGTAAATTTACAAAAGGAAATATATATATAGATTAGCACGACAGGCCTTGGAGGCCCTGGGCTTGGTTTACTACGCTTCTTCATTCTTCTCTGTTTGCCGCTTTGGTTTTCCAATTTTTCAGTCCCATCGCATTTAGATCATTTTCTACTTCTTTCAACCATCTTTCTTTTGGCCTACCCCTTTTCTTTTTTCCACCTTGCATTCTTGCTATGACTCTTTTCGGGTTTCTTTCTTTAGACATCCTTTCAACGTGCCCTAACTACCTTATTCTCTGCATTTTGATGTTTGTTGTAATATTTGGTTCTCCGTAAGCTTGCTCTATTTCATTATTTGTTCTTCTTCTCCAGAGATTCTCATCTCTAACTCCTCCATATATCTTCCGCAGCACTTTGCGTTCCCATATTTGCAGCTTCTGTTCATCCAACTTAGTTAGTGTCCAAGTCTCACTACTATACATCACTGATGGCCTTATTATGGTTTTGTATATATGTAGTTTTGCTTTTTTTGATATGTCCGTGCTTGTCAATATCTTATTTATCATTCCTACTGCTCTGTTTCCTTTCATGATTCTTTCTTTTATTTCTTCTTCCGTTCTTCGTTTAGATGTGATTTTCGCTCCTAGGTACGTGAAGATTTCAACCTTTTCAAAACTATACTCCTCGCCTTTTTCTGTCTTAATTTTTAGTTCTTCTCTTTGATTATTTTCCTTGTTAGTCATCTGCATGTATTTAGTTTTTCCAGTACTCACTCTTAGACCTATTTTTTCTGCTTCCTGTATTAGCTTTTTCACTGTTAGCTGTAATTCCTTTTTTGCTTTTGTGATTATCGTGATGTCGTCAGCGAATGCTAGGCATTGATGCTTCCTATCGTATATTAGACCATTCCTATTTAATCCGCTTCTTCTCATTATAACTTCCAGGACTAAATTAAATAATGTTGAGGATAGGGGGTCTCCTTGTCTTAATCCGACCTCAACTTCAAATGCAGCTGTCTTTTTGTTATTGACTTTCACTTTGTTCCTCGTATTCCGCAGTGTGGTTTTTAATATTCTAATTATCTTTTTTGGTATCTCTAGCTCTATTAGTGCTTTGTATAGTTCAGCTCTGTTGATTAAATCGTAGGCTTGTTTCAAGGAAAAATACATTTAAAATTAAAGGATTCTGACATTAGTCTAAAATTTTGTAAAGCACGCTCTGATTCCTTTGCGTTGCGTGGAAAAATTGATATTAAACTGGGTAGATTGCTAGATTTAAATATTTTGTCTCCGGTTGATTTTAGCGACTGGGCATAACCCATTGTACCGGTTCTTAAAAAATACAGTACTGTTCGCATGTGTGTAGATTATAAAATTAATCTTTATCCGATCCTAGATCAGTATCAATACCTAAAATTGAAGAATAGATTTCGAGGTTGCAGAGCGGACAAGAATTCATGAAGTTAGATTTATCAACCACGTACCAACAAGTTAAGATAGACGAACCGTCCAGTAAATTGGCAACAATCAATACGCATCGAGGTTTGTTTCAATATAATCGTTTGCAGTATGGCATTACTTCGGCACCCGCAAAATTTCAAAAAATCATAGAAGACGTTTTACAAGGATTAAATAAAGTAGTGTTGTCTAGACGATATTTTAGTTACGGGACGAAATAAAAAGGAACACATTCAAAATGATTTCTCCCGAATGCACAACATACGGTTTGAAAATTTCATCAGATAAATGTAATTTTTTCAACCCACTATAATTTATTTAAGTTATAAAATTGATGAACAGGACTTACACCCTACTCACGACAAAATAGAAGTTATACAAATCGCATCCGTTCCTAGTAATATTACTAAATTAAAATCTTTTTTTGGGACTAGTCAATTATTATTGTAAATTCATCCCAAATGTCTCTCCTAAACTACAACCACTTTAAAATTATTAAAAAAAAACAATATTTGCTAGCATTGGACGGGCGAATGTCAAAATAGTTTTGATAAAATAAAAAATATTATGGGTTCTTTAAATTTTTTTGCACATTATAATCCAGAATTAAAAATAATATTAGGAGTAGATGCTCATAGTGAGTAAGGCGCAGTAATTTCTCACAAGTTTCCTTCTGGAACAGAAAGATCAATAGCTTACGCATCATGTACGTTGACAAAAAGTGAACAAAATTACTCAAAAATTTACAAAAAAGCGTTAGCGGTAATTTTCCGAGTCACTAATTTGTATCAGTATTTGTTTGGAAGACATGAACTATTAATACAGATCATAAACCTTTACTCTCAATTTTTGGAGAAAAGAAGGGGATTCCGCTAATGTTGGCTAGTAGACTTCAGCGTTGGGCAATCATATTAACTAGTTTTCAATTTGATATTGAATATGTACCCTCAAAACAAAATAATGCTGATTGTTTTTTACGACTTCCGCTTCGCATAGTGAACCGGAAAAAGATTCAAATATATGTGCTTCCTATTTTAATTATGTGAAAGAAAATACTAATTTAAAAATTGACTGTGAAGATATTAAAAAGGATATATAACACGATAAATTATTAAAACAAATATATACTTATGTGTAATATGGTTGGCCAAACGCATGTCCAAATAATAATGATAAAATGAAACCTACGAGTACCTGATCAATAGCAACATGGTGAGGAAAGTTAGTTTCATCCAAGCCTAATTTAGCACGTTGATTGCGGTATCGGTCATCGGGGACCTGTAATATGCATTATCCTAGTGCGGAGTTATTTTTCACTAAATTTCCACAATTTACTAATGTTATATCATTTTAACATTGTAGTCTAGAAACATTTAAAAACTAGGTACTTGAAATACGTATTATGTATTTTATGACTAACAAATAATATGGTCTCCAGAGACCAGTACCGCACTGACTTAATAATTTTTATTACAGTGCGGCATCAGTCGCCAGCGTCCAAAAGTATATTGCAAATTTTGGCTTGTGTAAACAAAATTGTATCAAGTCCGTTATAAATTATACGTTGAAGTAGACACATATTTGTAATAGCATATTAAGAACACGGGTAGTAGTGGGAAAAAATGTTATCTTTAGTTTTAAATAACCAGGAGGGTGCAAATATACTACAACATAATACTAAAAATAGTGCTTCTACGTAAAATAATGAAGAAATTGAAGATATATGTAGTTTGATGAAGTTTTATTATGCTTAATATTTTTATTTTTTAAGTTCTATAAAATCCTTCATTGCAATCTTGTTGTAAAGTAAAATCAATTACATGAGCTAGAATGTGTATCATTTAACTAAACAAGAAAATATCATTATAATATCTTGATAAAGGAATATATAGCCTAAATATCGAAAATGCACCCTAAAATTTTATTCATTTATTTGGTGCGGTTCCGGTCCCCGGAGATCGTTCATGCGTCATAACTATGTTGGTACATGAACAAATAACAGATTCCTGACAAATATAGGCAGTTTTAATATAACTAGTTATCTACAGACGGCATTATATACAATAAACATTACAGGTCCTCGGAGACCGTAACCGCACTCAGAGATAAATGTTACCGGTACTCGACCGATAACGCACTGGAATAAAGACAGCATTTTTGGCTTCCGCAGCCAACGTGTTAGCCATAGCAACATGATGAGGAAGAATTGTGTTACAGGTATGTGACTTAGCTATAACAGTATAATGAGGAAGGATGGTTTCACCCGTGCCTGGCTATTATATCTTTTGTAACTCTGGTTATATTTACTATTTCATTTATTTCATTTGTTTATTAGTATTATTTATTTTATTTCTATTATTTTTTCATATATTTTTTTTTAATTTTACTTTTTTCATTTGACATTAATGATGAATCTATTATTCATATTTTAAATAAGCTTTATAAATATGCGTTTTATGGCGTGTTGCACCGGCTACAGTTAAATTTACCATAAACTTAGTTTAAACTCTAAAAAATAAAAATAAAACAAAGTTACATGTGATAGGTATGTAAATATATGACATTGCGCCAAATAAGAGGGAAAACTAATTTATAATGGCTTTAAGATGAGAGATATAATAAATTGAGACTTTCAAAGTAAAATTTATACATATCCGTCGAAATTACCCGTAAGATTATGAAAGAAGATTACCGTTTTGGGTATCCACCTATACAGTAGAGTATATTTTTGAATAATGTTATACTACTAGTAACATTAAATATAGTTTTGAGACATTTCAGCTCTATACAATTTTAATATATCACTTTTGAATCACGATAGAAACTCATTGATTTTATATCGGTATCATTTGAATTACATTCTTTACTTATTACATATTAAATAAAGAAAATCTATGACTCATAAATTGAAGTTCAAAGTTCATATTGCGGCATCGTTTCTATAAAATTAATTTTATTCACCTAATAATACTAATAAATTAAAGATATTGTTTTATTCAAAAGGGCCATATTTAAAAAAAAATATAAACGGGATGTTATATTATCTTGAATTTATACAAAATTATTTTGGTGGTACGTTGGATGAATCTTCACTCAATATAATAAGGCATTTGAACCTGCTGGTCAGATAAATTTTTATGTTGTAGTTATTTAATTTATGTCAACATTGATAATCTGATTTTTTAGTAACAAAAATGGATGAAATCGAACCAAATATAAGATAATAAATTATGTTTTACATGGTAAAATTAATTAGGCGCTGATTTCTACAAGAAAATTCGAAATAATCAAATGTACAAATAAATGATTTAATAATAATTAGCAAGTAGAACAAGCGTAAGAAATCCGATGTCATGGTACAATTGATCTCATTCCTTATCCTTATGCAAACCTCTATTATAATTGATATATTACAAATAAATTACATAAAATCAAATTAAGTACCAAAATGAAATAAATGTAATTAAATTAAATGTAACATTATGTAACACATTTTACTCAATAATATTATACTTAAAAATATTGGATAACAAGTATTTATAATATTATAAATTGCAAGTCATTATATGCGTAATTTTATTAAAATGTTCATAAAATGTTAGCACCTTCATAAAGAATATTAGTTTTTCCATAATCAGTATCATTATTATACCAATGTTATCTTTGTTTTTGTTAGTTTCTATACTTCGATTTTAGCATTACGTAAAAATAATGACAAACTTTTTTATTTAACGACTGTAATGATATATAGTTTAAATTATACATTTATTATCTTATTTACTTGCTACAGTATATAGATAAATTTTCAAAACTAATTTCTCAGACTGCATAAAGTTCATTGTTAGAGAGAGCGTAATAATTTTTTAAAATGTTTAGAATTTTGTTACTAATATTAGGTGAGTTACGATGAAATATCAACTGAAATTCTTTTATTACATTTAAATACTTTTCAGTACCTTTGTCAACAATCGTACTTTGCAAACCTCTAATAGAAACAAAACAAGTTGATCCACTTGTTCTCAGTCACGCAATTGCAGACGAAGGAATACCATATAATGAAAAAGGTATAGTATTTATTATTAATTTTTAGAAACCGATTTAGTTAATGCAATAGTCGTTCCTTACGAATTGTGTGAGCTAAATATTACCTACAATAACAATTAATCGAGGTCCATATTTTTAGTACTGTGATATAAAGGAAAAATAATCATATTTTTTATTATAAAAAAATAAATGAATTAAATATGTATATGATATTTCTAGACAAAAATTATGCAGGTATTGAGTGTAATGAAATTTAAAATCTTGAGATGAAAATTGAGGAGCATTTATACTTACGACACGAAGAGCAATTTTTCTAGACTCGTCTTGCGTTACATAAAAATTTATTGTTCAATGCTGATTGTTGCAGCATTTTTTAATAACTATAAATTGTTTCTATTAAGAGTATATATATATATCGTGGTTTTACACCCCATTGTGGGGTTGAACCGCCTCTTTTCGAAGCTATTAAGAGTATGTTTAATATATTCTGCTTAAAATGTATTTTTATTCCTATTCATTCATGCTTTCCATTTATAAATATTAAACAAAAATTGCATTCTTGTGCTCTACTATCTTTCATATTATATCGTCAATTAATTTACTCACAAGTAATAATATATCTGTAATGATACTGCATTTACATTCGTTTCTAATTATAATATTCTACAATATAATCTGAAATCGCTACCTACTTTTCTTTTTTATTTTTAATTAAGTTATTGCTTATTATTATTATTTCTACATATAAAATAATATTTGAAGAAAATAATACTTTCAAACCTGTATTCATTTCTCTCGGTCTCATATAAAAACATATGGAGACGAAAGGTTGTCTACGTTCGAAACGAAGAGAAGAGAAACGCGAAGATGTAAGTGGTGGAGGAATTGTAGAAATGTAACTACAATAATTAGAATACTATCATGCAAGCAATACAACTACTGCCGATTTTTATCGATACATTTATTTCGCTTAGAGAAAAAACACTTCTCTTTATAAAATGCGATTGCTAAACGTTAAAGTTTGGCGTTTGTAGTAACAATTTAAATTTTAAATAAGTACATAATATTAAACGGAAATTTAGAAGGAGAGTTCAAAAGCAAGTAATATTAATAGGTTAACTGCCGCGGATAATTTTAAAAAAGGTCCCTCTGGCCTCCACACCACTTTTCTTATTAATTTTCCGAAAAAATTATGTATTTAGGACTATTATAAAATAAAATGACATTACCACCCTTTATGTTTGTATTTTTGCAATATTAAAATTTTTCACATAAAAACCTTATATTTCTAACATTTCTTAAAAAATATGCAATTTATGTTCTACACACCACACCAGTCACTGTGCTACGCGTGCGCTAGTAGCATACAAACGGCTAGAACGAAGTTAGGCACGTGTTAAGGAATTGTTGGTGAAGTTTTAAATATCGACTATTTTGTTCACTTGTTAATTCTCCCAGTAGGGTGTTTAAGTTCAAGTTTGATACAGCTTCCATGCGTTTATTAAAAAAATACCGATTTGGGCACGAGAAAGGGAAGTGTGAGATATTCTTCGGTTCGGGCATGTTGCATACTTAACACATTATTTCTCTATTGAACTTGTGATAGATTACATCTTGGAAGATGTAGAATAAGTTTGGGTTTGACATAAGCAAATAAGAGGAGCATTGAAAATTTTTAAATGGGTCTAGGGAGCCAAGATATATGATACTTGTAAAGTGCTTTGTAAAGTGGGTTATACGTTTAGTATCTTCGATGTATAGTACTTCATTGTAGGCAGTAAGTAATTTTTTATTTCTTTTTTGACTCGTATAAGGTTTTGTTCATCCCGTAGCCAATGGTAGATGGCTCTACTTAATATTTCCTCTAGTTTTTTGCCCAATTTGTTATGCTTTGGTGCTCTAAAGGGGTTAACCTTTTATTTATTTATTTGTTACTCTGCACAACATGAACTCAATTCCAATTACAGTTTAGGGGACTTACAGCATATATTGGAATCCGAACCACTCAGACACAGTCATATTTTTAGATTTAATTTTAAGTCAGTGAGACTTAATCACACGACCTTTTGCTTGTTAATCAAAATATGCTAGTATTGCGTCGCTTTTATCCTCTTGGCTACGATCTCTCAAGAGTTATCGGTTTGTTGTGTCATATTTTGACAAGACGAGTCTTACATATGTAAAATTTCGTAGAATTTTTTAGAGTATAATAATTTCTAGTTTAGAATATCCGGTTTCTCTCCTTATCATGTAGTTGGAAGTTGTTTTCCACTACAATAACAGGCGTTTGAAAAAATTTGATGCGGTTCTTTTTCTATTACTTCTCGTTCAGAAAATCGCCAAATTTCAGCACCGTATAATAAATAAATAAATAAATATTGATTTATTGGAAAATATTCAGCCTAAACTGTTGTTCCATTTTAATCTTTTAACAATTTAAACGAAATGCAATATATAGAGGTATGCCACAACAAACTGCAAGAGCATTTAAACATAAAATACAAATAGAAAATATTAACTAAAAGAAATAAAACGAGTTCATATATAGCATACACACTACATAAATAAGTTACTAGATCAAAAGAGTGACGTAATACTATCCAGAAATAATTTTCTTATATTTTTACTCAGTGCGACAGACTGAAGGTAGATGAAAGGAATAGGAATGTTATTGAGCACAGTAGGAAATAAATAGCTAAATGTACGTTTAAATAGTGCAGATTGATACTTCTGGATATGAAATCTAAGATTGTTTGTTGGATTACAGTAATGATTGTCAGTGCGTACAGATAATTTATCGTAAAGATAAGAAGGAGATTTGTTTCATAAAATATCACCACCGATTTAGACTCAATTAGATGTAAACAGAGATATAAACTATAATTTGATAATGCTTCTAAATCTTTGTTCATACAACCTGTTGCAATAGGAGCATCTAAGGGGTTGAATGGAAAATAAATTTGCGTATCATCAGCGTATATGTGAGATTTACAAAATTTAAAACTTTTAACAAGATCAAAAATGCACACTGAATATAGGAGTGGGCCTAAAATAGACCCTTGAGGTACATCTGTAGAAACAGAAGTTTGATTGTATTGTATTCTTCGGAACACGTGCAACTTCGTCCTCTCGTGGATGTAGTACGAATTCTTCATCATTTACCACTACTACGCCGTATTTGAGGTCCAGTTTAAAACCATATTTTTCCATGATAGTCATCTTCAATTTCGGCTATCAACACTCGATGTTTGAGGGCGGTGTTCCCGATGTTGATGGTCACATCTAACTCTCCTGATGATGTTGCTAGTTATCCAGTTGCTGTACGTAATCGCCACTTAGTCGGATATAATTGTATTTGTGCAAACTTCTTAGTCAAGTCGGATCTTATTATTGTTTTTGTCGCACCCGTATCCAGCAACATTTTGAGAGGCTTTCCGTCAACAAGACCATCTACGAAAATGCTGTTGACTTGATGATGAAGAGAGGCGACATGTCCGATGGAATGTGGGGCTACCAGAATACGGGTCGACGACTGCCTCCTCGCATCAACCCGACTTAGTTTTCCGACTCCGCGTCTGTTTTCTTTTTAAGTGGCTTCCTGCAAAGTCTTTGCGGGTGTCCTAATTCACCGCAGTTCCAGCAACATATTTTACTCTGGCCTCCAAGTATTTCTGACGCAATTCGTCGTAGCTTCTCTTCTATATCTTCATTATCTTCGTTCTTCATGTCGCTATTTATTGATAGTATTCTAGATTGGCTACGCGAAGCTAGTTTTGCAGCTTCTTGTTCTAAAGCATGAGACAGTGCACCGGTTAATGTGTTTGGTCGAGCCAATCTTAATGCTTGCTGAATTTCGCCATCTGGGATTCCATAAATAAATGTTTGAATAGCTAAGCACTCTAATACGCTGTCCTGAGCTGTAGAATGTGCGAGGCGAACCAAGCGAGCAACGTCAGCTTCAAATTCTTGAAGATTCTCATTCGACCACTGATATCGATTTCTTAATTGCGTTTGATACACTTGTTCTAGGTGCGTATTTCCATATCGCATATCTAAATGCTTAACCAGCTGGTCGTAGTCTTCTTGTTCTTCTTGCTTTAGTATCTGTGAGATATCGACGGCATTTCCACGGAACGCTACTGACAATGAAATTGCTTTCTCTCTCGGTGACCAACCGTTAGTTTTTGCAGCAGCTTCAAATTGCCTTAAATAATCCGGCCACGATGTTTTCCCATTAAATTCCGGTGTTTTTATGCGAATTGTTGACATATTGTCCTCTTTTGCTATTTTTCTTTCACCCGCTGCTTCGGTTTCCAGTACCCCAGAGCATGAATTTATAAAAAAAATATTTATTTCTTTTATTTTGTCTTTATTGCTCAAAGCGCTACAAGCTAACAGCAGAGCTGTTGTCACTTCAAACTACAGTGTGAATCTAAATCTAAAACTACACATATTCTATCTCACATGATAAGATGCAGAGATTATCTGACTAAGGGGTTTTGTTACAATCATGGGAACTAAGCTGATGTAAGTTCGCACGATGTTGCGAAATACAGGGTTGGACTGTTATATTTCTCCTCCACCCTAAGAGAAAAAGTCAACTCTTCAGAAGTGTTGCTTTTACTAATTTGGTTTAATTTAATAACTTTATTGTTAGCTTCATTTCTTTTGATAGGATAATTTCTGCATTTACAATATTTTCTTAAACTATAATATATTATTATTATAATAATTAAGATTATAAACGAGTACATTATTGCGTAATGAGTTTGGTTATTATTAGAAATTTTATAAATTGAGTCTAAGTGGATTTCTTTGTCTTTCGATATTAAAATTTGAAATGTTGTTAATTTTATTTTCCAAATGTTTAATTTGTAAATTTATTATATTTTGATTTAAATCAATCAAATTGCCAAAATTATTAGATACTTCTATTTGATTATTTACTTCACAATTTTCAGTAACATAAATTCCTGTAAGTTTCTGGACGTCAAAATTATTATTACAAGTTAATTTAATTTGTTATTCGTTGGGCAAAAAAAAATATTTAACTTTCGAATTTTTTATATTTATTATGGAATCTATTTGTGATAATTTTGAATATTCGCAATGTTCGAACTCTTTATAACATATAATATTTTCTAAATATTTATTGTGCTCGTTATTTTGAGATGCACAATAATATTCCTTATCATCTAATTTTATACATTTATTTATTAGTTTAGTTTTACAATTGTTTTTGGAAAACAATCCATTTACAATGTTTATAGTTTCGTAATTGATGTGTAAGTTTGTCGGGATAGGTGTGACTTGGATTAGTTCCTCTACTCGAGTATTCGCCGGTATTTCAATGAGAATTGTTAAGTTTTGATTTTCATAAGTACAATATGTTTTTGAAATATAATTATTCTGAATGTTATTTAATATAAGTGAACGTAATTGTTTATTATCAATTTTGTTTATTTCCCTCAAAAATTGATCATGATTTATTGCGCCAAAGTATAAAACATTTAACTTACAAAATGTGAACGTTTCTTCGATTTGAACTAATGAAAAATAAATGTCTTGTGCTACTTGTATGAATTCGTTAATAACATTTTGAAATTTTATTGTTGCCAATTCGTCTAAGATTCTTACAACATAACCATTTATAACTTGGACTTTTTATTATTTTCGTTTATTAATTTTATTTTATCGTTGAATTGAGCGGTACTTTTATTATTAATTTTGATAAGTATATTCATTTTATTGGACATTACTTTCTGATTATTTCCAATATTGTCTAATATTTGATCATATCGTTCTTTCCTATGTAAATTTAGTAGTTGTGTTTTTTCCATTATATGGTTAATCAGTGAATTGAATATGTTGCCACTGTTAACAATACTACTGTCAAATTTATGAGAGTCTAATATTAAAAAAAGGGCTTTCATGTTTCGTTCGAGTATTTCAGATTGTTCAAATAATTTGTTAAGAGGAATTTTGAAAATTATAATTTGGGTGTTTACCTGTATGTGTGTGATACAGAGTCCGAGAATATTGATGCCGGGGTTTTGGTCATCTTTTATGATTACTGTGATTCCATAGCGAATCAATCTGGAACATTAACACGAGGTTTTTTATTTTTTATTATGGGATGTTGATTTAAAATGCGCATGTGTTCGACAAGCGACGAGTGAAATCGCTCGACGATGCCATTACTTTTTGAGTTGTCGACTGAAATGTAGTGGATTTTTATATTTCGTAGTTCTAAATAGTTTTGAATAATTTT
Source organism: Pterostichus madidus (assembly GCA_911728475.2). Classification (NCBI taxonomy): domain Eukaryota; kingdom Metazoa; phylum Arthropoda; class Insecta; order Coleoptera; family Carabidae; genus Pterostichus; species Pterostichus madidus. The sequence goes on along the minus strand of OU452301.1, from coordinate 24,487,208 downwards.
ATTATTGAACTCTAAGCCGTTATCGGATACAAGTTCGAGGGGAATAGTGAAATGTGTAAAATATTTTATTAATTTACCTAATATCGTAATGGTGTTCTTATCTTTTATAACATAGGCCATGGCGAATTTAGAAAATGAATCGACAATTGTGAGAATTTTAGTTTGTTAGGGTTAACAAATCTATGTGTAATTTTTCAAAAGGTTTTTCGGCTGTTGGTGTTAAAATGTTGGGGATTTGAATGGGGTTTCGTTCATATATATTCAAAATGCATGTATTGTATTTATTTATGTAATTTTGTATGTCTTTTGACATGTCAGGCCAGTAATATTGTTGCTTCAATTTGTTATAGGTTTCGGTAATTCCACGGTGGTTGGTTTTACCCTCGTGATAGTTTTGTATAGTTAGTTGTTGATCTTCTATATTTTCTATGTCTTTAACCATAGTTTTACAATATATTAATTTCTAACTTCCCCGTGTGAAATATGTTTGTAGTATAGAGTTAAAATTTAGTTTAAATTTTTCGGGTATCAAACAATAATATGTTATACCGGGTTGAAGATAGTTTTTAATAAATTGTGTAATACTTTGGTTTGAATTTTGTTTATTTAAATGAAAGTAGATACATTGAATTTTATTTCCGAAAAGTTTTTTTATTTTAATATTATTTTTTTAATTTGTTTCTTTGATGACACTTTGGTTACGATATGTGTTAAAGTATGAGTCTAGGTAAGTTAGTCCATTGACTGGATTTTCGTCGTCTGAGTGTATTGTTTCGATCTCATCTTCTGATCCTGTTTCGACTATAATGGATTCATTGTCGGTATTCAAATTTAAATCTAAATTTTGGGGTTTGTTAAACATGTTAAAAATAATTTAAGTATTGTCAAATATTTCTCGAATAAGTTTTTCGGTTTCTGCCCAAGGTATTCTATCACAGTCGCTACAAATTCGTGGTAAATCGAGTTGGTTAACGTCATTCTGAATACAATATTCTAATAATTTATTTAAACATTTCTTGACATCTGAGAGTTGGTTTCTTATTATAAAATTGTTTCGTTATTAAATGTAATATTATTCGAGGTGATTTTTGATTATAAATTTTGTTATCTAAATTAAATAATTTTGTAGACGGAATTTTTTCTTTTACTTGTTTAGCGAATCCTCGTGACATTTGTAGGTCTTTAGTAACGCAGTGTACTAGTGGGTTTTCTGATTCGAATATATTAGAGTTTTTTAACTGAATTTCGAATTTAGGTTTGATTCGTGAGAAGGCGTCGGCAACAAAATTTTGAAACCTTTCTTATGTTCAATTACATAATTAAATTCTTCTAGTTTAAGAGCTTTTGATTTGGTTCCTTTAAAGAATTTAGCCAAACAAGGAGGCGGTGATCAGAAATAATTTAGAATTTTCAACCTAGGAGGTATGGCGAAAGTGTTTAGTTGCCCAAACGATTGCAAGTAATTCTTTCTCAATAACAGAATAATTTATCTCGTGAGAGTTTAAAGTTCTTGAGATATAGGCGATGGGGGGATCTTTGTTGTTACCGTCGCGTTGTGAAAGCACGGCTCCAATGGCGTAATTGAGCATCGGTCGTTAATATAAAGTCTCTGGAGAAGTCGGGGTGTTGGAGTATAGGATTATTGGATAGGAGAGTTTTACATGTTTCGAAACACTGTACGTAATGTCTATTTGTGATATCAATTTTGTTTCCTTTTTTTAGACAATTTGTAAGTGGTTTTGTTATTTTGGAAAAGTTATCTATGAATCGTCTGTAATATCCAAGCAAGCCAAGAAAAGATTTAATTTCTTTAGTTGTTTTTGGTATGTTCTAATTTTTAATAGCTAGGATTTGGTTTAATTCCTTCTGTTGTAATGATGTGTCCTAAATATGCGACTTTTTTGCGAAAAAAATCGCATTTATCCAATTGAATTTTGAGTTTTGCTTCACCTAATTTTTGGAAATTTTTATTTATATTTATCAAATGTTCTTCGAGAGATGTCCCGAAAATGATAATATCGTCGAGATATATAAAACAGAATTTGTTTAAAACATCTTTTAGAACGAAATTCATTAGACGCTGGAAGATGGCGGGTGCGTTCTTTAGCCCAAAGGGCATACGTTTGAATTTCTAGCGTCCGGTGTTGGTCGAGAAAGCGGTTTTCGGGATATCATTAGGATTGACTTCTATTTGATGGAAGCCAGAGGTCAAATTAATGGTTGTAAAATAATTTGATTTTCCTAATTTATCAGTTATGTCTGGTATGGGAAATTTATCGTCAACAGTCTTGTCGTTTATCTTTCGGTAATCAATTGCAACGCGGAACTTATATTTTCCCGAGGCGTCCATTTTCTTTGGGACTACCCAAATGGGGGATGACCACGGCGAGTACGAATGTTGGATAATATCATCCTTTAGCATTTTTTCTATTTGTGTCTGTACCTCTTGCTTGTAAATCTCAGGGTATTTGTATTGATTCGCATGTATAGGAATATCGTCATCTGTTTTAATTTCATGTTTGATTTTATTTGTGAATGAAAGTTTTTGATTATCGCACAAAATTAAATATTTCTATTTATCTAATAGTTTAAATAAATCGTTTTGTTCTGTATCGTTTAAATGGTCGTCTCTGATAGTTTGTTTATTAATTTCTATGTTAAAATAATTATTTTTTTTTGTGATCTAAATATTGGAATACATATTTATATTTATTTAAAAATATTGCTTCGCCTTTTTTAAAATTGAATTTAGTTTTAAGTCGTTCGATATGCCAAGTAAAATGTCAAAGTATTTATGGAAGTTAAAAATATAATTTTTGATATTTAAATTTTTGAACTGGAAAAGGTAAATTCCTTTCCAAATGATTTGCCGTTACACATGTAGATGGTGAAGAATTCGTGAAATTTAGTCGTATTAGGTTTGATTAGTTTAGGGTGTATATAGTTTTGTGTAGAGCCGGTGTCCAACAAAATTTTAAAGTTACCAATTTTAATGAAGAGAAGTTTACTAAAATTGTTTGTTAGGGATTCGATTCGGATGAATCGAGCTGGATAAAATTTTGAGTCTCAATTTCTTCGATATATTCCTTTTTCATTATTTTCATTTATTTGTTAAATTTCAGGATACTTTTCAATTTCAGGATTTTCATATACGTCAGTTTCAAAATTTTGGTTGTATAATTCTTCGGCTATGAAATTTTGTTGTGGTCGGTTTTGTTGAAAGAAGTTTTGTGGGCGACTAAATTTGGTCTGCTTACTCATAGGAGTATGGTTTTGAAATTGCCCGTTGCGAACATTTTCACGTGGGGCAAATGGTTTAGGTTGCTGTACTTGTTGTGTTTTTTGACGAACGTTAAATTTATGCATTGTGATCGATATTTATTTTGCATGAAATAGCTATTTTGTGGAACAAAAGTACTAGGATTATTCTACATAGTTTTATATAATACTTTGGGTTTGACGAAATTTTGATTTGGGTGTTGTTTCTCATCTATATATTGAAAATCGTTTGTAAGAAGGCTTCCTATTTCCTCCAAGGTGGAAGGACTGCGAGTAGCAAGGTTATTTTTGTAGGGATCTTTACAATTAGAAATAAAAGAGTGTACTGCCATGGATTGAATGAATATAATTATGCCTTCTTTAGCAAGGGCTTCGAGTTTACACAGATTTGTTTTCGCAACTGCACGGTTATAATGATTTTGAATTTCTTTTAAATATTCAAATGTTGTATGTTTCCCTTGTTGAAGTTTAACCATATTGCACACAATACCTGGTGGTTGTTGTTTATCATCATATTTTAAAATGAGAAAATCGCGGAGTTCTTTCCATGATTTAAATGTGTTATCACTTATCAATTCTTCTGCGCGATCAGTTAATTTTGTTTCAATTTAGAATAAAACTATTTTTTTCTGAATTTCAGTTGGTGATAATTGATTTATTAGTTCAATAATTTTGTCAGTTTGAATTATAAACCGAGTAAGAGATTTTGGATTGCCATTATACTTTGGTATGGCATTAACTAGATCATTAATCAATTGTTGATTTTTTGATGCCTCTGAACCTAAGGGTTGTGTTTCTGGCATTGTGTTATTAGTATCTAAGTTATTTAATATAGCGAGTAGAGAATCCAGTTTTTGATTAGGACTGTATGAATTGTGTCAGTGAATTTCTTTTACAGTGATACAATTATAATGTAATTATAATGTAATATTAACTTACAGTAATAATAGCACTTCCTTGATCATTGAGGTGGGTTGTCTTCTCCTTTCCGATGTTCGTTCGTCGAGAAATAAATAAATGCCAATCTAAAACGAAATATTTATTTCACAAAATGTTTGGGTATAAAAGGAGGCGCCTCCTAATCCCAATAAATTAACATGCAGCCTGATGACCGGTTTTGTCTGGCAGCTGACGATGTCGCGTATTACAATTTTATAACACGACCGAAAACGAGATTTTATTTTTATGTCACATTTTGCTGGCATTGAACAACATGAAAACAAAACATGGCCGAAATCGTTGCACAGTGATTGAGTTGACTGTTGCGAATAATGTCAACCTCTTAAGTGAAAAATTTTCTTGCTCCCTAAATGTGTTGCTTACTTCTCAACACTCCTCCTAAGTAATACATTTCTAAATTTTTAGAAAACTTTACGATTTAACGATTTGGTAAGTATGTCAGCGACCTGGTCTGAGCTAGGTATATGCCTTAGAGTTACAGTTTTGCCTACATGCTCCTGGATGAACTTCCGAGGTATCTCGATGTGCTTCTTTCCCTTTGTTGTTTTTCCCTCGTAAGCGTTGTGGAGCATATGGATTGCTGACTGGTTATCTACAAAGAGGATGGTTGGCTTGTCCGTCTTGATGATCTTCAACTCATGTGTGATCCTTCTGAACCAGCTAATGTCGTCGATTGATGCCACGGCAGCGCGATACTCGGCCTCGGCAGTCGAAATGGTGACGAGACGCTGCTTCTGTGAGTACCGCACCAGTGGTCCTCCCCGCATCAGTAAGACTCCACTCGTTGATCGTCCGGTCTCCAGATCTCCTCCGTAGTCTGAATCTGTGTAGGCCAATAGAGTTGTGTCTCCGTTGAACCGGATACCAAGATCCTGCATGCACTTCAGATACTGGAAAACTCGAGTAACCATTTTCCAGTGACTTAACTTCGGTTTACTACATTGGCGGCTGAGATAGTTGACTGAAAAACTTATATCTGGGCGTAAAATAGAAGCCAGATAAAGCAGACTACCTATAGCCTCACGATAAGGGATAGTGGCTGGCGCTAGCTTGTTATTCACCTTACTTTCTTCTCCTGTAACCATTCTACTCTCGATGGGAGTCCAGACTGTATTGCACAGGTGAACTTGAAGCGATCCAGGATTTTCTGTGTGTAATCTGTTTGTCGTACTGAAATAACTTCTAACTCAGTCTTTATCTTCATTCCAAGGTACGTAAACTCAGCTGGCGGCTGTCGTTTGTACGTGATTTCGAATTTACGGTTTATCTTGCTCAGAATGTTGTAGATTTCTCGTTCATCTCGTCCGGCTATGAGTCCATCGTCCACGAAGAAGGTTAATTTTCTCTCATTGTAGAAGACACAGGGATTGTCGTCCGTGCTTGTCAACCCGGTTTCAAAATAGCCCAAAATCTTCTCGTTCCACTTTTTAGGAGCCTGCTTCAGACCGTATAAACTTATTCTCAGTCTGCATACTCTGTCAGTCCCATCATGAAATTCTTCCGGATGACGCAAATACAGCTCTTCTTCCAGATCTCCATATATAAATGCTGTGGTGACGTGAAACAGTACAAGTTTAATTTTCTGCGAGGCGGCGTGGTTGAGGATGAGGCGAATAGAGGCATGTCTGACTACAGGACTGAAGATTTCAGCATAATCTCTTCCCTCCTCTTGCTCAAATCCGCGCGCAACCAGTCTTGCCTTGAACCTGCCGTCCGACTTCTTGCGTAGCATCCACTTGCATGTCAAAGGCTTGACTCCTGATGGACATTCTGTCAAGTTCCAGGTTCCCATCTTCGTCAGAGAATTAAACTCTTCTGACATGGCTTTAATCCAGTTTTCATTCAATGAAGTTCAGACTCGTCAGACGTGTCCAACCGTGTTGCTGAAGCGTTCGCCTGGACTGGTGGTTTGGAACTGACGTACTGTTTAGCTTCTCCTGATTCGTCAAATACAACATTGACTGAGCTGATCACGTTCCTCTCATCTGCCAAGTAAATTCTAAAACACGGTGAATCCAGCTCGTATCCGACGAGAATTCTTTGCTTTGATTTACCATCCAGTTTGACGCGCTTGTGGTCTGGAGTCAATACATAGCACCTGCATCCAAATGGTCTCAGCTTCTTGATATCAATGTGACGCCCAAACCACAGATCTGCAGGGCTCTTACCTTTTACAGTGCTTGTACCGATCTGGTTAATGGTAAACACTGCATAGTTTATGGCCTCGGCCCACAAACTCCTGTCCAGACCTCGAACATGTATAATCGAGCAAGCTGCCCCGACGGTCGTCCGCATCTCGCGCTCAATCCGCCAATTTTGTTGTGGTGTATACGCGTTCGTGAAGGTGTGTAGGATGCCTAGTTCCTCAAGTGTCTGCCTGGTGCTCGCGTTTTTGATTTCTGTTCCGTTTTCTGATCGCAAGTTTTTCTCCTGCCGTTCGAACTGGTTCTCCGCCATCTTGATATAGTTATCCACCTTCGCGGCTGCTTCATCCTTTCTCTTGAGAAAGTATACTGTCCTAAAGTGAGAGAAGTCATCTTTGAACAGCAAGAAGTACTTCGCTCCACCCAAGGAAGTCTCGCCCATCTCACAGAGATCGACGTGGATGAGATCCAGCGGCTGCTCAGCAGTTTTTTCGTTCCGGGGATGAGAGACGCGGTGCTGCTTCCCCAGCACACATCTATTGCAGACATAGTCGTCCCAGTCGTCACGGTATTTGATTAGATTCCTTACCAAAATGTCTCTCACGTACTTTACATTTTGGTGTGCTAATCTCTCGTGCCAGGTTCTAATCGATATAGAGAGTAGACACTTCCCGACTTGTCTCTGCGCAGAAGCATTTTGAACAAGCTTCCGTCCCGTTCCGCAACAGCAACAGTCCTTGTCCTTGTCAGCCGTCTGAATGTAGTCCTTGTTCAGTGCCTGACTGACTGAAAACAGGTTGAAGTCGAATCTAAGATCTTGCAAAACTCGTTTCAGGACGACTTTTTCCCAAATCTTGCCTTTGTATGCCTCCAGCTCAACGTCTCCGACGTCTATTCCGTATAGCGTTGTCGAATCAACGATGGTAATCTCGTATGGACTGGCTAGTTTTGTGTAGTGGCAGAACTACTCCCGGTGTGACGTCATATGCTGCGATGCTGCGCAGTCCTGGTACCAGATGTACTTCGCATCCTGTCTTGATATGCTTTGGTTCAGGTTGACAGTAGTGTATATATATATATATATATATCACGTCGTATTAAAAATGCGATATGTCCACATATAAATGTCAAAATTAGAGTAGTTGTTCTTCGAGTTATCTGTTTTTTTTTTATTGTACTCTGCCGTGGATAAAATTTTACTGTATATTATTACTGGAGACAAATTTGGTTGGGTTTACCCGTATACTTTATATAACTTGTCATTTGACGTTTTGTTTAGTGGACTGTCAATTTTCTTTTTAAATACACATGTGCATAAAATATTTCAAAACTACTCTAAAACATTTTAAATTACGCTAGGCTCTGCGGACACTGAAGTAGGACACTGAAGTAGCATTCACTTCTGTAAGACAATTGACACAATTAAAATTGAATTATTACCGATCTAAAACTATTCAATTCTACACGCTTTTACTTCATACTAAATACGATAGGTTTCAAAGAATTATCACTGGAACTATTGCCAATCGAAAAATTAAAATTATTCTGTACGGTGGCTATTCAAAATACATTTCATTTGATACCAAACACAATCGGTTTTGAAGTAATTTCACTAAAACAATGAACGATTAAAAAGTATTTAACTTTATACTCGAGTCCTTCTATAGACCTTTTATTTGATACCAAACACGATAGGTTTTCAAGCACTTTCATTAGAACAATTGCCGATCAAAAAAAAATTAATTCTTTACGCCAGCCCTTTAAAAGAGTTTTCATTTGGTACTAAACACAATAGGTCTTGATGCACTTTTATTAAAACAATTGCCGATCAAAAAAATCCAATTCTGCACGTGAGTCCTTCAAAGAATTTTTCGTTTGATATCAGACACGATAGGTCTTAAAGCAGTTACACAAAAACAATTGCCCATCTAAAAAAATCCAATTCTGCACGCGAGATCTTTAAAAGACCTTTTATTGGATACCAAACACGAAAGGTTTTGAACCACTTATAGTAAAACAATAGCCGATTGAAAATATTTCAATTTTGCGCGCGTGCCCTTCAAAATAACTTTCATATTATACCAAATACGATAGGTTTTGTAGCACTTTCAATTAAATAATTACCGATAGAAAATTTAAGAGTGCTCAAATGATTCCAATTCAAGTTATCTGGTATTTCTAAATTGTGCTCTGCCTTGGATAAAATTTGCTTGATTTTACTGAATATTCTGGAGACAAATTTGGTTGTGTTTACCTGTAGACTTTATATAACTTGTCAATTTGACATTTTCTTTTTAAATACACATATTTAAAATGCTTAATTATAATAAAAACGTTCCCTCATTCCTCCAATATGTGTAAAATATTTCAACAGTTCTCTAAAAACTTTAATACTTAAATAATTTTTAATTAAAAATGCGATATGTCCACATATATATGTCAAAATTAGAGTAGTTGTTCTTCTTTAAAATTTCAAAGCCTCTACACTCTTTGTCTGTATACTTTATAAAACTTTTCAATTTGACGTTTTGAATTAAAACGAACTTCATAGTGGACTATAATTTTTTTTTAGATGCACATATTTGAAATTTGTAATTATAATAAAAACGTCCCCTCAGTCCCCGAAAGTACGTAAAATATTTCAAAACTACTCTAAAACTTTTAATATTTAAATAATTTATAATTAAATATGCGACATGCCCACAGATAAATGTGAAAATTACAGTAGATGTTCTTCTTAAAAATTTCAAAGCCTCCACACTCTTAGTTGAAGCCGAAGTGACGTGTATCAAACAATTGTGATGAGACGATCTAAAACTTTAATATAATGCGATTTAATACAAGATTAAATAATATATTAAACATAAAATAAAATAGCAATATTTGTAGAAGTTTTAATTCAGTATTGAAATTAAACAAAAGAATATTATTATTAAGCGAATTAAACGACAATGGAAACAACAACAACAACGTATGAATAAATTATTAATTACTTAAGTTACAAAATTACATGGCGAGGCCTATATCTTGCACATAAAGACGAGAAACAACTTGTCTCGGCAAAAGCCAATCTACCACTATCTAATTGTTGTTGTTTCCATGGAATATTCTGACAAGGGGTAAGGACAAATTTAAATCTATCCGATGAACGCTAAGCTAATAATTCACCCAGATATGTCATCACATCCCGTATAAGCAAACGCGACAATTCAGAAAAGCTATAAACTTGATAAATAATGATCTACGGAATACTGAAGTTATTATAACATATGCACCAATAAATTTGAAAAATAAAGCCCACTTTAGAAAGATACCTAAGATAACGCTTAATTAGTCTGTATCTCTCGAAGCTGAGTTGATAGTGAAATATCATAATTTATAAACAAAACCAAATTCTGAATTGTTTCGCCTTGCTACAAACTTTACCTGAAGATGATCTGGTCCAGCGGTCGGCAATCTACAGCACACGTGCTACCTGCTGACTTCTGGAGTGACACACAGCTTAAATATTGTGATTGTCTAACTATGTAATTAATAAGTGTTTTTTTATATTCATTATATTTAACTTTTAACTTTTTGGGAATCGATTTTTTAAATTTAGTGTTCACTGATTGATTTTCATTGTTTAGAACTTTGGTCTGAAAAATGTCTAGATATAAGAGAGAAATAATGTATAAATGAAGTAAACTATCTTCATATTCTGACATAAATAATGTCTGAACTTCCCAATAAACTTTCAACAATAAAGAAAATCGCGTTTTCATTATTGTCTGTCTTTGGAACTACTTATTGCTGCAAGAAAGTATTCTCTATCATGAAATATATTATAAACTTTTACAGAAATCGTTTGACTGTAGATAATTTCGAGGCTGGTATCAAATTAAAGACTTCCAATTATGAACCAAATATCGAAATATTGGCGTCAACAATGGAAAATCAAGACATTAAATACAAGTATAATTACTCTTATTTTCAAAATTATATCATGTTATGGTTTTTATTTGAATACTTATACTTATGATGTATAATTATGAAGCTATTGTTTTTGTTAGTTTTTTTTTAATAGTTCTATAACATTTTATGAAACTTATAATGTAATTCGTTTAAATAGTACAATTTTTTATTACAATTATTTTTTTTACTTAGCAGGAGTGCTACAGTGTACGCAACATGGGTGAAATGTAAAAGTTCAGAAAATATGGCACTTCACTACATAAAGGTTGTCCACCGCTGGTCTAGTCGATTAAAATACGTATCGTAAATACATTATTGTTTGATACTTGTCTATTACTTATAATATTTTTCATTGTACAAACACTAATTTACTTGTTTAGGTACAATACAGACACGTGACTTTGTTCCAAATGCGCACAATAAAGAGCTTACTTTTATTATAAATAACTTAGATTGACAACACTAAAGCACTATAATACTGACACACGAAAATAATTTATCAACAATATCACGCAGTATCAGTAATAATATCGCTGAATAAGTTGAGAATTGGAATGTAAACTACAGTACGATTATAGGACGACTTTTCAATTTTTCAATATAGAACTGCTTAATGGTTGATTTTTCTAATGTTTTGCATTGATTGGTTGAAAATAGTTGAAAGAAAATTAGTTAATTTTAAGTCTATTTGAATTTACCACACTTTAATTATTCTTACAGCTAAGCAGCAGTTACTGCTAATCAATGCACTAATAAAGCATTGAAAACTCAACCCCTAAATATATTTCGTTATTCGATACACTGAAATAATAAGCATCTTATTGTAACTCAGAAAAATGAAATTTTCACACCAAAAATATGATTTTGTGAAACTTAAAATAAGAGTTTAATTTTTTTTTTAAATATTACATCAAAGTTAACAAATATACGTTTAAATTCAGTAAGCCAGTTCATAAATGTAATTCATATAACTACTTGTTTTATACCGATGACTTTCAATTAAATAATGAACTAAAAAAAAATTGACTGTACATGTAAACTTACTTTATTTTATAGAGTTCGATGCATTCAGATATGATCAGCCCTATACTACGAAATCATCTATAAATAGTTATCCAAATGAGAATGAGAGAACAGAACATTGGAAATACAGTACAGAATTTTCGACAGAAATTTCAGGTCCTGGAGGTGCCATAGGGTATGAATATTCCGCAGAGATTTCAGCATCAAATGAAACTGCATTGCTTACATTCATAATTCTGTAAACCTCTAAATTATTTATATTTTTTATTTTCTGCGAATGCTTATTTTCTATAGAGTTAAGTTTTTCTGATTACTATGAATTGTACTGTAATTAGGGATAAAGGTTGTCAAGGAATATTTATTTATATGAGGACTACTGATGTTTTAATGTTTGTTATTATTATTATTATTGGATTTATTGACGTAAAATAAATGTACCGAAAATAATAAATATATTTGGACTATAATATTAATTTATGAGGTGGTTAGCTCAGTGGTTTGAAGTCGGCCTGTGGATCCTGAGTACCCTGGTTCGATTCCCACAGGCGACAAACATTTTTCATAATTTCAAAAGCTACCCCTGTGGCTCCTCCACCACTAACATCTGTGGAGGCCGTGATTTGACGACTGGTAACCGCACTTCACGTGCAAAATATATCACTTACCGAGATCTGCTTCGGCAGAGTGCCACACCCAGTAATAGGTAGAGGCGTGGTGATATATTTATTATTTTTTTTTTTTATAATATTATTCTTCGAAAGAGCTACAGTTGTTTTTAGAAATAAGATTCGGCCACATCGATCGAAAGGAGCATGTTAGAAATGTTTTGAGCTAGGACATATTGCCGAAGATAGTCAGCATTTTAAAAAATCTGAAGAACAAAAAAAAAAAATGCACTTACTATAAAAGGACATAATTATATAGAAGATAGGTATTGTTTCTTTACTGTTACCAAATAGTATTAAATTAGTTGATTCTGATAGTGCTATTAGTTTAATTAGAAATTCCATATTTAAAAAACACTACAATTAGTACAAATTATATAATAAAAATAAAGCTGAAATTTGTGGTGGCGTAAATAGGTCAAAATTAGATATGTTAGGGTATATTGCAACTCATTTATTTTTATTATGCCTTAATCAGATATTAACATGTGAATTTGCTGTTGTACTTGATGGAGCCATACGACATATTGTAATGCTAGGTCAAAACTTCATGTACACACCAGGAGTCACTGCTAGTATATCAGATGCCAACATGGCAGGGAGCGTGACGACAACGACGGCGGCCACATTAAATCATGCTCTATAATCTTTATTTTATACAAGAATTTGTTTAATATGGGATGGCTAGCACAGTGGTATGAAGTCGGCCTGTGGATCCTGAGATCCCTGGTTCGATTCCCACAGGCGACAAATTTTCATAATTTGAAAAAGCTATCCCTGTGGCTCCTCCACTACTAACATGTTTGGGGGCCGTGATTTGACGACTGGTAACTGCACTTCACGCGCAAAATATATCACTTACCGAGGTCTGCTTTAGCAGAGTGCCACACCCAGTAATGGGTAGGAAGGCGTGATGATATATTTATTTATTTATTTATTTTTAATTTGTTTAATTTTGATAAAAACAAGATTTAAAAAAAATTCAAATGTGCACAATTTAAGTTTTTAAGAACTAAAAATATTACAAAATGTGTTATTACGTTTATACGTGTACATCAAGTAATATTGAAAAAGCCGCACAAAATGCGGAAGTAATGTAAGAATTGTGTTTATTAAGTTGATCAATTTCCTTATTTTTGTATTTATTTATTTCGCAAAAGGTTAGTTATTATTTATAAGGGTAAAAGAGATGTAAATGTTTATGAATGAATGAATAATAATCATAATAAATAATTCAGATGTTTGTATTTTTGCATTGTATATATATATATATATATATATATATATATATATATATATATATATAAATGAATAAATCAGGTTTATGAAACGTTAAAAACAATTTAAATAACGAGAACTTTATTTAAACAGTACGTGGCTATTCGACAATACAATAACAATACATCTTGTACAGTATCAACAACATGAAATTAGTTACAACTCTACTCTCTAGTGGCAAGTGTGGGAACTAACACGCGCCAATTCAAATACAAACATAGAGTGCGCGATAAATAACAAATATCAACATATATATATATATATATATATATAATATAATAAAATACAGTGGCAGTCGATAAATTAAAACCATGGATTCCATCAGGAGGCGTGTCAGATTCATCAGACGAGGCCGGTACCAGCGACGAAGACTTGGGACTGCAATTAAATAAAATAATAATAATAAAAATAAAAGTAGGTAAATAATAATTAAGATAAAATAAGAAAATAAAAATTAGTCATAAAAAGATCCTCGAGGACGAGGAAATGTCAGAATTGGCCGAATGTAAGATATACGTTTTTAAATCCACGGATTTGGAAGCGCTGGTGGTCATATATCTGTCAACGAAAGATGTGATGACGTAGCGTGCGGGGGCAGCGAACGCTGAGAAGTTCAGTATGTGACTGATGGTGGTTGTGAACGACTCGGGGTAGAACAGAATCAGTGACGGGTAGAACTATACATTCATTGTTACTTGGGCACTATATTGGATTAGCAGTAATTAAAGGGGAGTTATCTCACTGTCAGTCTATATTTAGGTGCAGCGTATGCAGAGATCTGCAGTAATGTGGTGCATGTGTGTTGTTTCTTATGTATCGCACGTTAATTGATAATATATTCATGTTTGGTGTAGTATTTATTTATGGATATATGTGTCTGATAAAATGGTGTATACTAATCCATGATCAGGTCAGGGACCTGCTACCATCGGGTCTAAATACCCGCCACGATCGGGTCTAAATACCCGCCACGATCGGGTCTAAATACCCACACGAATGTGCTATGTTCTGTTTCCACACTTTGCCTTCCTTAAGAACTCAGTACTGAAGTCCCTCCGCCAGGTTGCGATATTCAAGAGCATACTACAATTACTGTAGAGGTGGTGGTAAAATACAGTGCCGTACTGAGGGCTCTCCGCGCTGGCTCTGCGAAGCCAGCTGCTATATTATTTCATTTCCCACATTGTAACATTAAACTACCTTAATACTTAACTTGTAAACTTTAACATTGAACATAGTTAGTTAAGAACTGTCTCTTGTACTGATCACATCTAAATCTGAATAAAACTTTGTACTTCAAGATAAAAAATAAAAATTTATTTTTATTTACGTTTCTAAATCAAGAAACATAACTGGCGCAGTCAATGGTAGGATTGTTTAAACGAAATATTAGTAATTTCGGTTCGTTTTAACGATTTATTAAACAACGAACAACATAGAAGATTTGTGCTCCATCACCAACCAGTGAACGTGTAAGAAGACAACTAGAGGCCGAGCGAACATCGTACTCTATTGTCCAGGCCCTGCTGAACACAGAGCTCTGCAATTGCCGTCCACTCCATCATTAGCGAATCGCCGCAGATCGACCGATGGACTAACTGATCTTCATGTTCTTGTAAGTACATATGCCATTCAGAGATAATCATTCAATAAATCTAGATACCGAATCAGATACAGATTCAGATAGTTCCTCTGACTCACAATTAAATTATATTATAAATAGTGATCCTATAGATTTAACTCTTATAAATCAAATCAGTCAATTAAACTTAATCAAAATGACTACTCCCGTTTTAAAACGAGAATATCTGGACATGATCCCAGAATTTTATGGTGATATCAAACTCTTGCCCCGCTTCGTGCAAGTATGTGAAAAGTTAGTAACCAAATTTTACAATACAGCCGATACGCATGATTTTCAAAACGATGTGACGAAGTCGTTCGTCACAATATTAAAAACGCGAAATAGTTTTATTCGCGTTTAGAAATATTCCGAAGCCGGACCTGGCGATCCATTTACGCGCGGCAAGTCACCGATTTCGTTCAAATTTCGACACCGCGTACGTCTCCGCGTTCTGCGGCCGGCAAACCTATGTTAAACCAAATCGGGTGGTTTTTATCCTAGTTTCCTTCTGAAACCAAACCACCCATTTGGTTAGCATAGGATGAGCCGCCGCCAACCTAACCGGACACGATTAATTAATAATTTTTAGTATAAATACGCGGTCAGAGCGAACGGTCAGTCAGTCATTTCAGAAATCGAGGTATCGAAATTCAAACCAGTAGCCGTGCTCACGACTAAAAGTACCGACTAAAAAAAAACCCCAGAAACCGTGTCTCACGTCTCGCCGCGAGTTCTCCGCGTGTTTTGGATTACCGTCATCACCGTCATCGCCGTCATCACCGTCACCGTCGTCAGCTCCGTCAGGTTCCCGACCCGTGATAAGTCCCATCCGTTTTCTTTTACCTGTCAAATTCCGGTTTGACCGTTCAGCGCCACGTACAGTGCTTCCGAGGTCTCGCGGTTCGTGGAGTGTGAGTCTCGCACATATTGTTCATCAAACCGGCCTTTGTTTTCCTATTGTTGTGTTGCTCGCAGTGTTCACGTGCAAAGTGTCAAATACCTACCCCGCACTCCCCTACCGTCCTGTCACCTGTGTGTTGCCCCACCCCCTCTCTCCGCGACCGACTCGGGCTCAGAGTAGCACGAGTCGCTCGACCCCCGCTTCGTCACCGCGCTGAGAGTCTAACGCGTGGGCGCTGCGGTGTGGCCGACACCGGTGTTGCGAGTCGCGGCTCCGGCCGTGCGCCGCTCCCCCACTCCTCCCCGTTCCTACCTGGCGGATTATCATCACTCATTTCGTTTCATCGCCACGACGCCTTCAGCGTAATCGTCGAGCTCCGTACCGCCGTGTCACCGTCACAAGGCGTCTCCGCCGCGACGCTCACCGCATCGCCGACCGTCGTGGTCGCCCGAGCGACCGTATCCAACCATTTCACCAACCCCGACATCACCTACGGCCTCCCTGGCAAATACTCACCTACACGAAAAATAAAATTACATTATTTTACGATTTTTAACAAATTTGCTGTGTTCTTATTTTCTACAACCACACCTGATTCCTCCGACCGGATTGCTATCCGAGCAATTGGCGCCCGAGCATACCGTCGCCAATTTGTTTGGCCGTATCGCTGCCAGATACGTCGCAACGAATATTTGATGTCGAGTATAATGTCCAAAATTAAAGGCGAAGCAGCAACTAATATTGCTAGTTGCACAGTAAATACATGGGCAGACGTTAAAGCCGCTCTGCTCAACACTTATTCAGACAAAAGGGATTTATATACCCTAAACATTGTGTTAACCGAACTAAAGCAAAGTCAGAATGAATCTGCCTTTGATTTTTATAACAGAGTACAGGACGTACTCAATTTTATAACATCGTACATAATAAATCACACTGCTGCTGATAACGAAAATGAAGCGATAGTTTTAAATCAATTCTTTAAAAATCAAGCTCTCAGAAATTTATTACGCGGATTAAAAGAACCGATTGGTACTTTAATGCGGACAAAACAACCACTAGATTTAAATAGCGCACTTAACATGCTCACTAATGACTTCCAGATTGACACTATTAACCAAAAACAATCAAATTTTCCACAAAAACATAAACAATTCATTCCACCACACATAAACAGACACCAACAACCACAACTCAGATACACACCCACACCGCAATCAACATATCGACCTAATCAATATTTTCACAATCCAATAAATAAACCTTTTATTCAAACTCAGACGCCTACACAAAATGTCTTTAAACCAAATCCTCACGCACGGTTCCCAAAACCTACCCCAATGAGCACTAGTACTAGACAGTCATTCATGCCCAGACCAGGCCAATCAAATTACAATAATCAACCTAGAACACAACAATACACACGACCATTTCAACAGACACAAATAAGACCGAACGAAGAATTGCATAATACAGAAATTACGGAGTACAACGACGAGTCACATTACGATGAAAATAACCCTTTTATTTATGAACCCGACTCAGATTATGACAATCACGAAATTGAACAAGAACCAATCTCGAATCATTTTTTAGAACTACCAGCCCCGGAAACGATTTTGAACTAATGAACTTAACTAACAACCTAAGCGAATTACCGTATATTATTTACCCTGAATACAATTTAAAAGTTTTGCTTGATACAGGCAGTACACGATCTTTTATTAAACCTAATATCGCATATAAATTCTTTAAGAACAAAATTAAAAATGATGCTTTTAAAATCAGTACCGCACATGGCACATCTACCGAAAATTTTAGTTTAATTCTACCCTGTTCAAAATTATTCGAAAAACAAAACATAATGCTTAAATATCATCTGTTCAACTTTCATGATCAATTTGACATTTTATTAGGACTTGACAATCTTAAAACAATAGAAGCAAACATTGACCTAGTAAACGATAAGATAACGACCCCAGCATGCGAGATAAAAATTCAGTACCATCAGCTAAAGCCGCGTCCACACTACTTAAGTCGCATTCCACCACCCACTGAAAATCCTTTTCAAAATTCACCAAAACTCACTAACAAACCGCCTGATATCGAAATTAATACAAACGACACCCAAGACACGAACAGTGACGATTTCTTTAAATACATGGAAGACTTTAATAAACAGCTAGGAAATAACACTCAGACTGATAACGAATCTCTAATAGTTGAACACGACGATACGATATCGAAGAACATGACGATTCCGACGCAACTATTCACTCAAATCCTGAACACCCTTTTATCGGTATTCGCATTATTGAAAGTCCCGTCAATATAGGAAAAAATCAAATAATATTTTCGAAAGTTCTACACTCGCCCACTAAACCTAAAATAATTAAACTTCATACAGATAAAATGAGAATTCATGTCCAATTATCAAAAAATAACTTTGAAAACGATGTAATTAAATTCGTTAAAGAATATATTGCACCCAAAGTAAGATACTATCTTTATTTTGAACAACCTGTTTATGAAAAATTCAGTACCGTCTTACAGACACATTTTAAAAATTCTGAAATTAAATTTGTAAAATCTAACTCTAAATTAATTGACATAGTTAAAGAAGACGACATAAATGAAACGATACAAAAATATCATGAAGGGAAGACAAACCACCGCGGAATTCATGAAACTCACAATCAAATTAAAAACATCTATTATTGGCCGAATCAGATAAAAACAATTACAGATTATGTAAACCAGTGCGAAGTGTGCTTATCTTCGAAATATGAGCGCAACCCAGTAAAGCCAAAGTATAATGTTACACCAACACCTAGTAAACCATTCCACACTTTACACATTGACACACTCAGTCTTGAGAATAATAAATTCCTTACTAATGTTGACGCATTCTCAAAATATGCTCAAGCATATAAAATTGATTCAAATAATGCTGTCGAAATTAGTAACAAACTAATTAGATATTTTTCCCATCATGGAATTCCAAAACAATTAATCTCAGACAATGGTTTAGAATTCAAAAACAATATAGTAAAAGAATTACTATCCGTACACCGTATTGACATTCATTTTATAAGCTCTCAACATCCAAATTCAAATGGGCTAGTAGAAAGATTTCATTCTACTTTAATAGAGCACATTAGATTATTCAACCTTCAACAAGACTTTAAACATGAAACAATCGAAAACAAAGTACAGTACGCAATTTTGGCATACAATAATACAAACCACACTTCAACAAACTTAAAGCCTATAGAAATAACGAACGGTCACTTAGACACAAATTCACCCCTTGATGTTGAATTAGAAAAACACGTTACACAAGACTATGTGCAAAATCACAAAGAAAAAACAAAATTAATTTATAAGAACATTAACGAATACATACAAAACAGTAAAATAAATTTAATAAACAAATTAAATGAAAACCGTGAAAATTTACCTAAAATATCAAAAACCATTTATGTCGAAAATAAACAAAAAGTTAATAAAACATAAAACGTTAAATATAAAAAAGAACACATTAAAACAATTAATAAAGATCTAAAAACTGCAAAAATTGTAACCGATCCCAAAGACAAAAAGCAACCCAAAATACACTTATCTAATATAAAGAGACCGAGAAAAATAAATAAAGACCCTAATTTTCCAGGTTCTTCTACGTCACGATCACCGTCGGACTAAACATAAAAGACATTACACACAACCCTGGACAACTGACACTCAATTTGGGACCAGCCAAATTACAAAAGACTAAACACACATTCCTTCATTATTATGATTTACAAATACTCTTCAAACAATATCATAGTTTGAATACACAGTACAATCAACTTAAACAAACAATCACAAATGACACAAAGAATGAGTTCGAAAACAACGATAAAATTATAAAATTTATCCAAAATTCAATTGATGACAAAATCAATCATTTAATTCTTAACCCCGAAAACTCACGTTACAAACGAGGTTTAGTAAACGGACTAGGATCTATAATAAAAGCAGTAACCGGTAACTTGGATGCTGAAGACGAAAAACGTTATTCAAAAATTCTAGATCATTTACAAAATAATCAACAAAAAATAAATAACCAATTAAAGCAACAATATTCAGTCAATCAAAAGTTGACAGAGCAGTTTAACAAAACCCTAGAGACAATTAAATAAAATGAAAACATTCTCAAATAAAAAATCTAGCAACTATTGCATATCGTTGTCAAAATTAATCAAAATAAACTATTCATCCACGATATTTATACTCAATTCAACATGATATTTACGATGACTTTAAATGTGTTACAAGATATAGAAAATTCACTAACTTTTTGCAAACTCCACGTTATGCACCCTAGTATAATTAAAACTCACGATCTTTTTGTAGAGTTAAACAAAATTTATAAATTTTATAATAATGAACTACCCCTGGAACCAATTCCTAAAAATATGCCCGAATTAGAGAAAATGATAACCGTAAACTGTAAAATCGAATCAGATAAAATCAATTATTTTATCGAAATTCCTATTAATTACGAAACAAAATTCAATTTATTTCATATTTTACCTATCCCCACAAAATATCAATCTGAATTTGTAACAATAATTCCAAATAAAAACTATTTTTTAAAATCAGAAAACGGTCATATAAAATCTCTGAACGACTTATGTACAAAAGGGAACAACAATTATCAGTGTCCCAATAATATCAATGAAGTACCAGATGACTCTTGCGAAAGAAACATTATTTTGAAAAACGACAACAAAAACTGTCAATATATTAAAATTAATATAAAAAGAAATCATATTGAAGTTTTAGAAGAAGCAAACCAATTCGTAGCCGTATTCCCGATACCCGAAACCATCAACGCGTATTGTAAACAAGGCGATGAAGTTAAACATTTACAAGGAATATTCCTCATTCAAGAAGACGATTGCAAATTAGAATTTCAAAATCAAAAATTAACATTCAACAACGAAACTTATGGCAAGCCGATCATTCTCGAAAATTATGACATTCAGCTCAACATGTCACACGTACCAAAAATAACAATCGATTTAAATACAATCCAAGAATTGAAACTACCAATCAACAAATATGAAGACATCACTCAAGACGAAGTTACCAGCAACATAAACTACCCTATTATTATTTTATATGTTTTGCTAATCATTACTAGTGTAACGTTTTTCGTCTTTCTAGAAGTGTGTAGAATGTTTAAGGCACAAAAATAACTCACAACTATTTATGTTAAACGAAAATAAAAGTATTTATTTAATGAATGAATATAAAAATAACAGAAACTTATTTAAAATTAATTAACACTATAATAAATCTTAAACACTACTAATAAATATTTAAACACTAATATTATTTATATAACGGTCACTAACACTATTATTTATATTACGTACACTTGAGCTGTTATTTATTTCACCACATTTATATTACGCGTTCGAAGTCTACTGTCAACTGTCAACTGTCCACTCAGCCACTCGACCTCGGCTTATATACTCCCGTGCGTAGAACAGTTCTCGAATATTCCAGAATGTCCTAGAATATTCCGTCAAACCACACGCTCAGACATGCGAGCGAACTCAAGTGAGGTCACGCTGCTACGCACTTGTTTCTCGAGAAGGTTTCTGAAATGTTCTCGACTGTCTGGCTTTAAATTCGTTACACTGCCCCCTCCTTAAAGCTGTTTCGTCTCGGAACAGAGGTTGATGGGTTTCGGAGAAGTTATGACGAAATCTGCAAGTCGAACCCTTAATGCATTCTGAGCTCTTAAAGAAGTGGCAATCCACAGTGCGATCTAATTTCGCTCTTCCTTTGGGGTCAAAGCTGCAGACAAGAATTTCAATTCCGGTGCGGTGGAAAAGAACTTCTAACATATTCCTAATTATTCTCCACTCTAACCCATCCAGTCCATAACCCAATTTTGGTACCGCCAGCTTCATGACATCGTTGTTTAAAAGATGTTCCCTCAAATCGATCAGTGCCTGCCATAAGGTGCGATAGGTGGGCTTCTGAGATGATCGTGCCATGGTGACTAAATAGTAAAGGTACCGTTTGTGTTCTGAGTTGTTGCGCAGTTTTAGTGTTCTTCCAACAGATGGACGCTGATTGGCTAGGTCTTGTAGCCGTCCAAATTTCCTTTTAAATACTGTAGCAATTCCTCGAGACATGTTTAAGTCTTCCGCCACACAGTGGGCTATGGAATACTCCAAAGGCACCAAGAACAAATCTCGATGTTCTTCTTTTGTCACGCCGTACTGTGCTTTGTGACCGGTGGAATATTTCTTCATGAAGTCTCCAAATGTTAATTCATGTTCATGCTCTTGAACGCAGCGAACATTTGCTGCACAAACATCACTAACCTCATGGTTGTTTCCAGAAAAAGGGGCCAGTCGATTAAAATGGACTACTCGCGGCTTTC
Organism: Pterostichus madidus; assembly: GCA_911728475.2. Taxonomy (NCBI): domain Eukaryota; kingdom Metazoa; phylum Arthropoda; class Insecta; order Coleoptera; family Carabidae; genus Pterostichus; species Pterostichus madidus. The sequence continues at coordinate 24,464,932 of OU452301.1, read as the reverse complement.
CAGTCGGTATTTTTCTAATTTGGTAGATAACGTCATTTATCCGCTTCATCACTTCATAGGGTCCCTCCCAGCATGTTTATAACTTCGGCGATAGACCACGACGCTTCTGTGGATTATATAACCATACCGACTCTCCAGTTCCATATTCTCCCTTTTCTGCCCTGCTGTCATAATGATCACTTGAAGTTAGGATGTTTGAACGAACTTTTTCGTGAATGTCGTTCATTCTTCTTCGTAAATCGGTGACGTAATCTTCCCCAGCTAGATCTTCTCAAGGTTTACATCCAAATTTCAAATCGCACGGTAACCGCAACTCACGTCCGAATACGATACTTGCGGGTGTCTATCCTGTTGTTTCATGCACAGATGAACGATATGCCATCAGAAACATATGCAGATGACGATCCCAGTCCCTTTGGTGGTTAGAGACAACTTTCGACAGATATCTGTTGATCGTTCTATTCATTCGCTCAACCATGCCGTCCGACTGCGAATGTAATGCAGTCGTTCTTGTCTTAAGAATGTCTAATATTTTGCAGATATCTTGGAACAAAAACGACTCGAAGTTTCTTCCCTGATCGGAGTGTATTTCGCGCGGTACTCCAAATCGGCATATGCATTCCTTAACCAATACCTCAGCGATGGTGATTGCTTCTTGGTTGGGCAGGAGGTACGCTTCAACCCACTTGCTGAAGTAGTCCATGACGACTACTATATACTTGTTGCCATCATCAGTCTCGGGAAATGGTCCAGCCACGTCGATTGCAATGCGTTCAAATGGGCTTCCTACGTTGTACTGACGCATGGGGGCTCTACGTTTCCTATTTGGCCCATTACTTGCAGCGCAAACTACGCATTTCTTGCACCACTCTTTAACGTCTTCCTTACAATTCAGCCAGTAAAATCGTTCCCGCAACTTCTCAGCAGTCTTGTTGACTCCAAGGTGTCCTCCAGCAGATCCGTCGTGGATCTCTTTCAACACTTCAGGTACCCTGTTCTTAGGTATTAGTAACTGAGACCTCTGCTCTGTACCTCTCCAGAACACGTTTTAGGAGACCCTCTTCAATTATTAAAGAGTCCCATTGCGCCCAGTACGCTTTCACTTTTTGGGAGTATGGTGCAACATCTTGCCAAATCGGTTTATCCCCGTTTTTCTTCCAATTTATTACAATCTTCAGATCCGGATCATTTTCCTGATCTTTCTGCAATTCTTCCGGTTGCCATTTATCATCGACTACCGTTGTTCTTAACGCAGCAGCTTGCTTCTCTTCTACTCGGCAACAATGCTTGCATTCTTCGGAACATGGTCTCCTGGACAACGCGTCAGCGGTACGATGGCTAGTTCCCGCCCGATTTTCAATGGTAAAATCATATTCCTGCAACCTTTCGATCCACCTGGCTACCTGACCTTCTGGATTTTTGAATTGTAATAGCCATTTCAAGGCAGCATGATCGGTTCTTATCAGGAATCTTCTGCCATATAAATATTTGTAAAAATGCTCAGTGAACTTCACAATTGCCAATAGTTCTTTCCTGGTGACGCAATAGTTTCTTTCCGGTTTCGACAGTGTCTTACTGAAGTAGGCAATAACTTTTTCACGACCACCTTGTACTTGAGAGAGGACGCCGCCAATCCCAACATTGCTGGCATCGGTATCCAAAATGAATTTGCCTTCCGGAAGTGGATAACTTAAGATTGGCGCGGTTGTCAGAGAATCCTTCAATTTTTTAAATGCTGTTTGACAGTCGTTTTCCCAAACAAATCTTCTACCTTCTTCAGTAAGCCGTGTTAGTGATTTATCAATGTTGGCAAATCCTTGCACGTATCGCCGATAGTAAGTGCATAAACCAAGGAAACTTCTCAATTCATGCTTGTCCTTTGGTACTGGCCAGTCCCTTACAGCTTTTATTTTGTCCTCATCCACTGCAATTCCCTTACCAGAAACCACATGTCCGAGATAATGCACTTTCTTCTGGAACAGATGACACTTCTTCGGGCTGAGCTTGAGATTTGCCTGTTTCAATCTTTGGAAAACTTCTTCCAAATTCTTCATGTGATCCTCGAATGTTTTTCCAACCACAATAATATCATCGAGGTACACCAAACAGGTTTTCCATGACAGCCCAGCTAACACGGTCTCCATAAGTCGTTCAAATGTTGCAGGAGCATTGCAAAGTCCAAATGGCATAACTGTGAATTGCCAAAGTCCTGTTCCGATGGTAAAAACTGTCTTTTCACGGTCTTTCGGGTCCAAGTCAACTTGCCAGTATCCGCTTTTTAGGTCCAACGTTGAAAATATTTTTGACCCAGCCAACGTGTCCTGTGTATCGTCTATTCGGGGAAGTGGATAACTATCCTTCTTCGTCACGTTGTTAAGTTGACGGTAATCTACACAGAATCGGGTGGATCCATCCTTCTTCTTCACTAATACCACTGGTGAAGCCCATGGACTACTTGAAGGTTCAATCACGCCTTCTTTCTTCATTTCTTCTATTATCCTTTCAGCTTCTTCTCGCTTTGCCAGTGGTAATCGTCTTGCTCCTTGGCGGATGGGTCTTGCATCTCCAGTGTAGATTTTATGCCGGACAACGTTCGTTCGGCCCTTGGATTTCTTGTCATATTCGAAGACATCTTGATACTTGTGAATTAAATTCTTCGCTTTGATTTTCTCGTCAGATGTCAGTCCGTGAAAAGATGTTGATATTTGACTGAGCAGTGTATCCGGAATCGTGCTAGTTGGAGTTCTCTGAGTTACTATTGTTCTAATGATCGAAGATACGGATGAACATTCCCCTACTATAGTTCCTTGTTTAATTGTAACCGGATACTGATTAATGTTCATTATTCTAACTGGTATTATCTTGTTGGCCTTTACCAGTGATTTTCCAACCATCACTCCACGACCAATTTCTTCATCATTATTTCGGGGTTCCAACAGGGTAACATTGCCTGTACAAAATTTTCCATCAAGTTGTGCTTCCACAATTGTCTCACTTCGTTCCGGAAGTACTACATCTTCGGTTATTAAAGCACGTACAACTTCGTCCTCTCGTGGATGTAGTACGAGTTCTTCATCATTTACCACTATTACGCCGTGCTTGAGGTCCAGTTTAAAACCATATTTTTCCATGACGTCCATTCCAAGAATAAAGTCATCTTCGATTTCAGCCACCAACACACGATGTTTGAGGGAGGTGTTCCCGATGTTGATGGTCACATCTAACTCTTCTGACGATGTAGCTAGTTCTCCAGTTGCTGTACGTAATCGCCACTTCGTCGGATATAATTGTGTTGGTGCAAACTTCTTAGTCAAGTCGGATCTTATTATTGTTTTTGTCGCACCCGTATCCAACAACATTTTGAGTGGTCTTCCGTCAACAAGACCATCCACGAAAATGATGTTGACTTGATGATGAAGAGAGGCGACATATCCGATGGAATGTGGGGCTACCAGAATACGGGTCGACGACTGCCCCCTCGCATCAACCCGACTTAGTTTTTTCGACTCTGCATCTGTTTTCTTTTTAAGCGGCTTCCCACAAAGTCTCCGCGGGTGTCCTAATTCACCGCAGTTCCAGCAACGTATTCTCTTCTTGCCTCCAAGGATTTCCGTAGCGATTCGTCGTATCTTCTCTTCTATATCTTCATTATCTTCGGTCTTTAAGTCGCTGTTTATTGATCTTACTTTAGATTGGCTACGCGAAGCTAGTTTTGCAGCTTCTTGTTCTAAAGCATGAGAGAGTGCATCAGCTAATGTTTTTGGTCGAGCCAATCTTAGTGCTTGCTGAATTTCGCCATCTCGGATTCCATAAATAAATGTTTGAATAGCTAAGCACTCTAATACGCTGTCCGGGGCTGTAGGATGTGCGAGGCGAACCAAGTGAGCAACGTCAGCTTCAAATTCTTGGAGAGTTTCATTCGACCTCTGATATCGATTTCTTAATTGCGTTTGATACACTTGTTCTAGGTGCGCATTTCCATATCGCATATCTAAATGCTTAACCAGCTGGTCGTAGTCTTCTTGTTCTTCTTGCTTCAGTATCTGCAAGATATCGACGGCATTTCCACGCAACGCTACTGTCAATGAAATTGCTTTCTCTCTCGGTGACCATCCGTTAGCTTTTGCAGCAGCTTCAAATTGCCTCAAATAATTCGGCCACGATGTTTTTCCATCAAATTCCGGTGTTTTTATACGAATTGTTGATGCAGTCTCACCTTTTGCTATTTTACTTTCACTCGCTGCTTCTGTTTCAGCCACATCAAGACATAAACTCGACGCTGCAGTTGCAGTGAGGAATTTATTTTCAAACTGTTCTATTTTCTTTTCATATTCGTTTTTCAATTCATTTAAATACTTTTTCTAACTTTTGTTCTAAAATTCTAGAATTCATTGCTAATTCTTCCTTTAAAATTCTAAAACGTTCTTCAGAATTTCTGGAATCTTCTTCTATCTTCTGTTCCAATTCTTCTTTTAAAATTCTAAAATTTTCTTCGGATGTTCTAGAATTTTCCGCCAAATCTTCTTTTAGAATTCTGGAACTTTCTTCTAACTTCTGTTCCAAAGTTTTAGAATTTTCTGCTAATTCTTCTTTTAGGATTCTGGAACTTTCCTCAGATTTTCTGGAATTCTCTTCTAATTGATGTTGAACGGATCCGGTTAATTCTTCTTTTAAAGTTCTAGAACTTTCTGTTATTTCTTCTTTTAAAGTTCTAGAACTTTCTGTTACTTCTTCTTTTAGAGTTCTAGAACTTTCTTCCAACTTCTCCTCCAATGTTCTAGAACTTTCTTCCAACTTCTGCTCCAATGTTCTAGAATTTTCTTCTAACTGCTTTTGCAAAGTTCTGGAATTTTCTTCTAATTTCTCCAACATTTTACGATTGTCATTTGAACCAATTTCAAAAATATATTTCTCAGGATCCACATTTGCCGCCACTAAAGCTTCTCGCAGACGTTGTTGTAACATTGATTTTAACCCGAATGAGTCCAAATCTCGCTCCTTCTTTAGGTCCCTCTTTAGGTCCACAACTTTCAACTCACTTAGTTTTAAACCGAACGACGCCATTTTATTTATTTTTACTACACACTTCACTATTTAATAACCTCACACTTGACACCAATTGTAACGTTTTTCGTCTTTCTAGAAGTGTGTAGAATGTTTAAGGCACAAAAATAACTCACAACTATTTATGTGAAACGAAAATAAAAGTATTTATTTAATGAATGAATATAAAAATAACAGAAACTTATTTAAAATTAATTAACACTATAATAAATCTTAAACACTACTAATAAATATTTAAACACTAATATTATTTATATAACGGTCACTAACACTATTATTTATATTACGTACACTTGAGCTGTTATTTATTTCACCACATTTATATTACGCGTTCGAAGTCTACTGTCAACTGTCAACTGTCCACTCAGCCACTCGACCTCGGCTTATATACTCCCGTGCGTAGAACAGTTCCCGAATATTCCAGAATGTCCTAGAATATTCCGTCAAACCACACGCTCAGACATGCGAGCGAACTCAAGTGAGGTCACGCTGCTACGCACTTGTTTCTCGAGAAGGTTTCTGAAATGTTCTCGACTGTCTGGCTTTAAATTCGTTACACTGCCCCCTCCTTAAAGCTGTTTCGTCTCGGAACAGAGGTTGATGGGTTTCGGAGAAGTTATGACGAAATCTGCAAGTCGAACCCTTAATGCATTCTGAGGTCTTAAAGAAGTGGCAATCCACAGTGCGATCTAATTTCGCTCTTCCTTTGGGGTCAAGAATTTCAATTCCGGTGCGGTGGAAAAGAACTTCTAACATATTCCTAATTATTCTCCACTCTAACCCATCCAGTCCACAACCCAATTTTGGTACCGCCAGCTTCATGACATCGTTGTTTAAAAGATGTTCCCTCAAATCGATCAGTGCCTCCCATAAGGTGCGATAGGTGGGCTTCTGAGATGATCGTGCCTTGGTGACTAAATATTAAAGGTACCGTTTGTGTTCTTCCAACAGATGGACGCTGATTGGCTAGGTCTTGTAGCCGTCCAAATTTCCTTTTAAATACTGTAGCAATTCCTCGAGACATGTTTAAGTCTTCCGCCACACAGTGGGCTATGGAATACTCCAAAGGCACCAAGAACAAATCTCGATGTTCTTCTTTTGTCACGCCGTACTGTGCTTTGTGACCGGTGGAATATTTCTTCATGAAGTCTCCAAATGTTAATTCATGTTCATGCTCTTGAACGCAGCGAACATTTGCTGCACAAACATCACTAACCTCATGGTTGTTTCCAGAAAAAGGGGCCAGTCGATTAAAATGGACTACTCGCGGCTTTCCAGTCGGTATTTTTCTAATTTGGTAGATAACGTCATTTATCCGCTTCATCACTTCATAGGGTCCCTCCCAGCATGTTTATAACTTCGGCGATAGACCACGACGCTTCTGTGGATTATATAACCATACCGACTCTCCAGTTCCATATTCTCCCTTTTCTGCCCTGCTGTCATAATGATCACTTGAAGTTAGGATGTTTGAACGAACTTTTTCGTGAATGTCGTTCATTCTTCTTCGTAAATCGGTGACGTAATCTTCCCCAGCTAGATCTTCTCAAGGTTTACATCCAAATTTCAAATCGCACGGTAACCGCAACTCACGTCCGAATACGATACTTGCGGGTGTCTATCCTGTTGTTTCATGCACAGATGAACGATATGCCATCAGAAACATATGCAGATGACGATCCCAGTCCCTTTGGTGGTTAGAGACAACTTTCGACAGATATCTGTTGATCGTTCTATTCATTCGCTCAACCATGCCGTCCGACTGCGAATGTAATGCAGTCGTTCTTGTCTTAAGAATGTCTAATATTTTGCAGATATCTTGGAACAAAAACGACTCGAAGTTTCTTCCCTGATCGGAGTGTATTTCGCGCGGTACTCCAAATCGGCATATGCATTCCTTAACCAATACCTCAGCGATGGTGATTGCTTCTTGGTTGGGCAGGAGGTACGCTTCAACCCACTTGCTGAAGTAGTCCATGACGACTACTATATACTTGTTGCCATCATCAGTCTCGGGAAATGGTCCAGCCACGTCGATTGCAATGCGTTCAAATGGGCTTCCTACGTTGTACTGACGCATGGGGGCTCTACGTTTCCTATTTGGCCCATTACTTGCAGCGCAAACTACGCATTTCTTGCACCACTCTTTAACGTCTTCCTTACAATTCAGCCAGTAAAATCGTTCCCGCAACTTCTCAGCAGTCTTGTTGACTCCAAGGTGTCCTCCAGCAGATCCGTCGTGGATCTCTTTCAACACTTCAGGTACCCTGTTCTTAGGTATTAGTAACTGAGACCTCTGCTCTGTACCTCTCCAGAACACGTTTTAGGAGACCCTCTTCAATTATTAAAGAGTCCCATTGCGCCCAGTACGCTTTCACTTTTTGGGAGTATGGTGCAACATCTTGCCAAATCGGTTTATCCCCGTTTTTCTTCCAATTTATTACAATCTTCAGATCCGGATCATTTTCCTGATCTTTCTGCAATTCTTCCGGTTGCCATTTATCATCGACTACCGTTGTTCTTAACGCAGCAGCTTGCTTCTCTTCTACTCGGCAACAATGCTTGCATTCTTCGGAACATGGTCTCCTGGACAACGCGTCAGCGGTACGATGGCTAGTTCCCGCCCGATTTTCAATGGTAAAATCATATTCCTGCAACCTTTCGATCCACCTGGCTACCTGACCTTCTGGATTTTTGAATTGTAATAGCCATTTCAAGGCAGCATGATCGGTTCTTATCAGGAATCTTCTGCCATATAAATATTTGTAAAAATGCTCAGTGAACTTCACAATTGCCAATAGTTCTTTCCTGGTGACGCAATAGTTTCTTTCCGGTTTCGACAGTGTCTTACTGAAGTAGGCAATAACTTTTTCACGACCACCTTGTACTTGAGAGAGGACGCCGCCAATCCCAACATTGCTGGCATCGGTATCCAAAATGAATTTGCCTTCCGGAAGTGGATAACTTAAGATTGGCGCGGTTGTCAGAGAATCCTTCAATTTTTTAAATGCTGTTTGACAGTCGTTTTCCCAAACAAATCTTCTACCTTCTTCAGTAAGCCGTGTTAGTGATTTATCAATGTTGGCAAATCCTTGCACGTATCGCCGATAGTAAGTGCATAAACCAAGGAAACTTCTCAATTCATGCTTGTCCTTTGGTACTGGCCAGTCCCTTACAGCTTTTATTTTGTCCTCATCCACTGCAATTCCCTTACCAGAAACCACATGTCCGAGATAATGCACTTTCTTCTGGAACAGATGACACTTCTTCGGGCTGAGCTTGAGATTTGCCTGTTTCAATCTTTGGAAAACTTCTTCCAAATTCTTCATGTGATCCTCGAATGTTTTTCCAACCACAATAATATCATCGAGGTACACCAAACAGGTTTTCCATGACAGCCCAGCTAACACGGTCTCCATAAGTCGTTCAAATGTTGCAGGAGCATTGCAAAGTCCAAATGGCATAACTGTGAATTGCCAAAGTCCTGTTCCGATGGTAAAAACTGTCTTTTCACGGTCTTTCGGGTCCAAGTCAACTTGCCAGTATCCGCTTTTTAGGTCCAACGTTGAAAATATTTTTGACCCAGCCAACGTGTCCTGTGTATCGTCTATTCGGGGAAGTGGATAACTATCCTTCTTCGTCACGTTGTTAAGTTGACGGTAATCTACACAGAATCGGGTGGATCCATCCTTCTTCTTCACTAATACCACTGGTGAAGCCCATGGACTACTTGAAGGTTCAATCACGCCTTCTTTCTTCATTTCTTCTATTATCCTTTCAGCTTCTTCTCGCTTTGCCAGTGGTAATCGTCTTGCTCCTTGGCGGATGGGTCTTGCATCTCCAGTGTAGATTTTATGCCGGACAACGTTCGTTCGGCCCTTGGATTTCTTGTCATATTCGAAGACATCTTGATACTTGTGAATTAAATTCTTCGCTTTGATTTTCTCGTCAGATGTCAGTCCGTGAAAAGATGTTGATATTTGACTGAGCAGTGTATCCGGAATCGTGCTAGTTGGAGTTCTCTGAGTTACTATTGTTCTAATGATCGAAGATACGGATGAACATTCCCCTACTATAGTTCCTTGTTTAATTGTAACCGGATACTGATTAATGTTCATTATTCTAACTGGTATTATCTTGTTGGCCTTTACCAGTGATTTTCCAACCATCACTCCACGACCAATTTCTTCATCATTATTTCGGGGTTCCAACAGGGTAACATTGCCTGTACAAAATTTTCCATCAAGTTGTGCTTCCACAATTGTCTCACTTCGTTCCGGAAGTACTACATCTTCGGTTATTAAAGCACGTACAACTTCGTCCTCTCGTGGATGTAGTACGAGTTCTTCATCATTTACCACTATTACGCCGTGCTTGAGGTCCAGTTTAAAACCATATTTTTCCATGACGTCCATTCCAAGAATAAAGTCATCTTCGATTTCAGCCACCAACACACGATGTTTGAGGGAGGTGTTCCCGATGTTGATGGTCACATCTAACTCTTCTGACGATGTAGCTAGTTCTCCAGTTGCTGTACGTAATCGCCACTTCGTCGGATATAATTGTGTTGGTGCAAACTTCTTAGTCAAGTCGGATCTTATTATTGTTTTTGTCGCACCCGTATCCAACAACATTTTGAGTGGTCTTCCGTCAACAAGACCATCCACGAAAATGATGTTGACTTGATGATGAAGAGAGGCGACATATCCGATGGAATGTGGGGCTACCAGAATACGGGTCGACGACTGCCCCCTCGCATCAACCCGACTTAGTTTTTTCGACTCTGCATCTGTTTTCTTTTTAAGCGGCTTCCCACAAAGTCTCCGCGGGTGTCCTAATTCACCGCAGTTCCAGCAACGTATTCTCTTCTTGCCTCCAAGGATTTCCGTAGCGATTCGTCGTATCTTCTCTTCTATATCTTCATTATCTTCGGTCTTTAAGTCGCTGTTTATTGATCTTACTTTAGATTGGCTACGCGAAGCTAGTTTTGCAGCTTCTTGTTCTAAAGCATGAGAGAGTGCATCAGCTAATGTTTTTGGTCGAGCCAATCTTAGTGCTTGCTGAATTTCGCCATCTCGGATTCCATAAATAAATGTTTGAATAGCTAAGCACTCTAATACGCTGTCCGGGGCTGTAGGATGTGCGAGGCGAACCAAGTGAGCAACGTCAGCTTCAAATTCTTGGAGAGTTTCATTCGACCTCTGATATCGATTTCTTAATTGCGTTTGATACACTTGTTCTAGGTGCGCATTTCCATATCGCATATCTAAATGCTTAACCAGCTGGTCGTAGTCTTCTTGTTCTTCTTGCTTCAGTATCTGCAAGATATCGACGGCATTTCCACGCAACGCTACTGTCAATGAAATTGCTTTCTCTCTCGGTGACCATCCGTTAGCTTTTGCAGCAGCTTCAAATTGCCTCAAATAATTCGGCCACGATGTTTTTCCATCAAATTCCGGTGTTTTTATACGAATTGTTGATGCAGTCTCACCTTTTGCTATTTTACTTTCACTCGCTGCTTCTGTTTCAGCCACATCAAGACATAAACTCGACGCTGCAGTTGCAGTGAGGAATTTATTTTCAAACTGTTCTATTTTCTTTTCATATTCGTTTTTCAATTCATTTAAATACTTTTTCTAACTTTTGTTCTAAAATTCTAGAATTCATTGCTAATTCTTCCTTTAAAATTCTAAAACGTTCTTCAGAATTTCTGGAATCTTCTTCTATCTTCTGTTCCAATTCTTCTTTTAAAATTCTAAAATTTTCTTCGGATGTTCTAGAATTTTCCGCCAAATCTTCTTTTAGAATTCTGGAACTTTCTTCTAACTTCTGTTCCAAAGTTTTAGAATTTTCTGCTAATTCTTCTTTTAGGATTCTGGAACTTTCCTCAGATTTTCTGGAATTCTCTTCTAATTGATGTTGAACGGATCCGGTTAATTCTTCTTTTAAAGTTCTAGAACTTTCTGTTATTTCTTCTTTTAAAGTTCTAGAACTTTCTGTTACTTCTTCTTTTAGAGTTCTAGAACTTTCTTCCAACTTCTCCTCCAATGTTCTAGAACTTTCTTCCAACTTCTGCTCCAATGTTCTAGAATTTTCTTCTAACTGCTTTTGCAAAGTTCTGGAATTTTCTTCTAATTTCTCCAACATTTTACGATTGTCATTTGAACCAATTTCAAAAATATATTTCTCAGGATCCACATTTGCCGCCACTAAAGCTTCTCGCAGACGTTGTTGTAACATTGATTTTAACCCGAATGAGTCCAAATCTCGCTCCTTCTTTAGGTCCCTCTTTAGGTCCACAACTTTCAACTCACTTAGTTTTAAACCGAACGACGCCATTTTATTTATTTTTACTACACACTTCACTATTTAATAACCTCACACTTGACACCAATTGTAACGTTTTTCGTCTTTCTAGAAGTGTGTAGAATGTTTAAGGCACAAAAATAACTCACAACTATTTATGTGAAACGAAAATAAAAGTATTTATTTAATGAATGAATATAAAAATAACAGAAACTTATTTAAAATTAATTAACACTATAATAAATCTTAAACACTACTAATAAATATTTAAACACTAATATTATTTATATAACGGTCACTAACACTATTATTTATATTACGTACACTTGAGCTGTTATTTATTTCACCACATTTATATTACGCGTTCGAAGTCTACTGTCAACTGTCAACTGTCCACTCAGCCACTCGACCTCGGCTTATATACTCCCGTGCGTAGAACAGTTCCCGAATATTCCAGAATGTCCTAGAATATTCCGTCAAACCACACGCTCAGACATGCGAGCGAACTCAAGTGAGGTCACGCTGCTACGCACTTGTTTCTCGAGAAGGTTTCTGAAATGTTCTCGACTGTCTGGCTTTAAATTCGTTACACTGCCCCCTCCTTAAAGCTGTTTCGTCTCGGAACAGAGGTTGATGGGTTTCGGAGAAGTTATGACGAAATCTGCAAGTCGAACCCTTAATGCATTCTGAGGTCTTAAAGAAGTGGCAATCCACAGTGCGATCTAATTTCGCTCTTCCTTTGGGGTCAAGAATTTCAATTCCGGTGCGGTGGAAAAGAACTTCTAACATATTCCTAATTATTCTCCACTCTAACCCATCCAGTCCACAACCCAATTTTGGTACCGCCAGCTTCATGACATCGTTGTTTAAAAGATGTTCCCTCAAATCGATCAGTGCCTCCCATAAGGTGCGATAGGTGGGCTTCTGAGATGATCGTGCCTTGGTGACTAAATATTAAAGGTACCGTTTGTGTTCTTCCAACAGATGGACGCTGATTGGCTAGGTCTTGTAGCCGTCCAAATTTCCTTTTAAATACTGTAGCAATTCCTCGAGACATGTTTAAGTCTTCCGCCACACAGTGGGCTATGGAATACTCCAAAGGCACCAAGAACAAATCTCGATGTTCTTCTTTTGTCACGCCGTACTGTGCTTTGTGACCGGTGGAATATTTCTTCATGAAGTCTCCAAATGTTAATTCATGTTCATGCTCTTGAACGCAGCGAACATTTGCTGCACAAACATCACTAACCTCATGGTTGTTTCCAGAAAAAGGGGCCAGTCGATTAAAATGGACTACTCGCGGCTTTCCAGTCGGTATTTTTCTAATTTGGTAGATAACGTCATTTATCCGCTTCATCACTTCATAGGGTCCCTCCCAGCATGTTTATAACTTCGGCGATAGACCACGACGCTTCTGTGGATTATATAACCATACCGACTCTCCAGTTCCATATTCTCCCTTTTCTGCCCTGCTGTCATAATGATCACTTGAAGTTTGGATGTTTGAACGAACTTTTTCGTGAATGTCGTTCATTCTTCTTCGTAAATCGGTGACGTAATCTTCCCCAGCTAGATCTTCTCAAGGTTTACATCCAAATTTCAAATCGCACGGTAACCACAACTCACGTACGAATACGATACTTGCGGGTGTCTGTCCTGTTGTTTCATGCACAGATGAACGATATGCCATCAGAAACATATGCAGATGACGATCCCAGAATTGAAACTACCAATCAACAAATATGAAGGCATCACTCAAGACGAAGTTACCAGCAACATAAACTACCCTATTATTATTTTATATGTTTTGCTAATCATTACTAATGTAACGTTTTTCGTCTTTCTAGAAGTGTGTAGAATGTTTAAGGCACAAAAATAACTCACAACTATTTATGTGAAACGAAAATAAAAGTATTTATTTAATGAATGAATATAAAAATAACAGAAACTTATTTAAAATTAATTAACACTATAATAAATCTTAAACACTACTAATAAATATTTAAACACTAATATTATTTATATAACGGTCACTAACACTATTATTTATATTACGTACACTTGAGCTGTTATTTATTTCACCACATTTATATTACGCGCTCGAAGTCTACTGTCAACTGTCAACTGTCAACTGTCCACTCAGCCACTCGACCTCGGCTTATATACTCCCGTGCGTAGAACAGTTCTCGAATATTCCAGAATGTCCTAGAATATTCCGTCAAACCACACGCTCAGACATGCGAGCGAACTCAAGTGAGGTCACGCTGCTACGCACTTGTTTCTCGGGATGGTTTCTGAAATGTTCTCGACTGTCTGGCTTTAAATTCGTTACACTAGTATTAGCCTGTTCGTAGTTTATTTGCAGAAAAAGACCCGAAAGTCTAAGTCCAACCAAGGCCCACAACCAAGGTCTTCAGTCGAGCAGTCCACCCCGAAACTACCCGATGAAGCCCAAATTTAAGGGGGGAGGAGTTAGAATCCACCATTCCTGCCAAATACACTAAATGGCCACGCGCTTCCACCCAGACGCTGACGCCGCAGTATCATATTATTATTTAAGCTATATTATTTCATTTCCCACATTGTAACATTAAACTACCTTAATACTGAACTTGTAAACTTTAACATTGAACATAGTTAGTTAAGAACTGTCTCTTGTACTGATCACATCTAAATCTGAATAAAACTTTGTACTTCAAGATAACAAATAAAAATTTATTTTTATTTACGTTTCTAAATCAAGAAACATAACTTATATATATATATATATATATATATATATATATATATATATATATATATATATATATATATATATATATATATATATATAGATATATGCTGCTTCGGTAGAGTGCTACACCCAGTAATGGGTAGAAGGCGTGATGGTATATTTATTTTATATATACGAGGGCTGTCCGATAAGTACTTAGCCTCACCGCCAGATAGCACCACTATTGCAAGTGCAATTTTGTATCGATTAGAACATTCTCGTAGACAGCTACTGTTAAATTTTCAGCCGAATCGGACGCGTAGTTTTGTTTTGACCGCGTTTGGAAGCGAGTGTGTCCGCAGATTTGAGAAAAATAGAAAAAGAACAATATCGGTCGGTGATTCGATTCTTGTTTTTGGAAGAAAAATTGCGCAGCGAATTCAAAGAACGCCTGGATGCTGTGTACGGAGACTCTTCTCCTTCGATGGCGACCGTCAAAAATTGGTTTAACGAGTTTCAACGTGGTCGCACGTCGGTTTTTGATGAGCCACGCCCAGGTGCCCCGAAAACGGCTATCACGGAGGATAACGTAACTAGAATCCACGATCCCGTATTGGCAGACTGCCGATTGAAGGTTCGCGAGATAGCTGAGACAGAAGGCATCTCAAAAGACCGCTTGGGTCATATCCTGCATGAATTATTGGACATGAGAAAACTGTCGGCGCGATGGGTGCAGCGTTTACTCACCCCGGACAACAAGCGCATCCGTGAAATTACTTCAGAGCAGTGTTTGACGATGTTTAGGCGCAATCCGAAGGAGATTCTGCGTCGTTTCGTGACCGTCGACGAAACATGGGTACACTGGTATACACCAGAGACCAAGGAACAGTCAAAACAGTGGACTTCACCCGGCGAACGTGCTCCAAAGAAGGCGAAGACTGTCCTATCGGCCGGAAAGGTGATGGCGACCGTTTTCTGTGATTCAAAAGGTTTGATCTACATCGACTACCTGGAGAAGGGCAAAACGATCACAGGACTCTACTATGTCGAATTATTGAGCCGTTTTGACGCCGAATTGCAGAAAAAACGGCCCCATTTGGCGATGACAATGCTCCGGCACACACCTCCGCCGTCGCCACGGCCAAATTGATAGAATTAGGCTACGAACTGCTGCCCCATCCACCGTATTTTCCGGATTTGGCCCCGTGCGACTTTTTTTTGTTTTCAAATTTGAAAAAGTCTCTAGCCGGGCAGAAATTTGAGTCGAATGAGGCAGTTATCGCCGCAACGGAGGCCTACTTTGCAGACCTCCAAAAAACGTATTTTTCAGACGGGTTAAAGAAGTTGGAGCATCGCTGGATCAAGTGTATCGAACTCAAAGGAGATTATGTTGCAAAATAAATCGCCACTTTTTAAAAATTTTTGTTATTCTTTTGTAGGCTAAGTACTTATCGGACCATCCTCGTATAACCATGTGTCCCACGTAAATGTTGGCATAGGCAGTTAACATGTAAAAATTAGTCTTTTGTAAATAAAAAGTGTCCGGCAATAACTATGGAACCAAATTTTGTATCAATACTGCCAATATTCCTGCATCTTATTTAATACAGATTATTACATTCCTTATTTTTCACCTACTATTTTATTGCTACTAACATAAAGTTCTTGCAATTTTATTTAAATATTTTAATCTGTCACCAAATTTTGTAATGGCTGTAAGGATGCATCTATTTCACCTTGAGCTGAAATTCTGTGCGAGAGTAAGAGATCGGGAGAAATGCAGTATTCTAACAAAGCAATAAACCACAACACACATAATAAATACTTACTAACCTGAAGCTGTTATTCACTGTCAACGATTACACAAAGCTTAAATGGGAGTACACAGTATACCCGAATTTTGTTAACAATACATACGTGAATATAAAAAGTCCACTTGAACTATTCTCCACGTGCCCGCCTACGCACCTGCACACACACCTATGTATACGTAGCGTTTGACTACACTATCTGAAGGTTGATACCAACAATATACCAATAATATAGGCAAAATAAAATCCTGACCACATATATGTTCCTAAAATATAAATAAAATCAGTAAATGTACTTGTACAAAAAAAGCTAGTAACGTTTACAAAACTATCTAATTAAAATAACTGAACCAAATATATCTGTAAATGTAAACTACCCGTGAGTTAATATAAAATAACACAATAGTCAAATTACTTTTACAAAATACAAAAGGGCACATATCTACAGTTGCTCTCTCCAACTTTTTTCTCTCTATCTCTCATTTGGCACTGAGACGAATAATGGTAGCCTGGTAACCTACCGTCAAATCTGATTGAATCTGCAGCTCAGGAGGAGTTGAACATATCTCGAAGCTGAAGACGGTCTCCTCTACGATCGGTTAGTCATCAGTATGGTGGTGAATTGCGGCGTTGAAGTGCAGGAGATACACTACTGATTCTAATCCCCATGTGGGAGCTCGATAGGAGGAAAATCACAACTTCCAAAAATCTCCACAACTAAATGTATAGCTTCGGTGAGAAAATCCCAGAAAACTGGGTAGTATACGGCTATTAAACTCAAACTCAATGTCTATTATTCAGTACGCAACTGCCGTTTTCAAAACGAGGCCACAATCGACCTGCTAACTGTACGTAAAGGTTCTAAGTAAGTGAAAGAAATATTCAATAGGAACCGGATATTTCAAAATTCAGAACAAAAAAAAAAACGAGACAGAGCGATAGGCGAAAGCATCATGAAAATAAAGAGAAGAAATAATATGGTGGCAACAATTTCAAATTGGAATAGTATTCAAGAAGAAGGTGAAGAAGAATAGTCGAAGATTTTGAAGAAAAAGAAGAAATAAAGGGAAAGATTATAAAGTAGACTTGGTAAAATGACGATAATTCATAAATTGGTCAAATGAAAGGTCGTATGTGAAATTTTTAAATATTATAAAAATCATCACATATTGATGACATATCATTTATATATTATTTTGATACCAAAAAGTATAGAAAAGTATTAAAATATTTTTTTTAAAAGTCGCAAGACTCATTATGATTATTCGTAATGAAGTAACATGTCACACACATTCAACTTCAACGACACACACATATTACACACATGTGCTAACTACAGATCACGCACCTTCCTTGAAATGATATACATCAGCGCTGACACTAATACTATTAATTTACGTACCGACACCAATAACCTACATCCACAATACAAACTGATTATCGATAAATTTATTACCGACGGTAATACTAGAGTGCCTACAATGAGAGTGATGACATACGGTTACGGCCGCCATATTTATGCCAATTTAACATGGAATATACGGACAAAACACGAAAATATTATCTTACGAATGTATTACTTGAATTTAATATATTTTTTATTTAAAAATTTCAAGCATAGCCATATTTGAAAATTAAAAAATATATATAGACTAATGAAATGATAGTAAAATCATTATATTTAAATAAAAGTTTAATTACTGTCAGAACAGAATTCATGCATAAGATGAAATATTTCATTTCAAATCATTAGTATCAAACTAAAAAAGAGCAATAGTAAATCAAATAAACCAATAAATTTTACATTACCAGAAGAAATACTATTTATTCTATAAAAAATGACTCCTTCGGGTTGTATAAGTATATTAAAATATAGAATAGATGGTTGATACTCGAAATATTTATATATATATATATATATATATATATATATATATATATATATATATATATATATATATATATATATATATATATATATTTATTTATTTAGGAATTAAGCATTTTTGAGATTAATTGTATCGAATCGAAATCAAATTGTCAAATGACACATAACCTTTGCTGCTGTCATTATTTAGATTTGATATTTATATTTCCTTTAGAGAATAATTAAAATTTTATTAGCTACTAAACCTAAAAAATAATAAAGCTATTTATATTATTTAGACTTAAAATTGCAGGTAAAAAATTGTCTTCCACTTTATAATTTGAGTTTTTTCTTTTCTTTTTTGTTACTGTAATCTTTTGTGTATATATATATATATATATATATATATATATATATATATATATATATATATATATATATATATATATATATCATTCTCATTGTAGGCACTCTAGGTAATACCATGGCCAACTTCATTGAATTGTGCTACGCTTATTATGGCCGTTTCATATGTCATTAAAATTCTTAGTTTCAAACAGGGCTAGGTAACTTAGATCACATATCCCATGACAGCGGTTTAGTTATGGTCCACATTAAATATGGCAGCACTCCGCAGCACATACATTAAAATTAGTTATGCCGTGGGGAATTGTGGGAAAACCAAATATTATTGTTGTTATAACAAGCATTTGACATGTTAAAGATGACTGAAAATAATAATTTGTTATATGCAATTACTGTTAATATACTTTGATAACTAGTTGTAATAGTGAAATATAACTCCAAATAAAAGGTAAGCAATATACATAATATATTCATTTTAAATATTAATAAAAATACAGTAAAATATAGTTGAAACGAAAAAATAAATTTCAAAAAAATATCAGCAAAAAATTAATAGCAATTAATACTTATAAATGCATAAAATAAATACATATTTAGATTATTTGCTTTACTGGAAAGACTTCTACCTCTACTTTGTTTCAATAATGAAATATTTTATTCCTACAATTGATTATGATTGCAATAATACTTTTAGATTTCAAGAATCATATAATCTGTAATATCCATATTACAGTAACTTCAAAAAGATAATATTTAATTCAATTTCACATTTTCTATTTGTTTAAAAAATGTTTTATTTGTATTTATATTTTTTCTTTTCCATGTCCTATGTATTTGTGCCGAGTTGTGGAGAAAGAGAAAGACCGTATAGATCCAAATGTTAAAACTGAATTTTATCGATACGTTTTCTGGGTTTTAATACTCGTGGACTTCGACGTGATGCAAGTCCTGTATCACGAGATGATGCCATTACCGACAGATGAACATATCACGATGACTGAACTAATTAACTTATCGCCCAAGCAAGGTAACAACAAATATATTTAATAAAATATTGTTCTTTTAATGAAATAAATTCGTTTACAGAGAACGTATCAGCTAATTGATCGAGAAGAAAAAATGGTTAACGACAGAATTCTACATTATAATGTACAGTGAGCAAGCAGACAGAGTAAAAGTGGTCACGAGTATTACTAATAGAGTTACTACATAATGACTTTCCTTTTTCGGATTATGTTTGGCTCAAAATACATCAAAAGAGAGGCATGTTACCGAATTCGACGTAATATATTAATTTGTTGTTTTTTACTTCAGTTCTAAAAAACACTAGATTATTTATGTAGATTTTTCTATCAGATTAACCACTAGAATTTGATTATACTGTATATAAAATTAATGTGCAAGATTTCTAATATAATAAGTTTAAATTATTAAATTTTCAATTTAAAATCAAAATGAAATATTTTACTAACTTATTTTCAAAAAGATATATTTTATAACGTATAGTAAATTATACTAGAAATCTTTAAATTCATGTTTATTATGTTTTCCTCATGTTTTATGAACTTTATTTAATTAAATAAATGTATTAAAAATATATATTCCTACAACTGTGCGATTTCTTTGTTATTACGTAACTATTATTGCCTTGGTTACGTATGGAAAGTAGATGAATGCAGACCAAGTGCGTATCCGAAAGCAAAGAAACACTAGTGCGGACAGTGCTTCATTACGCAACTGTAAAAAAAGTTTTTTTGAGAGCGATTTAAATTTCGCGCCAAGCGCGTAATTCATATTTTGACCACAGACGCTTATAGAAGAAGAATATGCAGTGAGCCAGCGCTAGTAAATATGCAGTAGTATATTTTGACGTTTATAAACATAACCTTAAATTGCAGTATATCTAATCTGTACACAACTAATAAAAAGAACCGAACAAAGTAAAATATATCGATAAATGGTTTTAAGTAAGTGAAATACATAATATTTATTGTGTGTGTATATTATTAACATTGTTGTTACAGTTGCTTATATTGACATAATGTAAAGTGGAAACTTTTGTATTATCTAAAGAAACATTGATTTCTTCCGTACCTGTTCAAATTATTAACAGTAATATTATTGACAACAATTTCGGAGGCTTTAGAAGTACCAGCAGCAGGTTGATTGTCATTGTCGAAAATAGATGCAACATAGCATGATCCGGAGCTTCAATTATCTTTGGAGGTATTTATGATAAAGAAGAATCACTCACTGTACTATTCCAATCTAGACGATTTTGAAGAAATTATCTTGACGTTAGTAAAATATTTTTAAATAATGTAGAAAAATGTGCAAGCAATCAACAAACAAACCATAGCAAGGCCGTAAAACATCGTTCTCGTGTAATATCATTAAAATTTTATAAATTTGGATAATATTTTAGTGATTTACTAAATCGCACAGTTGTAGGAAAAATGTTGTTTATAACACGTGCCGAAAAAGGTTACGTGCTCGTGCAGATTCTATTAAATTCTGTTAAATTCTGCACTTGTACGTAACGAGCCTTTTTCGGCACTTGTTATAAAAATAACTATTAATTTATGATTTAAAAAAAGTATAATAATTGAAATAAAATAAAAATAATCTAGTGTGCTACATATATCTATCCTTGTCTAATTAGTTATGGACCACATGCAAGAGTGCAGCACTGGCGCGCTAGTTTCGTAACCTAGGAGATAGACATCTGAATAATAAGTAAATCTGTGGTTTCAAATTTACAGATCGGGCACGTCAACTAGCGCCTCTAACGAGATACGTCGTAACTAAATTTGAAAATACTGTCGCTTGCATTGATTGAAAAAATCCTAAAAACAAGCCTAGTGATTGTATATTTATTATCATACGATCTTTACAGTAAAATGCTAACCGTTGACACCAATAATTCAATAATTCTTCCTTCTTTTGACCTATACACACTTCAAAAATTTTGAATAGGTAGACAATATGGCGGCATTATTTACTTGAACTGTCAGATAATGCTACGTTGCCAAATGAAATTCAATTAGTCTATACAAGCTGATCATAGATTTTAATCGTTAGTTCAGAATACGTCATAATATTTAATAATATTGAATGTATAAATAGAATACCCAATTCCATTAAATATATTTTGTTTGATCACATAAACTTCAGTTTTCAAATATTTTAAGGTTGTTTTAGTAACTTGACAGCGTTGTCACTTTCCTTTAATTGAAATAAAAAGCACTAGATGGCACTACTTGACGTACCAAAACTGTAAAAAACTCACGACAAATTTTTATATGGCAAAATGATTGAATGAAACGGCCATAATAAGCGTAGCGCAATTCAATGAAGTTGGCCATGGTATTACCAACCATTTGCTGTAATTCATTTCTCAAACATACCCTGCTATCTCCGACGACTTCACCTGTATCTATTATTGGCGCCCAAGCACTACTAACGCCAATCTTTGTCAACGTATCGCAGCCAGATATGTCACTTAAAACAATATGCTTTCTTGAAACGTAAATCTGTCGGTTACAAACCGACAGAATCAAAGTTTTTAACCTAGGAACTAATTCATTTTGGACGCTCCTGATAATATCTTCTTGAAGACTAAGATTAGTATTAAAATGCTACCTATAAGGTGAAAAATTAACAAATTTATCTATAATAAACAGCACTCGCCCGTCTAATAAAAAAAATATTTTAGTTTCTATCAAAGTGGTTGAAGTGAGGGTAGTGTGTTTGAATGATAATGTTTGACGGGAGCTGATTATTTGATTATGTTATGAGTGAATGTTTTATGAGTGATTTTAGGGTTCGTGGTACCCCATTTGATGGGATATAGCGTGAAGATATGTATGTATGTAGTTTCTTACTGGGTTTTTTGAGTTGGATTGAAATATATTATTTGTCACCGGACTTTTTGTATATCGTTTTACTAAGATAAGTGTTATCCTTAATTTTTATATTAGTTTAGTTTTTATAGTATATTTTCTTTCATATCGTTATTTGTTTATATTGGTTACGTGCATAGAAACGCTGAGTTATATTTTGTTTTTAGGTGTGATTGACATTGACACAAATGAAAACGGTAGGAAAATATTATCTTTCTGTTTGGAGCGTGATCCTTTGTTTCCAATTCAGTTTTTAAACATAAAGTATCTCATTTTGTATACGTGGGAGAATGTGAGTCAGAATAGATGGAGTATGATTGATTTTGTTTTGTATGATGAACGATTGAGAAGATTAGTTGTAGATACGCATGTGAAGCGTGGTGCAGAATTGGATACTAATGACTATTATTTGGTGGTGTCGCGTGTTTATTATTATTATTCCTGTTTACTCCTAAAGGAACATAGGGCACCGCTAGTATCTGCGGGATGCAAAGTTTTGAGTGCTTTGGGAACCTCTGCTCGAAATGTGAATGTATGAGAGATTGGTGAAACAGATATATGTTGGTGAAATTGAGGGTGAAAGATTACGTGGATGATTTATGAATAAATGGATGAATATGATTGAAGGATTGTTACGCGAACATAAGTTTCCAAGTTTGAGGAACAAACGTACTTATATGAAAGGAATTATGAATGTGGGTGAAGCTAAAGTTGTGTGTCAGGATAGGAACGTTTGACGAAGATTAATTGCGGGATGAATCTAATGATTTCAGAAAAGTGCAGGATTTTGGATTTTAGTTTTGTTATTTAGTTATTTCAATAGAGTGCAATTGTTTCAAATTCACTTTTGAAAACAAGCGCAGAGACGACACTCCTTTCGTTTTTTATCTTTTTTATTCGTTTTCAGTTCTTACATAAAGTGTTTAATTGCAATTGTGTGGAATTCACTTTCAAAAACAAACGTAGAGTAACACTCCCTTATTTTTTTGTTTCATTTTCAGTTACTGCATTGTGTGGAATTTTCTTTCATATTCCAGGTGTTGCCCGAAAGCTCCCGAACATATTTTTTTTAAGCTGTATTTATTAAAACTTCAAACCAACAAAATATCTCCTTCAAAATAATCCCCACCTATAGTTATACACTTGTCCCATCTTTTTTTTTTTCACTGTTTAAAACACTTTCACTAGTCATATTTTTTTCAATAGCGCTTAGGACCTTCTGCGATATAGTTTGAATCTCCTCAATAGTCTCAAATTCTCACGTTTCAGCTTGGTTTTCATTTTTGGGAAGACGAAAAAGGAGCGAGGTCTGGTGAGTAAGGGGAATGAGAAGAACATTTGGTTGCGTGGATGTCAAAAATTCGCGGACAACTAGAGATGTGTGGGAAACAAATTTTGCAGCAATTCTGCGCATCCCAGTTTGTTCGCCAAAACACTTTGAACTGTGCCATAGGACATTCCAACTTTATTACAGATGTCATGAATTGATTGTCGACAGTCTCGGAGAATTGTTACACGCACAATTTGGATGTTTAGGTCATTGATTCCAGTTGAAGGACGTCCAGAGCGCTCATCATCTTCCACACTCATCCTTCTATTTTTGAACCTTTTAAACTATTGAAAGGCTTGGGTTTTTCCCACAACTTCATCATCAAATGCTTCTCGTAGCATTTAGTGAGTTTCGGTCACTGTTTTTCAGAGCTTGAAACAAAATTTGATGCAAATGCATTGCTTTTTCAAATCGCTCATTACGTTATCGTAGAACATAACAAACAGTAACACAGATATCACCACACTGATACGACAAAAGAATGCAAAATGTTGTGAAAACGAAAGGAAGAATTTTGGAGATGTACTAGTGCTGAAATCTAACGTCAAATCGGTGCACTACAGTAATTAGAAGAGTTACGCATAGAGTTCGGGAACTTTTGGATAGCACCTTGTACGAGTACAAGTGAAGACTATCGCTTTCATCTTTTTTAATCTTCGTAGATTCATTGCTAGATTCGTTATTAGATTCGTTGTTAGGAGTAAGCGTGAGTAATTTGAGATATTTTGCTCAAATGTTATGTACGGCGAAGAAAGAAGATGAATGAAATATGAATCAGAGTGATTATATAGATGTGATTGAAGCTTTGTTGTGTGACGAATAATTTCGAGTGTAATAAATAAATGAATTTATATGCTGTAATCTATGAATGTAGTTAAAGTTAGGGTGGTGTTGGAATGAGAATGTTTGACGAGGACTGATTATTTGATGAATTTAATGAGTGAATGTTTTATGAATGATGTAACAAAACGGATAATTCAGAATTTGGTTTTGTTTATAAATTATGATATTTCACTATCAACTCAGCTTCGGAAGATACAGACTAATTAAGCGTTATCTTAAGTATCTTTCTAAAGTTGACTTGATAGAGTTTATTTTGTTTATCAAATTTATTAGAGCATATGTTATAACTTCAGTATTCCGTAGATCATTATTTATCAAGTTTAAAGCTTTTCTGACATATCTGGGTAAATTATTAGCTTAGCGTTGGTCGGATAGATGTAACCTTTGACACTCACCCTGTCTGGGTTTTTTTATGTAAACGCATATGTGGGAACCGCAATCTCGACTAACGCGACGGTACCACCCCTTACTCTTTCGTCAGAACATCCCATGGAATACAACAACAATTAGGAGTGGTAGTTTAGCATCAGTCGAGACAAGTTTGGCTCTCGACATCATGAGCAAGATGTAGGTCTTGCTATGTATTTTGTAACTTAACTAAGATTAGTTTATTCATATGTTGTTGTTGTTTCCATTGCCGGATAATTTGTTAAATTACATTAGTAACTTTTGTTTTTTATAGTTTATAACTTCTGTAAATTTTACCATTTATATTTTTAGGCATTTTATTTTATGTTTTAATAAATATATATTTTTACAAGAAGTTCGCGTCTTATTTCGTCTTATTTAATCGTGTATTAAATCGCGTTATATTTCGTCTTGATTTTAATTTAGTTCGTCTCATTTTCAATTGTTTTATACGCGTCACATCGGCTGTTCTCTTGCACGTTACAATGATTTTAGGGTTCATGCTATCCCACTTGATGGGGTATAATGTAAAGCTATGTATGTGTTTTTGTAGGCTGCATTAATTTTTGGAATTGCTGGTGCATGTCGCGAGTTGTGCCCCGCTGTGCGACCATTATTAATATATAAATATATCATCACGCCTTCTACCCATTACTGGGTATGGTACTCTGCCGAAGCAGATCTCGGTAAGTGATATATTTATGCGAGTGAAGTGCATTAATATATAAGTTATAATAACAAGAACGCCCTAAATTTGAACAACTTTTGATGTTTAATTTTACAATACTTCAAGTTCATGAAATAAAATGAAATAAAAATTTAAAACCATAAAATCATATACAAGTGGCGTCGGCCTTAGATTTATTTTCTTAGCTCTACATTTGTGTATTAGTTACTACTATGCCGAGAAATTTTCGACTTAACTTAATAAGATATGACATTTCTCTAGCTCAATTTTATTTCAGTAGAACTTATTACAAAATTTTATATTCATACTAATATTACCTACATACTTTGTGCTACATAAAAAGGTTAGTATGTATAATTTTATAAATATTATCACTTATTAAATTATATAAGTAATTTATTATTATTTCAGCATATAATTTTCAGTACAGTACTCTTGTGATTGTCTAATTATAACTTGTGACTTGGGCACATTGATTTATTAAGGGCCAAATTCATAGTAGTGACACTCAAAAATGTGTACAATTTCAGTTAGTTGCCTTAGTTACTTCGACTTCGAGTGTCGGGTGAGAATGAAGTAAGGGTGACTCAAGACTATGACTTTGGCATTTAATCTTTCATTATCTACTTTTAACAGTTTTAATAAGGCGAAAGGATAATGATTTACTGTAATAATGGATTACTGGTCAAACGATGAGTAATCGTTTGACTCTTGAAGGTGAAGCTTCAGTTTCAAATGTTTATTTTAAAATTTAAATTAATAAAATTCTTATTTCAACCTTACGGTTGCAAAATATTATATGTCACTAATCAGTGTCGAAACGTCGTCTTTAAATAAAGACTTATATTAAAAGCCAGTAATCCATTATTACACTAAATAAAAAAATATGACTGTATGGTAAAAATATGGAAATTTCTTATAAAATTAAATATTTTAATATGTAGGGTGTTTTTATACCTCTGCACGAAACTTTCATAACATGTATACTGATAATAGAGCAAAAAGAATTTTTTTTTAAGTCGCAAAAGTAGTTCATTCCTAGCCAACATTTTTAATGTCACTGGTTTAATAGTACATTTAATTATACATAATTATGTTACTAATGACATAAAGTAAACAAAACTAATAAAATTAAAGATATTATGTAATTTTCAGTAACAAGTAAATGTTTCGATTGTTTAGGTAAGTCAAAGAAAAAACAAAAATGAAGATATCATTTGTTTTTAATTTCACATCAGAGTAAACTGCAACAACTTATTGCTACAAAAATTGATCAAAATTATCTCCTCCTGCAGCTATACAAAATGCAGCACATTATATCAAACACACACTACGCGCCCCATTAATTTTGTTGCCTTTTTATTTCCGCAGAGTTCTCAATACGTCGTTGCAATGCTACGACTGTTTCTGGTTTATTTTGATTGTTATAGATTTTAAATGTCCCCATAAATAAAAATCCAATGGATTAAGATCTGGTAACCTAGGAGGCCATGAACAGGTCCACCGCGACCTATTCGTCTACCTTCAAACACTTCATTCAAATGTTACCGAACATTTCTTGTAAAATGCGGTGGTGCACCGTCATGCATAAACCAAGCTTGTTGACTCACATTTAAAGGAACATCTTATAATAATTCTGGTAAATTATTTTGAAGAAAATCTAAATAATTATTTCCGTTCATTTAAAGAAAATCTATGTTGAAAAGTACTTCTCACAACAACATGCGGATTTTCTTGAGACCAATAATGAGCATTATGAATATTGCGAATTCCAGCTCTTATAAAAATTGCCTCATCACTAAATATTATTTTTGACGTAAAATTAGCATTTAAAGCGTGTGGTTCTAACAACCACTCACAAAATGTCACTCTGAAAGGACAATCTCGTGGAATTAGTGCATGTACTCTTTAGAAATAAAAGAGATGAAAATTATAATCTCTAAGAATTCTCCAAACTAAACAATGAGACACTCCACCTGTAACACGAGATATTCTTCGCGTACTGACTGTAGGTTCAGCGGCCACAATGTCCAAAACTTTATTTTCAGCATTGTTGCGTAATCTTTGGCGGCCTCCAGCTCGTCCCGCATTTCTCCGTAAGGTCCCCTCATAACGAAGACGTGTGATCCTTACAAACATCTGGCGATGGGGATGATGTCTTTGAGGATAACGCTGTGCATAGATTCGCGCTGCTAATTCGGAATTTTACGCCGCTTCTCCTTACACTAACAGCATAACCAGTAATTCACTGTTCCTGTATATTTTTACAAATTTCTCCCACAACAAATAAAAATAAATATAAAAATAAGGCATTACGATACACCAGGCACCTACATAATAACTAATTAATAAATGATTATTTGTAGGCAGTGTTTATACTTTTATTTCATTAGTAACATAATTATAAATAATTAGATGTACTATTAAACTAATGACACTAAAAATGTTCGCTAGGAATGAAATACCCTATTTATGGCGAATTTCAAAAAAAATTCTTTTTGTTCTATAATCAGTGTATCAAATTATATATGTCATTAAAGTTTCATTCAGAGGTATGAAAACATCCTGTTGAATACCAATGTTTTATTTCGAAATTATAAAGATTAGCTCTGTTAAAAAACTAAAAGCAATATGTCATCACAGTCTTTTGCTAATAAATACTTAAAAGAATATCGGTTATTTGTTTCCATCTTAAAATATTTAAATATTTCATTGTATCACTAAACACTGTAGACTATGCTTAGTAGGTAACGCTGTAACATATGCGACAAACACGTCTACTAATATCGTATCGTGTGTACTAATATACAGCAACGGAAATTTAAGCACGAAAACTGAAATACAAACGTGCACAAACATGTTCGTTGTACTCATAGACAAAATAATTCTTTGAAATATTAATTTGAAGTACTCTAAGTATTCTAAAATACTCAGAGATTTTATAAGTACTCAGAGTACTTTTCACGTACTCTGAGTACTTTTTAGAATATTGAGTACGAATATTTAGATGAAACAGCGCAAGTACACGTAAAAGTATCAGATTTTAAAATATACTCGAGTACGAGTATAGAATACAAAACTTAGACTTTAGATAGTACTTTTGAGTAGATTTACTCGAATACGCCCAGCTCTGTATATGTTATATAATGTCATGTCATGTATGTCAAATAATCTTATGTTATGTATGTCATATAATGTCATGTTATGTTGTCAGAAAGTAAATAAGTAATGAATTAAGTTAACTGTAGTCTATGTATGTAATTAGATAATAAATTGAGTAGGGCATTGTTATGAAATGTTATTTTGTAAGAAAGTCAAAGTAAGTCATTCAATTGTATCAAATCTAAAAAATATATAAATAAATAATAATTACAATAAAAAAATTGGGCGTTACGTGGTTTATGAAACAAAATAACAAGCGCATTAGCTGCCTCCGATTAGTTCTTTGTAAGGAAGTTCTGTGGAATCCGTCTCCTCGTCGGTATCAAGGAATTCAGGCTTCTTTTCATTGGAGTTTTGGCTCCTCTTGCACTTTCAAGTTCAAAGTTTTTCAGCAACTGGTCGACGAATTTTTCTTGTAATAGAGAGATGCTGTCGTCTTCATGCACAATAAATGTCTCGTAGTCTTGTTTTCTGCTAGTGCAAGTTTGTCATCGAAACTGTCTATTTTCCTTTTCCTCGATTTGTGCTAATTTTATTTACACATGCAGGGATGCCCTGATTAGGTGTGCGAGTTGTGCTCCGAACAAAGCCGACCAAAAATTAAAAGGCAGCCAAAACTAAAAGGCGACCGTTGTAAATAAATAACTTATAATAATAAGAACGACCTAAATTTGAACACTTTTTAATGTTTAATTTTACAACACTTTAAGATCATGAAATGAGTTGAAATTAAAATTTAAAGCCAAAGGTACATATACAAGTGGCGCTCTCCTTAGATTTCTTTTCTTAGCTCTACGGTTGTGTAATAGGTATACAACTATGCCGAGCAATTTACGACCTCATGTATTAAGAGAATAAAGGTGACATTTCTCTAGCTTATTATGATTTCAAATCTTTTAATAATCTTCACGACTAGTACTATAACGATTGATTACGACTCGTATGTCATAAAAAAATGTATATGCTGACATAAATTAGTGAAGTTAAAAAAAACAAATATTATAAAAATCAACAACCTATAGTAATATGTTGATAATCTCATTATAGTCCTTGGACTATAATGAGTGTCATTATAGTACTCAAATTGAGGATTAAAATGTTTTTATAATGATACGGAACCATATAAAATATAATATATACTTTATAAATAAAATAAATAAATATATTATCACGCCTTCTACCCATTACTGGGTGTGGCACTCTGCCGAAGCAGATATCGGTAAGTGATATATTTTGCGCGTGAAGTGCGGTTACCAGTCGTCAAATCACGGCCTCCACAGATGTTAGTGGTGGAGGAGCCACAGGGGTAGTTTTGAAATTATGAAAATTGTTTGTCGCCTGTGGGAATCGAACCAGGGTTCTCAGGATCCACAGACCGACTTCATACCACTGAGCTAGCTACCCCATAAATACCATTAGAATTGTGTGTATTAGGTTTTATGTAAATAAAACATAAATTTAAGAAATAAATGACATAAAAGAGAAAAAAAACCTCTTTTAATAATAATATAGACACTTGTGATTGCAATTAAAAAAAAAAAAAAATTGCTATAACTCGAAAACGGTTAATAATTTTTAAGTTTAATAATTTAGTGATGATTTATTCGAGATGTCTGGATATAAAGCAATAATGATTGACAAATTAAACTGTACAAATTACGCGATATGGAGTTATCAACTGAAAATGGTAATGCTGGCATATACATAAAACACCTGTATAGTCTGTCGTGGAACCAAAAGAGGATGAACTCGCTGAAAATGCAGCAGCAGTTGAGCAGCGTAAATTTATATCAAGACAAGGAAAAGCTTATGCGATAATTGCACTTTTTGTGTGTAATGACAGCAAATTTCGTATCGTGTTACTTCGTCTACAGCTATATTCAGAAAAAAATGAGTGATTATAATTCGTTAGA
Organism: Pterostichus madidus; assembly: GCA_911728475.2. Lineage (NCBI taxonomy): Eukaryota > Metazoa > Arthropoda > Insecta > Coleoptera > Carabidae > Pterostichus > Pterostichus madidus. The sequence goes on along the minus strand of OU452301.1, from coordinate 24,434,559 downwards.
ATTATATTTGGGACAAGTAAACACAACTGTAGCCGAGCTTGCTAGTGTTGGTAACGTTAATGTAGATGGTGATTTGGCAAAGATATTCCTATGTGGATTATAGGGGGTTTCAGCTTTGTATAACTTACCGGAAAGACGTCTCCCTACTAGAGATGCGCATTTTCTGTAAAAATGAAACCCGGCTCGAACGGTAACCATCAATGAACCAACCCAACCCGACCCGACCCGACCGGTATCTGTTCCGAACCGACCAGAACCCGACCCAACACGAAATGAACAAGTCTGACCCGAACGGCACCTGGCCCGAACTGAACCAGCCCGAACTGAACCAACCCGACTTGAACGGTACCGACCCGAAATGAACCAACCCGACCTGAACGGTTCCAACCCGACCTGAACGGTACCGACCCGAAATGAACTGTCTCGACCCGAACCCGACCCGAAGTGAAAAAATCTTTGTGTACCTAAACAAAAACTAATATCAATTTTAAATGGCACGAGAAATACACCTATGGCTATAGTCTGTGACGCGGCAATCGTCTAGTATTAAAATTTAGTATTTCAAATTATTTAGGACCCATTAAGTTACGTTGTGTTTATTTGATTTTTATAATGACCAGAATCTTTAATTTGAGGTCGTGAATGTGATAGGTTATGCGGAAGTAGAGAAATAAAACATTGTAACTGATTAAATATTATTTATTTCGGCTGTGGAGATACATAATCCTCCGGCATTCACCTAACACCTGGGAAAACCACAGAAAACACACAGGCAGAGGAATTTTAAATAAGAAATGATAAATCGGACATAACATGACAATATGACACAAAATAACTATATATAAAGCATCGGTCAAGTAGCAGTAACATCACAACAGCGGTTTCAGTCTTTGGCGGGTGACTCTCAGCACCTCGAACCCGTACGGAGGGTGCCTCTGAACCCTCGAGCAGCTGGCTTTGGCGGGCGGTCGATTATCGCCCACAGTAGCGGTATCTGTGTGAAGAGCCGGGCGGCGTCGGATTTCTGAAACTTAAAACCAAAGACGACCGATTGTCACCGTGATGACAGACGGCGGGTGATGCCAGGAAGGAAACAATTCCTCCCTGAGTTATGTAGTGTATGAGGTCAGGCGGACACCCTCAGGAGACGGCTGGTATAGCGAGCCCCTCTCAAAAGCAAGAACGGCACGGCACGGGCAGCGGTCTGACGGCCGTTGGCTGGCCGTTACGGGTGTCGGTCGGTGAACCTCCCGGGAACGGCGACGGCGGCTCTGTGGTGCTGATCGGCCGGGCCAGCGGCTCGCTGGAGAAGTCGTCATGACCAACGAGTGTCACCGGAGTGACAGTCGGAGGAAAAGTATGCCAGTGAGGAAATATTACTCACTCAAAATATGCCAGTGATTAAATATTCCACACTCAATAATACAAAATATGCCAGTGATGGAATAATTTCTCACTCAGTAATACAAAATATGTCAGTGATTATATATTGTCTCACTCAATGTTTCTGGGTAAATAGTCCCCAAATACACAATATGACTTTATTGCACTTTAGTAAGCCTGTCAATTGTGATATACAAGTTAGAAGGTCGTGAATCTTCGCCCTTGTAATAATAATACATTGGTCTACGAGTTAGGAGGTTGTGAGGCTCCGCTCTCGCAGTTATTAGGTGCTCAAAGAGCTATTTCAATTAATACGATGGCCTCCCAGAACGTGCAACAACCACGAATAGTATCGCACTGAACTGAGGGGGGCTGCTGCAGGACGTGCAACAACCAATAATATAGTCAAATCGCACTGAACTTTGAGACCAACAGAACGTGCAACAACCACGAATAGTCAAATCGCACTGAACTGAAGTTGATCATGGCCGAAACCAAGATCCCGTTCCTGGTCAAAAACGGCCTGTTTTATACAGGTAAGCACCGCCCCTGGATCCTTGTGGAACTGCGATCAAAGATGGCATTTTCCTAAGCTAGACAGAAAGCACAACATATTTCGGAGAAAACGCAGTTGTTTATGTTACTCTTATTCGTCAGCCTCGTCTTGGCGTGCTAAAGGACAGAAAATAGTATTTGGCTAGTATCAGAGTGAGCGAACCGTTTCCCCAGACTCGTTTACCTCGCTCTTATTTGTTGCGTGCAATTCCCAAATATTCGGAGTGACTTGGCGGGGTGAAATTCATGCATGTTGATTTGTTCGTTGGGTTCTGGTAGGGATTCCTACCCATCGTGGTGGTGCATCCGATGCTCTGATTTGTGTTCTAATTCGACAGAGAAAGCTATAGTCTGCCGTTAGTGGGTGAGAAAGAGACGGAATAAGGTCGCTTTACTTTTTACTCCCTCTTAATTTTACCACGTCTTGTAGTTTTACTAAATGTTACAACGAGTATGTAATTTCTTCAAAATGCACTAATAATAATAATATGGATAAACTAAATCACCGCGGGATCTACTTAAACAAAGATGATACAAATATTTCCGTATTGTCAGGTATCGTCTTTGCAACACAATTTTAAACAGGGTTGGTTTCTCGTTATTTGTAATCGGCAATGAATAAAATTGTGAATCTATGTTACTACGGTAACGGGATGCTACTACTAAATTGATTCTTGGAGTTTATCTAATTCTTGTTGATATGGTGAGAGTATCAGTCTACTTTTGATGGTTTCTAATAATTTACTTCGAGGAACACAAATTTGTCGATACGCCCCTGTTAACTACCCTCGGCTACCTAGACTCTTGACGCTTGGCCTTCAACATTTTCGGGTGCTGGTTAATGTTTTTCACAACCTCTGTCGTTGTATTAATTTATGACACTTAAGCCGGGTGTTTCGTTTATATTTCAAACCGGACGATTAGTTTCGGCGTAAATAATTGTTTCCAAAAAAAGTTAGTAAAGCTTTGAGTTTGTTATTTTAAAAATTTGACTATGATTACACTATTATTAAACATGAAAAATAATAATACCATATTTGGTGTACCGTCTCAAGTCTCACCACGCCAGAAATGATTACTTACGTGTTGACGTCTGGTAAACACCCGCACGGTAACATATCATTAGTTTTTAAATTATAACTACGTATTTTAATGAACCTGTTTCAGTAAATATTATAATACAATAACTGTTTTTGAAACTCAAATTTTACCTTCTATCAGTAAAAATAAGTTTAAAGGGTAAATGTACGGTCAACCTCGCAAGAAATTGAAGCAGGGACGTGTTTCAAGTATAGCAATTAAGCTTGAAGCCAAATCAGCATTACCATTTAAAATTTTATTTATTTGTATAATTCTTTTTAAATCCAGCGTTCTTTTTATTTCTGTATTACATACTTTCTTATCTGTTTTTCACACAAACGCACTATACTTCGCTTCTAAATGGGCTGGAATTATAAATCAGTCCGTCAAACATAGTATTCCAGTGGCGCGTCAATAAATTGTTGTTTGTTGATGATTCTCAAAAGAACTGAATTCGATAGAGATCGACCGTTTCAGCTTCCAATTATTTTTTAGAGATCAGCTGAAGTCACTTTATATGAAGATAAATATAAATTTTGCAAATTTGCAGATAATGTAAATACATAAACAAATCTCCATGAAAACTTCTCTCTACGGCTATGCAAGTCTTCAAAAGGGATTATTGAAAGTTTTGTTAGATATTGCTAGAGAAGTAAATTTTGTTCAGATACAAAGTGGGTGGTGCCCTAGTAAAGTTATATCTAATATTTTTAGTGAGTTTACTTGCCGCATCCCTGACAAAAATCCAATAAAATTATTACAAATTTTGATGTATTATACCAGCTCATTTCGAAACGACGTACAATGAGAAATTATACAAAATTAAAATCAAAGAGAGAGATAAAAATTACCTGGGATTAGGTAAATTATATAATAAAACTGGAATATATCGAGTAAAGTAAATATGTAGGTCTGAATTTCAAACTCAACCGACTATAATTATTTCTTCGATAGCCAATGAAATATTTTGAACAAACATTCAATAAATATATATTCCTTATAATTTTAAATCGATATTCTTTTTCAAAGAACTCTTGATTTTACTTTTTCATTTTAGAGAGGTTTGAAATTTGAATGAACATCTGGTTGTCGTTTATTATCCCGTTATAGCCATTGTTATTATTTCAAGTATAATTCGCAATTCCGGCAATATACCTGGGAATGGGAAAATTCTTTGATAGAACATAGAAGGATACCTGGTACCAAAATTATAAATTACACTTCCACCGTATTTGGTCATCTTGATGACATAAAATTTTATAATAATCTCTTCTTGCATGAATTGTGTCATATGAACTGCCGTCCGCACGATTATAGAAATGAACAGAGATGAACCAACCCGACCAGACACGAACCCGATCCGAACCCGAAGCTGAGAGAACTCGTACTGAACCAACCCGACGTGAACGGTACCTGACCCGAACCCGACCCGACCCGAATTTGAACCAACCCGACGTGAACGGTACCTGACCTGAACTGAACCAACCCGGCTCGAAATGAACCAACGCGAGCTGAACGGTACCTGAACTGTACCGACCCGAACTTAACCAGCCCGACCCGAACTGAACCAACCCGTCGTGAACGGTACCTGACCCGAACCCGACCCGAACTTTATATTTGGATATAAAATCGACCTGAAACCCGACGGTGGTTCGAGTCGGGTCGGGTCGGGTCGGGTTTCGGGTTCGGGTTGAAATGCGCATCTCTACTCCCTACAGAGGACGCAAGTGAAATTCAACAGTCAGCCTTGTTACTGAAGTAGCATGATTTGTCATCTAACAGAAAATCCAGAAGATACCTAAAACCCATGCAATCAACCAAGAAAAATTATAATCATCCAAACAAAGATACGCAACAGAGAAAATATGAAGTGCTATCGTTGCAACGAGATAAGTCATTTATGCGAAGGATTGTTTCAAGAAACAAAATAAAAATTTGTCTAATACTTTATGTAGGAGCACTTTGTGTGGCTTAACTATTACTAATTAAAACGTTTGGATTCAGGATTCTGATACAACGCATCACTTGCCACTAAATGTGCAGTATTTTTCTGAGATTGATAGAAATTCAGCGATCGATAAAATTACAACTGATGGTACAAAAACGCGTTCAGTGGGAAAATAAACAGAACATGCAGCAATTATTGGAAATTTTACTGAATTAAAATGGAATTCAAAAGCACATTTCTTGTGCCAGGTATTGGTCACGGAATTTTAACAGTTAATCAAGTAGTAGAAAATGATAATAAGGTAATTTTTGATAAAGATGAATGTCGTATTTAAGATAAAAATGGGAATTTGTTAATTAAAACCAAGAATGAAGGTCATCTAAATATTGTGAGAACAAAACCCAATTTGTACGAAAATGTAGTTAATTCTTGCATGGCAAACAAAATAAATTAGAATTTGACTTGTGGCATGGACGATTGACGCGTGTAAGCACACTTAAATATAAAAATGGTTCATGCACAATCTGTAATCGGTTTACACTGTAAGTAACGACTCCAACGTCATGTGATAATTGTCTCGCGGAAACAGTTACCTGACAACCGTTTTAAACGCATACTGACATGAGGAATGATAGTACAATTTTAAATCTCGTTCATTCGGATCTCATAGGACCAATTTATATTGAAAGTTTTGGAAGAAATAGATACATGCTCAGTATCGTGGATGACATTAGCCGATATGTTTTTATTAGGATTAATAAAACAAAATATGAAGTAATGGAGAAGTTTAAAGCATGAAAGATCGAGGTAGAAAACAAATTGATAGAAAATTGAAGACAGTACGAACAGATAATGGACTGGAAATTTGATTAAAAAATTGGGATATTTTCTATATGAAACTAATTGAATTGTGCATGGAAAGACAAATAGCTACTCACCATAGCAAAATGCAGTGGCTGAAAGGTTTAATGGAAAACTGATGGCTCTTGTGATAGCTCAAATCGACGCTATTGATTTACCGAAGGCAGCTTGGGTTGAACTGATATGTACTGCAGCATATATTAGGGATCGAGTCACCAACAGTCATAATAACGATAAAACGCCATACCAATTGTGGGTTGGTGGGAAGCCTAATATTTACCAATTTGTGTTTAAACAATTTCAAAACAAAAACGTTTCTCTAAACTCGCCATCAGAGCGCAAAACGATATACGAGTACACTGGTTTAATACGAAATACATGGACGCAGATATAGAGTTTGGTTGCAAGAAAATCGACAAGTTTTGCAGTCATGCAACTATAACTTCAAAGAAGAAGACACGAGCAAACCAAGAACTTCCATTAAAAGTCAGTAAATTACATCCGGAAAACAAAAGGAAAAAGTAGCACCGATTGCAAAGAAGAAACAAATTCAAACAGAGAGACAGGAGAGTTGTCAGAAAATGTTAATGACAGTTCGTCAGAATACGAGTGAACATGGATTCCGAGGATTTTGTAGACAGAGAAACCGGAACCACACATTTTCTTTATATGTTTCGGCAATTTCTGGTCCAACAACATAAATAAATTAATTCAAAGAAGACTTTGAATTTATTCATTGAATGAAGAACGGGCCATCAAAAATTTTATAGTTAGTTGTTCAAGTATATATAAATATATATATATATATATATATATATATATATATACGTCTGAGCTCCGTCAAATTTCAGCAGTGCGCGCGAGTTAGTATTTCGCGACAGGTAAGCCTATGTTAAACCAAATCGGGTGGTTTGTACCCTAGTTTCCATCTGAAATCAAACCACCTATTTGGTTAACATAGAACGAACCGCTGTCAACAAAGTCCGACTCGATTCATTAGTATTTTTACTATAAATACCGCGGCCGAAACAACGGAAGACAATCTGTGACCATGACGTCTGAATCTCAGTTATCGAAACCGCGCTTACGTGCCAATAGTGAGTTCTCCACGTTGGGATTACCGTTACCGTTACCGTCATTTCCACCCGGTCTCCGGCTCCACAACGAGTTTTCGTCGCAGTATCGCCGACCGTTGGTAAGTCCTCATCCTGTTTTATTATTTACACGCTACCTGTCAAATACCGGTTTGACCGTCAAACGCCACTGTTCAGAGTCTCCGAATACGAAACAAAAAACATAAATTTTTATTTTCGCTTTATCTAGTTATCTATGTCTTTTTTCGGAAAAACAAATATTATATTAGTTAGCTCTGCGAGCCTTGCAGGCTCATGGCTTGTTGCACAACACTTCTCCACTGTGCTCTATCTACGGCTTTTTATAACCAATTGTTCAATGTCTTTTACCACCGCGTCGTACCACTTTCCCTTTGGTCGCTCTCTTCTTTTCCTGGCCACTACGCCTCCTTCAAACACACCTTTAACTACTTTGTCCTCCGGCATACGAACTACGTGACCCAGCCACCTAAGTCTCTGAGCTCTTATCACGCCTGTTACGCTCATTTCTCCAAACAGTTCCATAATTTCCGCGTTTGTTACTTCGTATATTGCCCTAAGTAACTTTCTTTCCCAGACCTCTAGCCTTGTTTGATCATAGTAGCAATAGAAACAAAAAACATAAATTTTAATTTTCGCTTTATCTAGTTATCTATGTCTTTTTTCGGAAAAATAAATACACCATTAAAATGGTCAACTAATTTGGCAACTTTGCCTCAATTTAATAGACTTCGTATCTCACGGTTCTTAAGATACCAAGGGTTAGACTCTAAAAACGGACAGCCTATATATGCCTCATCAGTAAAGTTAAACATAAAGTAGTCAACATTACTAAAAAATTATACGTAAACAAATTTGATATTTTATGTTTAAAACAGTTAAATGCTGAATTACTGAAAAACTAAATTACATGTTTAATAATATTCTATAACATTCATATATTCTAAATATTAAATATGCTGTGTATAAGAAAGTCGTGTGGTGACCACACCAGATTATTTTTTTATTTGCTTATAATATTCAGATTTTTTTCTGAATTTAACGACTAAAATGTTCAGTACATTACAAAATTTTTGACAAAAATGCGTATTAAATTGACATTAATTTAACTAACATCTCAAACATACTGTATATTTTTCTGATCTACACAAAACTTAGACATTTAGAGCTTTTTCGGCAGTCACTTTATTTTTTTAAGGTCGCTTCGTAGTCAACGTAAAATCGCTTGACATGTGTATGCTTTATTTTCCAGTTCTAGATGAACAAATTTGTTCAAATTTTGTTAGAATAAAGATAACAATAAAATATTAAGTTTTGTCTTTTTATAATTTCGTAAAACTTAATAATAAGTTAGTTAAGTGCATATATATGTAAAGACATATAGACGATTTTAACAGTTGAGTATGCAAATTATATATGAAATGAAAGATTTTGCAAAAATAAAAGTTTCCATATACGAATAGTTTCGCATTTCTGAGTAAAGTGTATATATTTGTTTTCGATATTTCGTGTCATAATGTCACATATTTAACGCCTTATGTACAAAACGATGCAACCCAAATGACAATGTCTGCCTTGAACAATGCGGTGTCTGAAGAATTTCGGAGCAGGTAGTTTTTACTACGGTTTCACAATAAACATCGCAAACTTTTGTGCTCACAGACACGCTTCTCTGTAAACTGATGATAGTGATAAACTGATGACATACCGGGCAAAGAACTACTGTGTTTCTACATGAAAATGTTATAGGTACTTACGAGAAATTTAATATTTAATTTAGTATTTAGTATAAATATTTATAAATAAAAAAATTGTAAATTAAATGTTCTTGTGTAAGTTTTTGATTACGATTTTAATGCTATTTTAAAATAGAGGCAGACAGACACAAAAAATTGTAATTATATTGATAATAATAATAATATTTATACAGGTTCTATAATACACAAACTAGTCGCCAAGACATAAAAACACATAAAATCTAAATACATTTTTTTATATTGCATCTTTTATAGTCATATTTTGGGCACTGAATGCACATTTTATTTCGCATATTTCGTTATCTCCTATTATTCCATCTTGTAACGCACCCAGAAATAGTATCTCTTCATGAATGTAAAATCCACTATTATTATTTTTTTATTAATTTTTTTCTTCTAGCATCGCTACAGCCTTGCTTTCATTTCTGATTCCATATTCTGTAGCTTTACTGCCAGTGAATGTACTATAAAGCAAATTTTTCACTATATTTGCAGTTGTACCTTTCCGTTTTTGCAAATCTTTGGAGGCAGTAAGTCGTTTCCGTTTTACGTCTTTCCATAGTTGATCTGTAAACTGCCCAAGCGTATTTCGAAGAATATAATTCTTATATGCTTCTTTTCATTTGTTTAAATATTCTTCTTTGGCCTTTTGTAAATCTTCGTTGTTGACATTTACTTCGGGATTTTCCGCGTATAAACCATAATTACCATGGGCGTCCACAGACATTTTTCCAAGGTGAGTGGGTCGCAAAAAACTCTCAGATAGACATATGTTTCTAAAATATTTTTTTTACATGATATAAATACAAATACACATAAGAAATAGACAAAAAATATTTAAATTTGTGAAATGAATTACTAATCTTTGTCGTCTGGGTTTGAATTGAAGAAGGACTATCTTCCATAAATTGACACCATTTCTTCAATAAATTCCAATTTACAATTTTCGCTATTTTCAAATCTAATTTGTGTCGTTAAAAAGAACGTGAAATTAATTTTGTTCGTGAATCAGATGCAGAATTTGAAGCCCTAAAACTTTTATTTCAAGCTTTTTTGCTTAAAATATTTAGGGAAGCAAGAAATTACAAAATTATAATTTTACATGGTAAAGTCCTATGTTCGAGAGTCGTAGTCACCACCCTAGTTAATATCCAGGAGGAAGGGCCTGGCTTGCCCCCCTTGCGGACGCTCATGATAATTACTATTCTGATGACTAATAGTACGATTTCTCCTCTTTCCATAACCCCCGTTTCGCCTGGATCTAATTTTGTTTCTTATTTTTGCCGCGTGTTTTAAAGTATATTTTCCAATTTTTCGACCCAAGCCTGACTGTATTATTTCATGAAATTCTTCTTTTGAATTCATGGATATGACTGCTATGTCACAGCGTGTTTCATATGAATTTTTTATTGAAAAATTAACTCTTTTGCCACCCACGAATTTTGCAACTATTGAATTGTATAATTCTGCAGCATTATTAGTAATATTTTTTATAAATCTATCAAATTTATTAGCTACATTCTGAAATGCCTGTAATATTTTCGCAAAAATATGTGTTGGAATGGTTGGTATCAGATTTGGTTTGGTGTCTGTTGGTGATCTGCAAATATAATGACGAGGTCCATTAAGAATATCATTACTTAGTTCTACTATTTTTTCGTGCCTTGTTATATTCTGCTCCTTCCTATACTGGATTGCTTTTGTCATTAAAACCAAATTAAATTTCTTTTTATATGTTGCCATACTTCTTTGTACGTATTCATTATATCAAACCCACACATTTTTCCGATTTGAAATTAACGTCAAAAAAAGAACATTCGAAACCACTGTGTTTGATAGATTTTAGTTCTTTTAAAAAATACTGCATATCCACGATTCTTCTACCTACACTATCCTAATCCTAATATTATTGTACGTACAACAATCATAAACAGACCCTTACTCCGTTCCGCTTATCTATGTGATTTATGGCTTTAAACGAGTGACGTATTTTTTCGTAAGTTTGCAACACGACATGTTTGTATGAATTGATGGAATATATAAGAAACGGGAGCGGCCTTGGGCCAGTTCTTCAATCGCCGGTGTACTCTCGATTAATGTAGTTTTTACCCACTCTGGGGGCGTCATAAAATTACGTTGATAGTACGTGAGAGTACATATTTAACATGTAGCAGTAAGAAACTTTAACTAATTGTAGCATCCATAAAATGGCAATCCTATTTGATTAAATGTTGTTCCTCTATTTTACAATGTCATTTGATGCCAGGAGTGCTTTTTCACAATCCTATAGTGGTAGTTTTTGAGGATTAAGTTGAATCTACCACAGTTCCCTTGTCAGTTTAAAAAAGCTCCGACGTTTCTAGCTTTTTCAGCAGACATGATTACTTTTTATCAGTTTGGTAAAATATGGGGGTAGTTTACCACCTCTGGCGGTGTGTGATTCAATTAATATTGAATAGACGCTGATATGAACCTTCAATTTACTGTGATAAAGTTGAAAATTCATCAAACAACTATTCTTGGAGATTGATTTCATTTTCATACTATTCAGGGGTGTTTTATGGCTCTAACTCATTTTTTTAGGGGCGTACGAATTTTTTTCAGCGTCAGAAAATACATCAAAATATGTTGGTCTGGTTCGCTGTTTTGAAATATTTTGTGGGGCTGTGTTATCCAATGAATATAAAAATTGGAATAAATCCATATGTTGTTTTATAAAGAAAATATGTCTTGTAACGAAATTAAAGTTTGATCTGTTATGTAGAAATAAAAATTTACTTTGACTGAATTTTCAGGATTTACTATAGGTTGATCTTCATGTTCATAATCAAATTGAGTAGTTTTTACTTTCTTATACACAGTATAAGGAAGTATTGGAATCGTGAAGAAAATCGTCGACAAGATTTTCGCGAAAAAACCTGTTTTGAGGTCCACTGAATCCGTTTTGATCATTTTCTCAATGATGTCTGTGTGTGTGTGTGGTGTGTGTGCGGGTGCGCGTGCGCGTGTGCGTGTTTTTACTGGACATACAAAACAATAAATTCCATTTATTTCAAAAATGGAATGAGTTACGAAAAAAAGTTTCAAATAAAAGATGTTAGGAAAAATATTTGGAACATAAAATTGTATTTGCAATTTTCCTGTATATGCGTCTAATTTTGAGAAAAACTCTTTTTTATATTTAATAATATATTTCAATAATCATAGTAGCAATAGAAATAAAAAACATAAATTTTAATTTTCGCTTTATCTAGTTATCTATGTCTTTTTTCGGAAAAATAAATACATCATTAAAATGGTCAATTAATTTGGCAACTTTGCCTCAATTTAATCGACTTCGTATTTTACGGTTCTTGAGATACCAAGGGTTAGGCTCGAAAAACGGACATGCCTGTATATGCCTCATCAGTAAAGTTAGACCTAAAGTAGTCAACATTACTAAAAAATTATAAGTAAATAAATTTGATATTTTATATGTTTCAAACAGATAAATGCTGAATTACTGAAAAACTAAATTACATGTTTAATAATATTATATAACATTCATATATTCTAAATATTAAATATGCTGTGTATAAGGAAGTCGTGTGGTGCCAACACCAGATTTTTTTTATGTCATCTCAGTGGCCTCGCACTATGAAATTCAGTTTCTATGTCAAACTTTTCTGCAATTAATTTGGAACTTTCAACAATTTTTTGCAAAACTAGCATCAGATCGATAATTAGTGAAAAACTCATTTAGTTCGTTTAATGCATCTACAGCAAGTTATAAATTCGTAGCTGGAGATTGAAGCATTTTACTCACAAAATTTACTTGATTTAAAATATCATACCACATTTCAACGGAACAAATAAAAGTAAATGTAGAAATTTTTTTTGCTTGGTGTTTAGATTGTTCGTTCACTCTTGTGTAGTCATTGCAAATTTCAAATAATGCATCATAAATTTCAGGTACATTTTATAGAGAGGCTTTATGGCCTCAATTCTACTTGACCAGCGTGTTTCGGATAAGGGCTTTAACGTTAAATTAGTAATATGATTGAATCAAATATTCCATCGATCAGTGGACGCTGAGAAAAATTTGTATAATTCTTGTACTATATTAAAAAATTAACTATTTCATGGTTGATATTTGCGGCATCATTTACATTTAGATTTGGGCTCTGATTCGCACAAGGAACATAAAAAGCACGCGGGTTCAAATCTAAAATTATTTTTTGTAGACCAATATTTTTTCCGCGCATGTTAGACTCATTATCATAGCCTTGGCCTCTTACATTATTTATGTCTAAATTTAATGTTTTTATAAATCAATAAGAAATGCTGTTAATCCAGCCCCTGTTACATGTAAAATTAGATAAAATTCTAACAAATGTTCATGTATTTCAGGACATCCTAATGCTAAACTGAAATTAAAGAATCGAATTATTACTCTTATTTGCTCAATGTGAGAAACATCCGGAGTGTAACCAAATATTATTGAAAAATATTTATTTTGTCGACATAAATTTATAATATAATTTTTAATATTAAAAACCATTAAGGACTTGTCGATCGGCGATATATTAAGAGTCCACTGTAGCATAAAATATGTTTTAACACGACTAAACGAACTAATCACGTTAGAATAAGAATAATTACTGAGATCATAAATAAAATACTAGAATAGTAATAAAAAGGCGACGTTTAATTATTTTAATCGCAACCTATAACGAATTTTGAATTTATATACATTTTTAAGTTTTTAAAGCGCTTCTCAAACAAAGCTAAAATAATGATACCCTATTAAGCCCCACAAAAAAATGCACAATCAACTAGGAAATTCACCGCACGATACTTCATAACCGGTTCATTATATCCATTAGTTACTTTAAATTTTTCAGCACAGGAAATTGTTCGATGTGCCTTTATATTTTGTTTAAGGTGAAGCATTAGATCTGAAACTAGTATCAGAACGATGATTTGCCTTGATCTCTTTGAAGCGAAATATTATTCTTATTATGAATGAAACTTATTAAGTATTGTATATAATTTTGAAGCCAAAACCTCAAAGTATGGTAATAAACTAGATACCATTAATGTTATGTAAAAATATTGAAAGAAATTACACTCAAAATTTGAATTTATTTCTCAAAAATGTGCCGAACAATTTTAATTAAAAAATTCTCTGTGCTTAAGTATCTGATCTTCTATAATATAGTAAATTTTTATCCAATTTGATCGGGGAACTTTGGAGAAAAAAAATAAAATATGCGAAAAAACGCTTAAAACAGGACTTTTTCGTGTATTTTTAGTTTTTTCTCAAAATTCCCACGATCAAATTGAATAAAAAAAAATTGTATTATAGAAGGCCTGAGTTTTAAATATAGATAATTTTAAATTCAAATTGAACGACACATTTTTGACAAAATCAGACTTAAAATTTTGATATCATGATCTCTTACACATCAATACCAATTTATTTATATTACAAACATTAAACATTCTTTTTAATACCTTTATCAAAAAGCTGAATGTTCAACGATTATGTAATACTACTTGTTTCTTATTTTGGATAAGATTAAATATATGAAATATTTTTTTGAAATTTGAATTTGTTATTGCTACTTCGCGAAATGCTCATTTTCCACAAGTGGTACGGGCTTTTACATACACTCAGCGTTAAAATGATCTTGAAGAATGACAGCTGTCATAATCATGTGTGTCAAGATGTGCTACATAGAGATGTACATGAAAATATATAAGCATTTCATAATTTGTGGTTTGAAATATGTCTACTTTTATTTTTCGTGTAATATTATATTATAATATTTAAAGTCATGGCTACTTTTTTATAATAAGATATTTTATCAATTTTAGGAGAGCATACTAGTGGAACAGGATTATGTGTAATATTGAAATATATTATTTATCTTTCCATAAGCGATATTTTCAACATAAAAGTTTTTAATTGTACGGTTATAAAAAGTATTTCATTTACAACCTCAAACATTCCATCAAAATAAAATGCAAAATACATAAATAGTAATAAAAAAAACATTTTCGGTAAGTTGATATAAATCTAAAGTCTTCATTTATTTTCTTACTAATATCTACACATTTCAGATGATTTAAAAAAAAGAAAAAAACTACATGTACAAGAAACTACCTGGTTGGCCTTCAAACAATTATTTTAAAGAAGAATACATTGGAGGAATTCATTGAAAAGGTATATTTGATGTCCCTGTTCATTTAAACATATCTCATTTTATATGTCGTATTTAATGGCATTCATAACATTCACCCGTAACATTGTTTTCGGAGTGCAAGATGTATGACTATTTGCAGCAGAAGTTGTATTCACCAAGTGCGTTGTCAACACGATGAGTTTGAAGTCGCCGTATTCTTGAACATAAGTCACTTTCAATAGTGACATAAGCTCAAGCTCTACGGTGTACTGATGCCAACCAATTGAACTGATTAAGCAGCCAGGCAAATCTTTACCCAGCGAGAAGTTTATCAAAATGCCATCCTTCTAATATTATTGTACACCATGTATAGCGTCGATATTTGAAAACCACTATAGATAGTCACATGTAACTGAATCAAACAGTTACCGTGATTCAATAGTATATCTAGGTGAAGTGAATATATCGCGAGAAACTAAATGTGACATGTTTCGCTACCGATGCTTAAGCGACACACGAGTTATACGTTTCTTATATTATATATCTAGATATGATCTAAAAGCGGATGAAGGCGTAATGGCGGCATATGACCTGAGTTGTTGGTTCGCCAAGAAGTTACATACAAAAAGTAACTATTTGTGTACCAAGATGAAAATAATTGTTACACAAGGACGAAAAATGCAGTTTTTCGAACAAATGCAGGAAATTTCCGGACGAGACGAAGTCTAGTTCGGCAACCGTATGAGTATGTACGTAACACATCCTGAAAGTGTCTTTACTGGGCTTTCAAGCTTACAAAGCTCGCCTACGGTTCACGCTGGAATATGCTTGCTCTCGCCCAGTAAAATATCACATTCAGTTTTGTAACAAATAACTATTACAGACGATAAAATAATATTACCTACCAATAAATGTTAACACTTCCTAATTAACTTTTTTGACAAAATTGTACGAGGCCAAAATTAATGTGTTTTAGTAATGAAAATCGGGCGTAACCACTTGTTTTTGGCCCTAAAGCCATAATAAAATAATTTCCGACGGATTCATAAATAAAGTAGCAAGTTTTGTTTATTGTAAATACTTGATTTTGCAAAATGTAATTTTCACATATAAATATACCTATTTCAATCTTTTAAATATAAAAATTAAATGTTCTTTTGTTGTGCATAAAATACTGTGTACCACGGGTGAAATTATGATTTTTTTATTTTGAGCATGTTATTAGCACGAGGCGCAAAATGCCGGGTGCTAATAATAATGCCACGGGCCGAAAATATTTGTTTTCATCCTTGATACATAAAATAGTTTTTCTTCCAACGTTAGAAAATTATGACATATCAGAATCTATAGATACAGTTAAAGTTAGATTTTTCTGTCAAATACTTTTTCTGACACTCGTTCAAATCAAGGAATTTCATTAGTTTACTTGCGGCAGAAAATGTCTTTCTGCCACTCACGAATGTCAGCGAAATTATGACATAAGTAAATATTCCAGCGTTTGAAGAAAAAATAGCATATTTTATGTGGAATAAAAGTGACATTTTGTGCCTCATCTGTATTTGTCGGACGAGCACAAAAAAGTATCACTTTAGCTCCTTATAAAATAATATACAATTATATTGTTTTTATTCTGTTAATGAATATATATCTTATGTATAAATGTTATTTAGCTTGTAATTATAATTTTGTTTTTACTGTTTAGGTATCTATAGAATAATGTATTTTTTTTGTCTGACATCCTATATCATTGTATATGATCGATGGAAATAAATTTATTATTATTATTATATGATTATGTATAACTGAAATAAAATTCTAAGTAAAATTTTTTATTTTTATATTATAATATCAAATAAAATACTATATTTTTTTAAATTTTAATTTTATTGTGTTGACATGTGGTTTAAAATCATTTTCTTGAAGATCTTCAAGTTTGTTTAGCTTTTAAACGCGCGCCAATACCCCTTCCACTATTCTATAAAGAATATTCCTGATTATCTGTGATTGGTCAGATCAATATTTTTGTTAGGACCACAAGAAACCCTACTTACGCGATAACAAATTGTTGGTTAACGAACTTCAGATCTAATGCTTCACCTTAAGGTGAAACATTTCACCTGAAGTTCGTTAACCAACAATTTGTTATCGTGTATGTAGGGTCTCTTGCGGTCCTGACAAAAATGTAGATCTGTATAGAATAGTGCAAAAGTTATTGGCGCGCGTTTAAAAACTATGTAAACGTGAAGATTTTCAAGAAAATTATTTTAAATCACGGGAAATATTTCTATTTGATGTCAACACAATAAAAATTAAAATTTAATAAAATATATTTTATTTGATATTATAATTGTTAGCAATTATATTGCAGTTATTTATAAATTCATTTTTGTTCATTTATTGTTGTATAATATGATTATTTTTGGTTCATTAATAAACTTCTTATGTGACGCAACATAGCAGTAATTTATTTTAGATAGTTACACAACCCTTAATGATATAGACATTTTATTCAGTCGTGGGGCAGTTGGTTTTTGCCTACGAGCGCGGGAGTATCTCGGAGCAAATACAAGTGTAGTAGGTGAAACGTTATACGTGTATGTGTTACTGTTTAACAGGGTGAGTCCTTTACTTTCTTACGTTTATTTCCGCATCAATATTTAATATGGTTTTACATTTATGTTGTATTTAAACGAGAATTATGAATGACTAACAAATTACGTATAATGGGATTATGCGAATCTCCACCGTTCCGAGATCATGCGGATCTATACCAACGTTACGAGATCATGCGGATCTATATATATATATATATATATATATATATATATATATATATATATATATATATATATATATATATATATATATATATTCACGTGATGAGATCATGCGGATCTACACCAATGTTGCGAGACCATGCGGGTCAACACCGACGGTGATGTGCGAGCGAATGTATGAACGAATTTGCAATATCGAACAAAACCGTTGTATATTACGTTACGTAAGGGCGTGTAAGTTAGGATATTCGTGATATGGTATTTGTGAATCACATCTTTGTAATCACATCATAATCGTAGGGTTCACTGAGTGTTGTCGCTCATATTCCATTCGAATTTCAGGTACGGTCTGGTGGAATTTGTCAACCCGGGGCGCGAATCTACGGCGGTACGGTTGTAATACGTAAGTTAGCATTTACGATTCTAATTAACCTGTGCGGTAGTTATAACAAATTACGAACTGTTTCTTTTGCCATGGTTTAACGAACGCTAATATTATTCAAAAATAACAACATTTTACTTACATTTTTATTTCAGTTATACATAAGTATATTATTTTATAAGGAGCTGAAGTGATACTTTTTGTGCACTCGTCCATTAACTACAGATGAAGCACAAAACGTCACTTACACTGCACATAAAATATGCCATTTTTTCGAAATATTTATCCATTATGTCATATAATTTCTCTGACTCACGTGAGCGGCAGAAAATATCTTTCTGCTAAAGAAATTCTTTGATTCTAACGAGCGTCAGAAAACGTATTTGACAGAAAAAATCTAACTTTAATTGTTGCTATGGATTGTGCGGCATATTCCTGATCGACATACTTCTTTCTTTTCGTGAATCAATTATTTCTGGAGCAAGTTCCTTTACATAAAATTTCTTTAATATTGGAAGAATCCATTGAACTAACTCCTCACTCCTCAGCAATTTTTATTGTTTTTACTTCTATATTCTGAAGTGTCCAAATAATGAAATCACATTCCTTTCATCCTGTTATGAATTTTATTTCGATAAAATGATTGAGGTTAAAATTAATTACTTTCTATAACCGTATAATTAAACACGTTTTTGTTGAAAATATCGTTTATTGAGCGATAAATAATACATTCCAGTACTTCAAATTATCCTGTTCTACTAGTATGCTCATCTAAAACTGATGAGATATTTTATTATAAAAAAGTACCTATAACTTTGAATATTATAATATAATATAACACGAAAAACAAAACTAGACATATTTCAAACCACAAATAATGAAATGCTTATATATTTTCATATATATCTCTATGAAGTACATCTTGACACACATGATTATGACATCTGTAATTCTGCCAGATCATTTTAACGCTGAGTGTACGTCGAAGCCCACATCACATGTAGAAAATAAGAATTTCGTGAAGAATCAACAATAAATTCAAATTTCAAAAAAATATTTCATATATTTTATGTTATCCAAATTAAGAAACAAGTAGTACTACATAATCTCTGAACATTCAGCTTTTTGACATGTGTATGGATAAGAATGTTTAATCTTTATAATAGCAATAAATTGGAATTGAATTGTATGAGATCATGATATCAAAATTTGAGATCTGATTTTCTCAAAAATCCTTCCTAGGATTTTGATTAAAAAAAATTGTATATTTCAGAATATGGTCTTCTATAAACAAAATTTTTTTTATTCAATTTGAATTTACAGTTTTGGAGAAAAACAAAAAAATACACGAAAAAGTCTTGTTTTGAGCGGTTTTTGGTATATTTTATTTTTTTTCTCCAAAACTGTAAATTCAAATTGAATAAAAATTTACTATATTATAGAAGACCATATTCTTAAGTATAGAGAATTTTTTAATTAAAATCGTAGATAGCATTTTTGAGAAATAAATTCAAATTTTGAGTATAATTTCGTTCAATATTTGTACATAACATTAATGGTATCTAGTTTATTACCATACTTTGAGGTTTTGGCTTCAAAATTATATACGATACTTAATAAGTTTCATTCATAATAAGAATAATATTTCGCTTCAAAGAGATCAAGGCAAATCATCGTTCTGATACTAATTTCAGATCGAATGCTTCACCTTAAATTCTTTCTTTAATTCACTAATCGAAGATTTAACAATATTTTGAATAAGTGCGCCCAACTCATCTTACTAATAGTATATTCCGAAAATGAACCACGGTGCGGTTCAATTTTACCACGGTTACGGTTAGAATGACGTCATAACGGAACACTTTCACGATGACAGTTGTCACTTGACAGATGAGTTTAGAAATGTGAAATTTATTTAATATGGAAAAATGTTTATATTATAAAAATATTGTATTCTGCATCACACCTGTTTTAACTTAAATATAGAGATAAAAAAATAACACAAAGAAAAAAGTAAATACGAGCTTCAGAACAAATAATAAATTCATCTAATATGAATATATACTGTTAAATAATAAAACTACATTTTGTATCACATGTTTATTTATCAGCCATCATAAAAATATAGTTTTATAAGACAAAAATCCACAAACACTGCAAAAGCCGCCAAACACGTTTCAAACTTGTCAACAACAGCTGTGAAGTAACCACAATTTTCAAAAACCGTGTTCCGTAATGAAACCGGTTACTGAAAAAACTAACCGGTTCATTTTCGGAATACACTATAAATACTACATTGTCACTGTACATACCAGCCCTATGCAACTTCGTATATAAGCGCAGTTAGTTAACGTCCAGCTTTGTCATTCGCGCGCATGACTTTGAAAGAAATAGTAAGAGGCTGGCATTTACTCAACGCCATATGAACGCAGATTACTTTTATCAATCATTAGTGTTGTTTGGTGATAAATACTTATAAACAATTAGTTTGCAATAGGTCGTAAGTGTTTTGTGCCCAATTGTACCAGCGGGTATGACAAAATATCTTTGTTTCGTGCTCCAAAAGAGCAGTTGGAAATTTGGAAAAAAGTAGTAATAAGCAGATATATATATATATATATATACAAAGCAATATAGCACACACAATATATAAATACGTTACCAGATCAAAAGAATGACGTAACAATATATATATATATATATATATATATATATATATATATATATATATATATATATATATATATATATATATATATATATATATATATATATATATATATATATTATATATTGCTTGTAAACAAAGAAAATGTATGTCACATAAAAGAAACGGAATTAACAAATGTTAAAAGTCATGGTTTTTTAATCCACCTAAATAAACATATTTAGATTATCCAAATATATTCAAGATAAATTAATATTATATATAGATAAACCTCGTGTATATGAAGAAACAGTGTAAGGAAGATCGAAAATTCTAAATTAAGAAAGAATTGAAATATTCAGTTCGATCTATTTTTATTATATTATAAAATTATAAAATGTATTGTATAAAGTACAAAAATATTAATTAAGAAAAAATTTAAATATTCGCTTCTATCTATTTTCTTTATTATTTTTAAAATAAAATGTCCTATTTACATTATATAAATTTTACCATTTGTATTTTAAAATTAAAATATTTATGCCAATTTTACATTTGTGTAACTTGTCATGGTGTAATTAAATAGCAAAAATGTACTACAAGAAAAATGTGTTTATATATGGTTTTACATATTTATATTTGTCAAGCTAAACCTGATATAAATATAGAAAAATGTGTCTTTAATTTTAAATAATTGCAAATAACATTTTTTAAAGTAATTAGTTCTATAAAGTAAAAAAAACATGAATAGACTTGTAAGCACCATGCATTCGCCAGACTATTCTTCCTATCGCACTCACTTTTTTGTCACTCTCTTTCTACTACATTTCTGTGGATGCTTTACCCGCAAGACTCGCCTGTCCTTCAGTATAATAGTTCGTGTTACATACTCATCGCACCCGCTCTAACGTCTCCTTCAAGGCCAATGTTTAATTTTGTTGTATGTAGGTTATCCGATAAACACGGTATACAGAACCATTTTAAAGCATCACACTTATCTAGAATTTGATATTGATCTTTAGTTAAGCTAATACATTTAATGTCACAAACACCTTCACAAACAATTACTTTTTCACCGTCAAATTCAACTTTACAATTCCCATATTTATCAGGTTCTTTACTATTTCTCGCCATCATAAATGATGCGGTAAGCAAAACTCAAAACTAATTAAACCTACTGGATTCCAAGGAAAAATTTGTGTTAACTGCTTGTGTGGAATCGTACGCGGTAGATTCATTGATCACATATTTTTATGGTGTATTAAATGGTGAACAATATTTAAATTTTCTAAGAAATTAAATTGATGACATACTCTTAATTCAAGATATTCCATTATATTTGATAAACAATTTATAGTTTAAACCACTACATCATTTCCGTATGGTTACGGAATTTTTTAATCAAGAATAAGTCGAAATTTGAATTTTAACCAGTGCCAGTGGCCCGATACATCGACATCCACAGTCACCGAATCTGATTCCACTATAATCTGCTCACTAAAACATTACAGTGACAGCAAGTCTAATGTACAGTAGCCAACATAGCGAGTATATTGTAGGTTGCTTATTACCAGCCGTAGTAAATATTTCAAGACTCTTTAATTGATAAGAATTAAAAATGTATCATTTCCAGCAAGTTCAAAGGCTGGACCTGTGGCAGCCTAACCTTTGCCAACAACCATCTCACTCTAAATATCATAAAGCTATCTGTGTTGAACTTGCATTGTCTTTATTTATTTGAACAAAAGTACAAAAATTTTCACAACGTTTATAATGGAGAGGGAATCCAACGGAGCCCTGCCATTCTTGGATGTTTTGACGAAGAAATCGGATCACGGCATAACAACGTCAGTCTACCGCAAACCGACGCACACGGGACAATACCTTCACTTCAAATCCAATCACTCAGGATCCACAAAGCGGGGGGTCATCAAGACGCTCTATCACCGGGCACACACCATTTGTAACTCAGATGAGAGTCTCTCACAGGAAAAAGAGAACATCCACAAAGATCTCTGCAAGAATGGTTACACGATGAAATATATCAACGAAGCTCTGAACAGCTTATCAAGCACCACTACCACATCACGCGATAACGGCCAAAAACCAGAACCAATACTCAACATTCCATATGTCAAAGGAGTCTCGGAGAAAATCAGAAGATTAGGCAAACGGTATAACATAAAAACCGTCTTCAATGCCAAATCCACACTACGCAGTATTCTGACTAGAACCAAACCGGTTAACGCCAAGGACACGAAAAACTGCATCTATAAAATTTCATGCGAATGCGGTAAGCTCTACATCGGAGAGACAAAGAGACCAATGGAAGTTAGGGTTAAAGAACATCGTCTACATACCCAAAAAGGAGAAATCTCCAAGTCAGGTGCTGCCTGCCATGCCTGGGAGGACGGACATCACATGAAGTGGACAGAAGCGGAAATAATTCATAAAGAAGAATACTAGAGGAAGCGGAAATTCAAAGAAGCCATCTACATCACCCAGAACTCAGGTATCCTCAGTCAACCAAGCGTCGAGATCAGAAACATGTGGAAGCCGCTTATTGGTCGACTGGAAGAAGTCAGGCTACCTGAAAACCAAACTACAACGGTCGACTGAATCCGTCATGAACTATGAACATCCATTGTATATATAATCTTGTAGCTTAGAATTTAATTAGTATCACCTGAAGACGACTGTAGATTACAAACACTCAAAACGTTGTTAAAATTTTTGTACTTTTGTTCAAATAAATAAAGACAATGCAAGTTCAACACAGATATTTTATTCAAAATACATCATTGTCTGCAAACTTCAAACATCATAAAGCTGTTTAGCCATGATAATAACAACAAATATGAATGTGCTTGATGGCTTTCATTGTTCTATAAAAATTATTCGTCGATATTTCACAAATAAATAAATAATAGTTCATTAATGGCCACTTGCACTGATTTCACATTAATAATAAATTTAAAATGTCAAGTGATACTTTTAACAAAAATATTTCATTACGTATTTGACAGTTCATCTTGATTAGATGTACTCGTACAGACTTTTTCTCATGGGGCTTCTTGAAAGATTAGGTGTATACATACCAACCAGTTTAATGATGTTGAAGAATTGTAGGATTCTGTATATAATACGTTTGTATTTATTACTGCTAGACAATTAAATAAAGTGCCATTGAAAACTTTAAATCGTTTTTAATTCTTTCTTCAAAACAACAATGAATAAAATTTGAATTTTTTGTAATACCTATATTATATATTATATAATTCTTATTATTATATAAAAAATGGTTTTGATAATTATTTTTTTAATGAATTATTTAAATTATTGTTTATTTTCTCTAAATGTGTAAAATAAACCATTATGTGCTTGGTGTTGGAGAGAAGGAAAATGTCATATCACGAAATTGTCTACCTAAAAAAAAATAATGAATATACGCCATTGGTTAGACAGTAAAAATATTCTTTTTTTGTTGTGTGAAACATTTTCTCTGATTCGTAATTGTTCAGAAGTTATTTGAGAATGAAAAAATAGACCAAATTAAGTTTTTCGCTATAATCTAGTAACCTATGAGAATTTTTTAGCAAACAAAGGTATATTTGAGATGGTCTACTAATGCTGAACAAAAGTCCCGTTTAACCAAAGTCATAGCTCGTATAGTTTAAAAGTTAGCCCATCGAAATTTGGATATCCTGTATAGATAAAAACAGCAATTTAGAATTAAAATTTTGTTTACAGAATCTATAGATTGTATTGGAATAAAAAAAAATAGGTAATAATGCTCAAAGCTCAGCTCATCGACAACTAGCAAATGATGCGCCATATAACTCTAGCAGTTGTATCGTCTTGATAAAATAAAGTAATAATAACAATAATATTCCTTGTAATAAACTGCCCACTTTCTGTGTTATACCCGATATATTTATTGATATTTATCGATAAATCTATTTGTATCGACAATGTTTTTATATTGAATATCGTTATCAAAATTTGAATTTGTTGCTGCCTTGTAACTACAGACAAAATCTAATTGTTCAGGCAAAAATGTTTAAAAAAAATACACAAACGCAATAAATATTTCTTTCCGGAATATTGTATTGCAGTGTATTGAAGAATATTTATTTTATAGGGTAATGGAATTTAACATTACGGGACAATTTGAACAAATAGCGGACACTAGCAGTAATTTAAAGGTTTCTATATTACCAACAAATAACAAGCTGTAGTTCAGTCAAGTCGGCGCTAAAAGCAGAACTAAGATGAGGCTGCCAAGAGAATGTCAACGATGTAATACGATTAGTTCTTTAAATAACATTCGGGAGAGTTCGTTGTCGCGTCGAGACGCCAGCCATCGCTGCAAACATAACTCGGCAACGCGATGCTATCTGGCTGTTGCAGTGTTGTCTCAAACCGCCAAATTATTCGCTTTACGTGTACGTTAGTGTTGTGTCAATTTTTATATATATAAATAAAATCGTGAACATTTTCAGACATAAAATATAATTGTTATAGGCTAAGTACGATTTCGATTGTATCGCATTAGTTGGACTATAAATGTAACTTGATACTTGACCTTTTTTGTAATGAAATAACCGCAGTTTCATTGAATCATTTCGTTATTAATTTGAAGGAAAATTAATCATATATTTGTAAATGTATTTACAGAAACAAATTTGTTCTGGTGAATTATATTATGTGCCGCGTATTTATTCAATTATGACCAGTTGAACCAACAAAACTTACATTTTGAACCTGGTTTAAATTATTAAAAGCAAATCGAAGGTACTTGTAATATAAAATAATTTGCGTTGCTGTCAAACTTTCGATATGTTTTTATTTCTTTAAACTAAGTTTAAAATTTAAGTTTTGTTGATGCAAGTGACCATTAGTGGCAGACATACTTATTAATTTAAATCAGTATTAAATATCCAGTCGTATCGTAATGCGCTTTATTTAGTTAATCAATTTTAACTGCTGTGTAATAGAATCTTGTAAACATACAACACAAACAGTGCAAATCAGTCAGATATGAATATGATGAATATTAAAAGCCACTGTACATTTTTATTTCGTGTAATACTAATGGTATATTTATAATTATAACGTAAACATAAATATAGTTTTCAGTTGCTAATATGAATGTGAAAAAAAAGACCTATTTTATAATTCAAAGAAATAATTTAATATTAGTGATTTTATTAATTTAATAGTGTTAATTTGTAATTATATTAAATCGTACATAATTCATAGGCACGACTAACAGTAGGTAATAATACATGAGTGAACACCCGAATCAAAGTGCATATATATGAACTTTAAGAAAGTGGAAATACAAAACTTTTATCTTTTATGAAGAATGTCGACATACAGAAATAATTACGTAAGTAATTTTTTATTTCATCATCTAACCAGTGTTTTTATGTTTTAACCTACTTCTTATATTTTAATATATTTAAAACCTACTAACTATTAACAAAATTCAAGCAAATTTTATTTATTTTTTAATAACTATACGTACACGTAGGAGTAATCGAAATAATTATATTTGACATGGAATTATTGTAAAACTACCCGTCTTAGCTACTAAATTATTTTGATAAAATAATCTGAACTTTTAGTTACATTGTTTTTATAGGGTTATCATTGTACAGTAAATGCGTTAATTTAGTAAATACGTATATACACTCCTAGGCCCGTCACATATACTGGCAACACAAGCAAGGTGTTATATTCGGTTTTAGTGCAAATAATTTTTAGGTTAGCTTGCTGCCATTGCATTTAAAAACATAAATTCTAATAAACTAAACACAAGTATGCACGGTTTTTCTTGAAAGTCATTATCCATAAAGAAAAATTGTTGTTTTTACTACTTCTAATGAGCTAACAAAATCTGTATAAATTTGGTTAAAAAAAGTTATTTTTTTTTTATTTTACTACCTTACACTTATTCATAGTAAACAATTTTTACTTTAAAAAGATAAAAGAGTAATAACTTTCTAAATTTGATAAATTTTGAGACAATAAAGAAAATAATAAATTTTTCTTTTCAAAACAATATATACCTTGCTTGTATTTAAAATAAATAGTATCTTCAAAACTAAATTTGACTGTTGCGTTTTTCGAGTTGTATTTCCCCCATAGATACAATGTTTGTGTTGACAAATTACTTTAATCATTTGTAAACTTCAATCCCTGTATGAAACCGATTACGTTATATGTGGACGAGGTTATCATAGATACGATAAAATATAGTTACGAGTATCTTTTTTTATTAATATTATTCGTACCTATGCGATTGGCATTAATGTATGTCTTAATAATAAAAGATACACGTTTCATGTTTTTCAACGTTCTATCACATTTGTTGTTTTAATTAAAACGTATGACAGTTCTTACTAATACGAAAATATATATTTACTTTGTTCACATTTGTTTATAAAATAAAAATAGAGACCTATGGTCATTTCTTAGTTTGTGTCATTTTTTATACATAAATATAGACAAAGAAATAAGAAATGGCTATAATTTTTTTTTTGTAATCAAATGCTGAAATACGTTTGTCATCTTCATGATTATTTTGTGCTGGAGTTAGAGAATAGAGGATCTTTAATTAATTTTCAGACGACCACTTATGAAAGTAACCATAACAACATTATAAACTACTACGGAAAGTTGAACCTAACATACACCTAGTATGTTAGTATAACGTACACTACTAACATATCAGGTAAAGTTTCTCTGATTGACAACAGATGGCGTTACGATGAAAGAAAATAATAAAATAAATGAAAAGAATTTGTATTATTATTTACATTGAAGTTTTACCAGATTTTTCAACATATTTGCACAAATAAATCTTATTTTTAAAATAAATAATTACTTATTTACTAATATTTTTACATTATTCAATATTTTGACATTATGGGTAGTACAGTTGGTATAGCAATAGCTAATCTCAAACGTCAACGCTTACCTACAAAAACGCATCAGCTGTCAAACAACATTACTCTTGTAAACTTTTTTTAGAAATATTTTGTGGTCGTCTGAAAAATAGTGTACATAACTCACTCGAAAGTGTAATAACTGTGCTCGTGTACTTAAATCACTCGGCGCTGTGCGCCTCGTTTTCCAATTTGTACACTCGCACGGTATCTCACACTTTCGATGCTTGTTATGTAATATACTATTAACTGTAGTACAAGAGGTAATGTGCACTGTATTTTGTATTTTCATATATTATTTATTTATATATCATAATAATACATTTTATTAAAAAATATCGTCATTTTATGAAGAAAATTACGAATTGAGAGTGCTCTGGAAAACAATGAAACAAAATAATTTTTATTATAAATTTTGACAGTTACTGAAATATCGTCAAATAATTGAAAAATAACACTGATAATTATTTTGAATGTGGAAATATTTTCAAAGAACGATGAAATTTTATTTATAAAATTGTATTACGCGGTAAATTCGTTGAATCAAATACGTGATCTATTTAGTGCTTTAAATCTTGATTCACCTCCATCTACTGAGACTATTAGAAGAGCTGTGAAATAATTTGGATATACGGGTAGTGTACAGAATCATGTAAAAAGTGTAATGCTCAGAACCATAATCAAGATGTTGAAGATAATGAAAATAAATTAAATGTTTTGCTATGTATTACGGAGAATCCAAATTATAGTGTACGAAATAATAGACAAACAAATAAATTTGCATCACACGACTGCCCGGAAAATATTAAAAAGGGAAAAATTTTATTCATATAAGTTTTCAAGACATCAAGAAATTTATAAACAAGACGATATTAACAAAAATTATTTCCGTGAAACTATACTGAAAAAATCGAATTTAGGTACAAAATTTTTTTCCTACAACTGTGCGATTTTTTTTTTATTACGTAACTATAATTGCCTTGGTTACGTATGGAAAGTAGATGAATGCAGACCAAGTGCGTTTCCGAAAGCAAAGAAACACTAGTGCGGAAAGTGCTTCATTACGTAACTGTCAAAAGAATATTGTTTTGACAGCGATTTAAATTTCGCGCCGAACGCGGAATTCATATTTTGACCACAGACGCTTATGGAAGAAGAAGATACGGTGAACCAGCGCTAGTAAATATGCAGTAGTATATTTTGACGTTTATAAACGTAACCTTAATTTGCAGTATATCTAATCGGTAGACAATTAATAAAAAGAACCGAACAAAGTAAAATATATCGATAAATGGTTTTATTTAAAGAGTAAGTGAAATACTTCATATTTATTGTTTGTATATATTATTAATACAGCTGTTACAGTTGCTTATATTGACATAATGTAAAGTGGAAACTTTTGTGTCTAAAGAAACATTGATTTCTTCCGTACCTGTTCATATTATTACCAGTAATATTATTGGTAACAATTTCGGAAGCTTCAGAAGTACCAGCAGCAGGTTGATTGTCATTGTCGAAAATAGATCCAACATAGTATGATCCGGAGCTTCAATTATCTTTGGAGGTGTTAATGATAAAGAAGAATCACTCACTGTACTATTCCAATCAAGATGATTATGAAGAAATTATTTTGACGTTAGTGAAATATTTTTAAATAACGTAGAACAATGTGCAAGCAATCAACAAACAAACCATAGCAACGCCGTAAAACATCGTTCTCATGTAATACGATATCATTAAAATTTTATAAATTTTATAAATTTTAATAATATTTTAGTGATTTACTAAATCGCACAGTTGTAGGAAAAATGTTGTTTATAACACGTGCAGAAAAAGGTTACATGCTCGTGCAGATTTCCGCACTCGGCAAGCCTCGTGCGTTAAATTCTGCACTTGCACGTAACGAGCCTTTTTCGGCACTTGTTATAAAAATAACTATTAAATATATTTATTTTACGGATGAATCCACTTTTGCATTAAATGTTGAACCAAACACACAAAATGTTAGATATTGGAGCAAAGAAAATCCACGTTTGATGGTCGCAGCTCATACAGAAGTATCCAGAAAAAGTAAATGTATGGGCTGGTATTTATAAATCACAAATAATTGGCCCGTTTTTCATTAATGTAAATAAATTTTTGGAAATACTTGAAATTTTATTGGTCCAGAGTGGGAATACATTACTGGTGAAAATTATACTGTCTGGTTCAAGCAAGATAGTTGTCCTGCACATGTAAAAAATTATTTGAACCAATGCTTTCCTAATTCTTGAATAGGTCGAAGTGGACTAATAAATTGGCCAGCAAGTTCCCTTGATTTGGCACCTAACGATTTTTTATGGGCCTATTTGAAAGAGAAATCATGCCGACACAAACTCATTAACAATGCAATAAGACAAGAATGTGACAAAATAACAGCTGCAGTTCGTCGGGAATTTTTTTACAGATTAGGTCATTGGTTAACTGTAATTGGAAATATTTTTGAACATTTATTATATACAATACTTTGCATTTCCTACTACTTTATTTATTTACTTTTTATTATAATTGTTATTGGGGCAGATGGCTCAGTGGTAACGAGGCTTGTGAATTTGAGAACTCGGATTCGATTCCCACAGCAGACAAACAATTTTCAACACATTAAAACTACCGCTGTGGTTCTCCCTCCACTAACATCTTTTGGAGTCGTGATTTGACGACTGGTAACCACACTTCATGCGCTAACTGTATCACTTACCGATATTTGCTACGACAGAGTGCCACACGCAGTAGTGAGTTTTTTCACTTTTTTTAACTTTCCTTTTTTCAGCCACAGTACTCTCAATCCGTAATTTTCTTCTTAAATGCCACTTTTTTGTTTGCTTCTTGCTCTTCTATTAAAATAATTCAACAACGAATAGGTACTCATTAGATAAAGGTTCTAATTCGAAACATTTTATGTTTTTACACTTTTGGTCTAATTTAATTATATTTCGATTCGATGTATACCATTGCTATCTCGAGAACTATAAGGGCTACAAGGTTGGTTAAATTAGCAAAGAAATAGAATTTTGTAAGGCTATTACAAAACTATTAACAATTTTTTTTCTTTTGATCAGTTGTTCTGAAAATACGGGATCTAACTTTCTTATTTTAAATAGGAACTTATTTTTTTTATTTGCTTGTTCGATTCATTATTTTTTTCTGATTTCAACGACTATAAAATTCGGTACCCTCACATTCCAAATTTTTGACAAAAATTTACATTAATTTAATTAAAATCGCATAGGAATCGGCGTGCTGTGACAGAAGCAAATTTATTTATTTTTTTTCAAAAAATAATTGTTATAATAATGAATTAAACAAACAGAAATATTATGATTTGTTCATTTGTTTTTGTCATAGCACGCTGATTCTATGTTATTTTAATTAAATTAATGTCAATTATGCATTTTTGTCAAAAATTTTGTAATGTGAGTGTATCGAATTTTCTAGTCATTGTATTCAGAAAAAAATACTGTATCGAATAAGCAAATAATAAAATAGGTTCTAATTAAAATAAGATTTTGCACCACGTATTTTGAAAACCACTGGTCAAAAAAATGGTTGTTAATAGTTTTATAATACACTTAAAAAATGGTATTTCTTTGCTAATTTTACCAAACTTGTAGCTCTTATAGTTTTCGAGAAAGCAATGTTGGCGCAACTAAATTCATCAGCGTGTGTGTATATATATATATATATATATATTTGATTGCGATGTATAATCTAGAAGTGTTGTTCAGCACGCCGAGTGCTCTAGTTTTTTGTTTCATACTTGTTTCAATCGCTATTAAGAAGATCAAAGTTGACAAATTTTATTACCTGTGAATTCTTACCGAGCACAAGTTACAACTCCGGTTAATTATTTTAATTGAAGTTCATTCTCGTACAGTAAGGGCCAGTTTTTCAAGCACCGATTAATGTTAATCATGATTAAGGGCCGGTTTTTCATTTACTGATTAAAATGCTGGTTAGCGGTAACTATGGTAATCTCATTTATTAATTTAAATTTTAGTTTTTCATTCACCGATTAGTTCTAATCATAATTAAAATTTTCCACTAACCGGCAATAATATAATCGGCCGATTTTGGCTAATTAAACTACTAACCGGAGTTTTGACAGATAATTCAACTTTCATTGTCAGTCCTATTTTACATGTGAAATATGGATATTTTATGTGATGTTAGTTCCGATGAGGATTTAGAATTGATATGTGAGCAATATAAAAAAAACCGAAAAGAGAATATAATATAAGAGAAAGGCCGAACCATTTTCTTAAATGGGACGATAAAGATTTTTTAATAAATTGTCTAACAAATAAAGTGTGAACTTCGTTTAAGAAATTATCAAAGATGAAATTCAACATTCTACAGAAAGGTATTTGATATATAAAATCATAGAATGTAAATTTTTTTCCGTGGGAGTCAATGGGGAAATATGAGGTACTCCTCGTCCAGTGAGTTGTTCTAATTTATGTTTACTATTTTTTTTCTTTATTTGTCGCTGTAAATTGTCATATTTAAATTTTATTTCTTTTAAACTTCTTAATTTTCCTCGTACAGTTGCATTAAAATGCGTTAAAATTTTCTCCCAAGTTTTTTCTTTTTCTTTTATAGATATTGCATCGCTTTTCTTGCATTCAATAATGTTTTCATATTTTTTAATTATATTTATTAGTTTTTCACTTTCTTCATGAGAAAAATTAGCACTACGAACTCTTTCTGCACTCATTTTGAATATTACTCGTCAAATTGACAGTTAAACATACAACTAAAGATTGCAGGCCTACTTAATTGTAATGTTTTTATCAAATTAAAATGGTATGATATTCCCATCAGTTCCGTCAGCACCACTTTTGAATACCACCCTTGTAGTGAAAAATTCCTAAGCTTAACTAACCATGATTAAATTTAATTTTATTAATCAGACTTCATTTCTGATTTGAAAAACTCAAATGGAAAATTAACCATGGTTACACTCCTGATTAAATTAATCATGATTAACTTAACAGAGGTTTTAATCAGTGATTGAAAAACCGGCCCTAAATAATAATGGAAACTATGGTTACCATTATTATTTAATCATGGTTAACGTTAATCGAGAGTAAATCGGCGATTAAAACCTAAAAGAAAGAAATGTATACAAGTAAGGAGCAAACATGAAATATTTTTTTAGTATGGAACGCCCTTAAGAGGTCGAAACGTAGTTTAAGACCGTGTATGAAAGATTTGCTGTCCCAGTCGAACTTTCATGTTTACAGCAGTCATAAATATACCCTTTTATTTGAATTATGGTTTTTCAGTGCCTAAAACTTTGCAAGTCGGTATGTTCCTAAGATTTTGGGACATGTATAAAAGTAACGCGCAAATACGAAATATTTTTTTAGCCCGGAACGTCCTTAAGTTTCTGTTATACAGAGTAGCTTAAATAAGCTATGTAATACTATAACAGGAATTGAACATAAGCAATACAAAATCGCGTGTCCCCGGAAGCCTCAAGCAAAAATGATCAACTTAGTGTACAACCAATAAAAAATATGTATGCCAATAACTGAACTATCTTTAACAATACTTATAGTGTAATACGCCGTAGAGATAAAAATTCAGCTGTGCGACTCCAATTTATGAAAGTAGAGATGTTATGATGTCATGAGACTGTTAGTTTCATGCGTTGAGTGTTTGAAGTTTAGAGATTTTTACCAATTTTAAATCAATAATTTCATTTAAATTGCCGCGAAAAATCATGTATATCACACGACCAGAAAGTGTTTTGCGAAAACTCGCAATTTAAGGTTAAATGATACCCATGCGCGCGAAGTTCAAAATTAATATAAAAGATTTAATTTTTTTATTG
The DNA here is from genome assembly GCA_911728475.2 of Pterostichus madidus. NCBI lineage: Eukaryota > Metazoa > Arthropoda > Insecta > Coleoptera > Carabidae > Pterostichus > Pterostichus madidus. The sequence goes on along the minus strand of OU452301.1, from coordinate 24,401,062 downwards.
AATACTGTTTAATGTTACAAGCTATCTATGTATATATAAATAAGAAGATACTACTCTTCAATGAAAATAAATTTATTTTGTAAATATTTGCATTAATTTATACACCCAAAAATATATTTTAAACATTATTTTAACTGTAATTTTAGTACTAAACGTGTTTTTATATTAAAATTTACAATAAATATTACCAATAATATTATCTATAATATATGTGAAAATAAAACAAATTAAACTACGAAAACTATTTTTAAAATGCAAAAAACCTACTTTTTCCATACATTTAAATTTTTTCCTTCTATACTAGACATGTTTTTTCAATTAAACTTTAATGTCTTGTGGGGAGTCATATTACATATCTTCTTCTTTAATGGCGCTACAACCCGAGTCGGGCCTGGGCCTACCGGGCACACCGAGCCGCAGTTTTTACGCTGCCGTACTGCCGGTTTTCTGAGTCAATGTTACTTACTTTTAAGGCATATGTATAAGTGACTAGCTTATAGCGCCCGAGTATGATTAATACAAGTAACTGTATTTTTTATTTTAACGACAAATCATACTTTGTCGACAGGCGGATTCGAACTGACGAACCTTGGTTCGGATGACGTCACAGCATGTTAAGAGATGTGCATTAACACGCTCGGCCATCGCGCCTGTCATATTACATATAACATATTTTAAAAAATCCAATAATGAACTTCGAGAACATAGTTAAAAAAAATAAAATATTTTGGCGGCTAAGGTGGCGAACTCATCGACGCACACTGATGCGGTTTGTTTGAGGAGAACGCCTGTAGTATTGCGCTAAAATATTTGCAGTGCAATGGACGTTGGACGGGAAATGGAAAAAGAAGAAATGCTATTATACATTGGACGAAGAAGAAGGAAAACGGAAGAAATTTAGAGATTTTGTCTTATAATCTATCTTTTTTTCCACAATTCGGATTTGATAAATCATATAATAGATATTTATGTATCAAGAGTGAATATAGTTTCTACCAGTGGCAATAAACAAGTGTTTAGGTCTGCTTTTTATGGCTAAAACATTAATTTCGGCTCGGTTGTGCATAAAATATCATATGAATACAATAATTCTATATTTTTTTCTGTTTCACTGTTTGCACTTGCATTGTCTTATATAGGTACCATCTGATCGCTACCGCCACCGCCACCGCTATTCCCACCGCGTTCGTTTGCGGTCTGCTTCGGTTCCGGCGGTATATCACTTTAGGTTTCTGCCGGTTTTATTTAGAGTGCCTACAATGAGAGTGATGACATACGGTTACGACCGCCATATTTGTTCCAATTTAACAAGGATTGTATACAGACAAAACACGAAAATATTATCGTACGAACATATTACTTAAATTTAATATAACTTTTATTTATAAATTTCAAGCATAGACATATTTGAAATATATATATATATATATATATATATATATATATATATATATACTAATGAAATGATAGTAAAATCATTACATTTAAATAAAAGTAAAAAATTTACAAAATTTACTAAAATTTTGAATTACGTGCGTACTTTATTATTATAATTTCCTTAGGTTTGTGCTCAGACAAAACATAACTAGACCAATAACAACGGCGTTTGTTTTGAAGTAGAAGGGGATTGAATAACTGGCTGGTGAGGCGGGTGCGCGGCAAGGAGCGAGTACAAGTTGATGCTATACAGGTTGCATTTATGTTAATGACAATTATCAGACGCGAGCATTTTATTTATTTAGTGCGTATACAAAACACTTATGTCAAAAACTAACCTTTACTTTGATGTATGAAAAGTAAGTAATTGAATATAAAAATAACTACACAAATGTTTGCAACTTGCATAACATCAAAGTATACTCGCTCCTTACCGCGCACCCGCCTCACCCACAAGTTATTCCATCCCTTTCTGCTTTATAACACTACATTGACTTGAATACGGCATAATTTGTCTATGGGTTTGTGCCAGAGAAATAGAGTGGTGGGAGAAGACTTAGACGAGTGCGCATCCAATTTTCAAGGAACGCTGGTTGTCATGCCAAAAGTGATCATCTCGAGAAAAATTACTGTAAACTTTATTTTGTTCGTTGCAAAATGTCGTGTCCAGTAACAGGGTGTTTTAATAGTAGAAGGTTTAAACCAAAAGATATTCCTTTTTATTTTCTTATACACAGTATAAGGAAGTATAGGATGCGGGCACTCACGTGACATTGTGACGTTTTTGTGACGTAAAAACAGCTGTTCCGAGAAAGATCCCTGCGTCACCTACAAAAATAAACTATTTTTTGGGACGAGATTTGAAAAGAACCGGTTATTTTCAAATCTCATCCCAAAAAATAGTTCATTTTTGTAGGTGGCGCAAGGACCTTTCCCGGAACAGCTGTTTGAATCGTGGGAAAAATCGTTGACGAGATTTTCGCGGAAATACGTGTTTTGTTGACCACTGAATCCGTTTTGATCATTTTCTCAATGCTGTAAATTATACGTAAACAAATTTGATATTTTATATGTTTCAAACAGATGTATTCTAAATATTAAATATGCTGTGTATAAGAAAGTCGTGTGGTGCCCTCCAAATTTTTATACTTGTCTTATTCCATAATTATTCCATTATAAAATATACCTATCTTATAATATTAAGATTATTAATTAAAATCATTTATAATAATAATTTAAGTTTTTTTATTTTATAAAATATATTAAAATATACTATTTTTATGTGACACATTTATTTCATAATAACATTACTTTTCAAACTAGTGGAACCGAGTAATTTCAAACTGCCAACCAATGCGCTATCAAAAATTGATAAAATAAATGTACAACAAGATTCTTAAAATTACAAACAATATTTATAATTAAAAACAAAGTATAATTATTTTTGCAAATAACAGTTTTTATAAATAAAATAATGACAGTTGTCTAAATGTAACTGTTTTCTTTTTCTATTTATAGTTAAGGACAAGCCTGGTAAGCTACCTTAACTTCTACTCTTCTACCGAGAGAACCCTTCTTTTATTTCTTTTGGATAAATGAAAAATAAATGGGTGAAATTTGATGAATGTAAGTTTGGTACGTGGAATGTTAGGGGTATAACTGGTAAAGAAAATGAATTGATGAATGTAATGCGTCTGTATAATGTAGATGTTTTGTGTGTCAGTGAGACTAAAAGGAAAGGATGTAGTGAGGAAGAAGTGGATGGAATGTTTTGCTTGTGGTCGGGTGTTGCTGAGAATGAACACGCGAAGCATGGTGTTGGTGTGCTTGTTAGTGAACGAATGAAACCGTTTGTGAGAGAATATGGTTGTACTTCATCGAGAATTCTTTGGCTGAGATTAAAGGTAGGCTTTCATAGAATCTTCGTTGTGTCAGTTTATGGTCCAACCGAATCCGAAAATGATCTTGAAAAAGAAAGATTTTGGAATTTGTTAGATAGTGTTATTGATTCATGTGATTCAGGTGAGAAAGTTATTGTATGTGGTGATTTAAATTGTTGGGTGGGAGTTAAGAGAAGCATGTCTGGGAATGTATTGGGTAAGTTTGGTGATGCAAGAGTGAATGAAAACGGTAGGAAAATAGTTTCTTTCTGTTTGGAGCGTGATCTCTTTGTTTCCAACTCTATCTTTAAACATAAACTTGCTCATTTGTATACATGGGAGAATATTAGTGAAAATAGACGGAGTATGATTGATTTTATTTTGTATGATGAACGATTGAGAAGTTTAGTTGTAGATACGCGTGTGAAGCGTGGTGCTGAATTGGGTACGAATGACCATTATTTGGTGGTATCGCGTATACGTCTAGATAAATGTTGGAGAATGAGGGTGAAAAATACTAATAAAATGTTTCGTGTGAAATCCAGTGCACTGCAGAATGAGGATGTTAGAGATTTGTTTGTTGAGAAGATAAATGAATCTTTGCCTGTATGTGAACTTAATTTTGAATGCAGCATAAATGATGTTTGGTTCAAATTTAAGGATACAGTTCTTAAATGTGCAAAAGAAGTTTGTGGTGAATGTAGATTAGGTTCTTGTCCAAAGAATGCATGGTGGAATAAAGAAGTTAAAGAAGCGATTGAGGTGAAAAAGAGAGCATACTTGCGATTTCTAAATGTGAAAGATGTGCCTGGAAGTTTACGTGATGAATGCTTGCTGGAATACAAGAGGTTAAATAAATGTGTTAAGAGAGTAGTGAGAGAAAGCAAGGCGCGTTTTGATGATTTGATGAGTGAAAGATTAACTAATGATTTTAGTATGAATAAAAGAATGTTTTGGTTGAGAGTGAAGAGATTGAGAGGTGGTAATGTCAGGGCAGTAAAAGCGATTAAGAGTGCGGATGGTGAGTTATTGTGGAATGAATCAGATGTTACTAATAGATGGTGTGAGTACTTTAGGACTTTATATGGTAGCATTAATAGACCGAATGGTTGTAGTGAAAATGTTAGCGAAAATGTTAGTGGTGATGAATGGGATATAGATGAGAGTGATGTTAGTTTCGCATTGATGCGTCTGAAGAATGGTAAGGCTCCTTGTTTGGATGGTATATCGAATGAGATGTTGAAGTATGGAGGCGAGAGGTTATTTGACTGGTTAGTTTATTTGTTTAGATTTTGTTTAAAACGGTGTGTGGCTCCTGATGATTGGAAATGTGCTATCATTTGTCCTTTATTTAAAGGTAAAGGTAGTTCGAGTGAATGTACTAATTTTCGTGCGATAAGTTTGCTGAGTGTGGTAGGGAAGTTGTATGGGAAGATTCTTATTCATAAGGTACGAACCTTAACAATCTCCAAGTTAAGCGATATGCAAGGTGGTTTTTTGCCTGAGAGAGGATGTGTGGATCAATTGTTCTCTTCGTATGATTGTTGAAAAGTCACTTGCTAAGAACAAGAAGGTGTTCTGTGGCTTTCTCGATCTTAAAAAAGCATATGATATTGTTCATCGCGAGACATTATGGAATGTACTGTTACAGTACGGTATAAATGGTAATTTGTTGGGGGCAATTCGTGCGCTGTATGAAGGTAGTGAGGCTGCGGTGAGAGTTAATGGTAAATTGAGTGATTGGTTTTGTATAGACATTGGCGTGAAACAAGGTTGTGGGATGTCTCCGTGGCTCTTTAATTTGTACATGGATGTATTGTTACGAACGGCGTTGAATGGGGTGGATGGTGTACATATTGGTGGTAGTGTTGTGCCTGCTTTAGCGTATGCGGATGATGTGGTTGTTATGGGTGAATCTGAAGAGCAATTGAGACGAATGATTCTAAATATAAATGAAGTAGGAAAAGATTTAAATTTATTATTAAATGTCGATAAAAGTAAAGTGTTAGTGTTTGAAAAGAGCGATTTGGTGACTGATTGTAATATTTCGGTGAATGGTGTGAGATTGGGTCAAGTGAATGAGTTTTTATATTTGGGTAGTATGTTTTCAAGGAATGGACGTATTGATTGTGAGATTGAAAGAAGAGTATCTGCGGGACGCAAGGTATTGGGTGCACTGGAAACCTTTGCTCGAAATGTGAATGTATCCAGAGATGCTCGATTGAGTGTGTATAATGGTGTTTTAGTGCCTACATTGATGTATGGTAGTGAATGTTGGGTGTGGATGAAGAAACATGAACGTCGTATAACTACTGTGGAAATGAGGTATTTGCGGGATGTGTGTGGTTATACTAGAAGAGATCGTGTCCGGAATACATTGGTGTATGATGAGTGTGAAATTGAGAAGAATGTAGTTAGAAAAGTAGGTATAAGTCAGTTGAGATGGTTTGGGCATGTTGAACGTATGTCGAATGAGAGATTAGTGAAACAGGTATATGTTGGTGAAATTGAGGGTGAAAGATTGCGTGGGCGACCTATGAATAAATGGATGAATATGATAGAAGGATTGTTGCGTGAACGAAAGTTTCCGAGTACGAGGAAGCTTGTATGAAAGGAATTATGAATGTGGATGAAGCAAAAGTGGTGTGTCAGGATAGGAATGTTTGGCGAAGATTAATTGCGGAATGAATCTGATGATTTCAGAAAAGCGCAGGGTTTTAGATTTTAGTTTCGTTGTTTAGTAATTTCATTAGAGTGTTTACCTGTAATTGTGTGAAATTCAGTTTCAAAAACAAGCGCAGGGACGACACTCCCTTCGTTTCTTATCTTTTTAATTCTTTTCTGATCTTACATTGAGTGTTTAACTGCAATTGTGTGGAATTCACTTCCAAAAACAAGCGTAGAGCGACACTCCCTTCCTTTCTTATCTTTTAATTCGTTTTCAGTTATTATGTAGTGTTTAACTACAATTGTGTGAAATTCACTTTCAAAAACAAGCGCAGGGCGACGCTCCCTCCCTTTCTTATCTTTTTGTTTCATTTTCAGTTACTGCATTGTGTGGTCTTTTCTATCATATATAAGTGCAGACTATCGCTTTCATCTTTTCTAATCTTGTAGATTCGTTGTTAGTTTCGTAATTAGATTCGTTGTTAGGAGTAAGCGTGAGTAATTTGAGATTTTTTATGCATACGTTATGTACGTTGAAGAAAGAAAATGAATGGTAAGTGAAAAGGAATGATGTGATTAAAGGTTTGTTGTGTGATAATGATTTCGAGTGTAATAAATGAATGAGTTTATATGGAGTGATCTATGAGCGTGGTTGAAGTGAGGGTGGTGTGTTTGGATGAGAATGTTTGACGATGACTGGTTGTTTGATGGGTGTGATGAGTGAGTGTTTTATGAGTGATTTTAGGGTTCGTGCTACCCCATTTGTTGGGATATAGCGTGAAGATATGTATGTATGTATGTATGTATTTATTAATAATATTTTACGCAATAACTTTAAGAAAGTTATTTGTTATTTAGTTAGAATATATTTAGTGGCTCATGAGGCTTAACCTTTGAATATATATATATATATATATATATATATATATATATATATATATATATATATATATATATATATATATATATATATATATATATCGTAGCTGGAAGTAGCAACCAACAAAAATAGCGTACCAAAGAAGATTGACAAGGATACAGATACAATTGAGACCAATTCATTTTCGCGCGATATTTAAATTTTGAAAGCTAAAGAAACAATCCGATGTACAACTGGTCGTCAAATTAAAAAAAGGAGCTTATGGTATGAGTATAGCAATAATGTTAACTCATTGAATATAACATTTTATTTATTGATTTCTATAAGTCACAAGTGTAGTAACTTTCTTCTTATATAGGTAGTTGTCTTTTTTCCATTGTTCTTTATTAGTGTAATGTATCCTAATGTTACAATATATGTTAATTATTAATTTTATCAATTCTATTAGATGACTATGCAATACATCTTGCATGTTAATATGTTAGAATATAGATACTTCAGTATTTAAAATAAATAAATAAATATATCGCCTTTCACCCTCTGCCGAAACGGATTTCGGTAAGTGATATATTTATGCGTGTGAAGTTCAATTACCAGCCGTCAAAATACGACCCTCATAGATGTTAGTGAAGGGGGAGCCACAGGGGTAATTTTATGTTTGTGAAAATCATTGTCGGCTGTTTTTAACATTTGAAATATTTTTGAAACATATAATTTGTTTTCATATAAATTATTTTCAATTGATCTAAATTATTTTTCAATGGTCTTACACATAATACAGACATTTTATTATCAATTAATTCCTATAGAATTGACAATGTATTGTTCTTTAAATGCTTTTACTAATAAAACCGCTAATATACACAACTATATTTTCAACAATTAAAGATAAATCCCAGGTACTATCTAAATAGTCATGATCTAATTGTGCCGCAAGCCATTTGCAACGTAAATCAACATTTTTCGAAAAGCTAAAATTATTTTAAAATAATTTAAAGAGTTATATATTTCATGTTTCGTTACTATTGCTTATATTTTATAAAATTACATGTGATCAATACGGAATTTTTCGTTTTGCAGATGTAAGAAAACATATCTTTTACAAAATGATATTAAACCCGCTATAAAACCAATACAAAAATTATAACCTAAACGAATTTGACACAAATCACAAACCAGAATTGATATTTGCGTCATGTAAGTTGCCGCTTGTTGAACCTTTTAGTAACAGTTTTGACATGCGCATTAGAATCGAGTATCACTTAGCAGTGCATCTTTGTCTAACTAATGCTAATACATATGTCTATTCCACTCAATCTTCTTTGGGACAGCAAAATCTTAAGCAAGATATAGCGTTAGCTACTTCCATCTACGTAGTAGATATAAATATTCAAAGGGCTTAACCGTGCTAAATTTTAAATTTCCCGCATCAATCAATCTTAAAAATGCGTCTCCCCCCACTACTCTATTTCTCTGGTTTATGCCCGAGGAAGAAAAATGACAGTTGTCGAGATTGCCAATAGGTGGCTATATTCCACATACACAGCTACCTTCTATATCAACTTAGTTCAAACTCATTCATGGAGCTGACTGCAGCGCTCACCTCGAGCTAGAAACAAATTAAAGCTGGGTATCATTTAACCTTAAAATCCTCGCTTTCGGCTCGGCTCGTCAAAATATGCTGCAAAAGTACAATTTCTGGCCTAGTGAAACAAATAACTATTATTTATTTTAAAGTATGTACCCAACTTAAATAAATATATCATCACGCCTTCTACCCATTACTGGGTGTGGCACTCTGCCGTTCAGATCTCGGTAAGTAATATATTTTGCGCATGAAGTGCGGTTACCAGTCGTCAAATCACGGCCCCCAAAGATGTTAGTGGTGGAGGAACCACAAGGGTAGTTTTTAAAATGGTGAAAATTGTTTGTCGTCTGTGAGAATCGAACCAGGGTTCTCAGGATCCACAGGCCGACATGATACCACTGAGCTAGCTACCCAACTTAATAGTATTTATTAGTAATAATGTTTACTTATGCTTCATTTCATATTAATTTCGTGTGATGTGTACTGCAGACATAATTATTAATTAAATAATTCAAAATAATAACTTTAATATTTAAATCACACAGGACTAACGTAAAAATTCCAGCCTTTCACCTAAGAAGAAAAGAAACTTTCAATTTAAATATATTTGACCTTTATTTATCAAGGGTGAAAATATGCATAAACAGGAGGCGCATAACGCAGAGGACTAATATGCTCAGAAACACTAATTTTATCTGAGTTACACACAATATTTTATGCATAGCAAATGAACATTTAATTTTATATTCAAAAGATTAAAACAGATACATTTATATGTCAAAGTGACATTTTACAAAATGAAGTATTCACAATAAACAAAAATTATCATTTCGTTTATGTATCCTTAGCAAATTATTTTATTATGACCCAAGGGCCAAAAAGAAGTGTATAAGCCCACTTTTCATGGTAAAACACATTCATTTCGGCCCAGTTGTGCATGCAATTATTTTTTGTTTTCAGTATTCTTCCTATAATAATAATACATATATATGTACATAACAACATGCTATATTTCATTAAATGGGGTAGCACGAATCCAAGAATAATTCATAACACATTCATAATAATATGTGTATTACATTCAGACTTCTTGATCCTCGATTATTTGTTACATTGTTTTATGATGCGTGGGGTGTGGCTTTGTGGCTAGGTATTTCTCACTTGTGTCTCTTTGTCTTCGCTAGTGCGTTGTGATTTGTTATTCAACTATTATGTTATTATCTGAATCATAATATTATTATAAGCTTTGTAAACAAATTAAATTTCGAACTTATCTATTTTGCTAGGACTTTTTATTTTTTTATTTTTAACTGTTTACGAGTACTACGTTCAATATATCAGATTGATGAAATATATTTAACATCCGGAGAGCCCGAGTTCGGGCTAAAAATACTAAAAATATATGTGAACTACCACACTGCGGTTGTATGAGTCCGGTCACTGCAATGTAACTCGGATTATATATCAGAAGGAAATGCAGTACAAGATGAAAAATATATCAATTACTAAATCAAAATTAAATGAAATGATATTGCTTCATTTGACGGCTGGTAACCGCACTTCACGCGCATAAATATATCACTTACCGAAATCTGCCTCGGCAGAGTGCCACACCCAGTAATGGGTAAAAGGCATGATGATATATATATATATATATATATATATATATATTTATATTTACAAAAAATAAATAAATATATCATCACGCCTTCTACCCATTACTGGGTGTGGCACTCTGCCGAAGCAGATCTCGGTAAGTGATATATATATTGCGCGTGAAGTGCGGTTACCAGTCGTCAAATCACGGCCCCCAAAGATGTTAGTAGTTTACGAGACACAGGAGTAGCTTTTGAAATTATGAAAATTGTCGCCTGTGGGAATCGAACCAGGGTTCTCAGGATCGACAGGCCGACTTCATACCACTGATCTAGCCACCCCATATTTATATTTACATTTTAATTTATATTGCATTAGCCATTCTTGAATAAATCCGTCGACTAATACAGATGACATTAGTAAGTTTAAAATTGAATATAACGAAAGAAATAGAATTTATTACAGAAATTATAAGTATCAAATTTTTAGTGTCAAAACACTAATGATGAAAAAGAAAAAAGAGAATGACTTGTATTTTTGTTTATTTGTTACTTGGAGAACCAATAGTTTACAAGACCAATAACACTCACAATTTTAAGCATTAGAAATACATTATAATATGTAAAATATACCAACTACTAAACTAAACCAGAGTATTAAAATATATATATATATATATATATATATATATATATATATATATATATATATATATATATATAAGAACATGGATGACCTAAAAACCATACATCATCAACGTGTGTTTATAGAAGAAGAATTTTAACTGTAGGACGAATTGACGCTGAACTAGGTAATCAAATAGTAGTTGAGGTTAATTACTGGTGAAAAGTGAGAAGTAAATAGAATTGTCGTGACTGCGAAATTATTATATAAATTGAGTAAGTATTGCATTTAGGAGCCACATAATAGTTTAGAATTTTAACAAAAAGGGATTTTTTTAAACTTGTGAATATTTGGCTGAGTTTGGTTCATTTTTTAAAAGTTACGACAAATTTATATCTATTATGGCAACGGAAGTAAAAAATATCTTTGATTATTTGTTATTTTTCTGTAATAAAATAATTCCTTGCAATACAAGAAATGTTAAGGGGCCTCCAAACAGTATTGCACCTAGAGCCACAAAATACCTTAATCATGTTCTTGTAATTTTGTATACCGGCTCGGAAAATGCAATTAATACATGTTTCAGAACAAATGTAGAGCAGTTAGTGCTTATTTCTCCACGGGACTTGAAGTGCATGTTGGCTCCAAAATATCAGTATTGGGAAACAAAATGTACTCATACATCAATTCTAAATTTTCTATGTATTTCCAAACCAGAATATGCTGATTTTACCGATGAATATGTTACAAGGGATCAGGGATGGACTGGCTATAGCATTTCTGCCCGGGCTACAGTTTAATCGGCCTCTAAAATGCGAGCGAAGTGAGCTAAAATGCTCTTTTTGACGAAATATTTTTTACACGCGGCCATACACCGATCTTCTGGGTACCAACCCGTGGTGATCGCTCAGTAGGTCAGTTCGTCCCTGCAAAAGACAACGATATACAAAATGTAATGAAAAATCAAGCAGAAACACGAAATTTTTCATCAATACCAACTACACAACATATTTTGGGAATAAATATTCGCCAGCAGAAAATTCAGACATTAAAATCTTCACATAAGAGCACAGTATTTTCACAGCAGAAAGTTTACTCTTACAGTTAATTTTTTTGTATGAATCGTTCTATTAAGTAAATATTCAATGTTTAAAAGTTCAATTTTTTTATAGTTGAATGCGTAACTCCCTATTTAGTATACGTGTTTTAACTATAAATCATTTATTTATGCGACAATAATATTATTCAAGTAAGTAGTTAATGACCATGAGAATTTTTTTTTTAATATTATGAAAGTTGCTTGCTTTAACCACAATAAAAAATATATGATTTTCCAACGAAGCTGAAGATGCATTCAGAAATTTAAATAATTGCACAATACTTAATTTCATCGTCAAAATTGTAGAAACGAACTCTACATAAACATATGTAAATAAAATAAAAATAAATATATCATCACGCCTTCTACCCATTACTGGGTGTAGCACTCTGCTGAAGCAGATCTCGGTAAGTGATATATTTGGCGCGTGAAGTGCGGTTAGCAGTCGTCAAATCACGGCCCCCAAACATGTTAGTGGTGGAGGAGCCACAGAGATAGCTTTTTCAATTTATGAAAATTTGTCGCCTGTGGGAATCGAACCAGGGACCTCAGGATCCACAGGCCGACTTCATACCACTGAGCTAGCCATCCATGTAGGTATTCTTAATGTAAATAAACAATATATCCTACCAAAGCTTTATAGTTGATTCGAGTTGTCAATAATATATTTTTGATGTTTGATCAATTTTAGTTTGTGCAAGTTGTTATGCAACAAATTATGAAAATAATTCTTAAATTTTAATTCCCTGAAAACATAAATATTATTTAAGTTTATTTTTAATCAATTAGTTGTCCTACAAATACTCACAAAGAATGTAAAAAAATTATATGACACTACTAACTATTTAGAGGTTATAAATAAACGTGTGCACGTAATGGACCAAATCCGTACCAGATTCTTTGGTTTGCCGTTAAATTATTAAACGGTGTATACATTCTGTACAGAACATCATTTTAGTTCGAATTTGGCACGCATACGAAAATGGTCCGCGCGGTGTTTTTATTTTATTTATTTTTATGCAAAATATAAACTCTCTATGCTTGCTAGGTAATAAAAATAAACAGGATCTAAAAGGATTACAGACATTTGTAATACAGGTGTGCAGCCGTAGCAAGTCGACCACCACAACCAAAGCTAAGAAATGTCAGTATGTCGCCCTATACTCCAGCAAGAGCAAGAAGAAAAATAAACTTTATATTTTACTAGAAATTCAAAACTAATCGTGAAAAATGATAAAAATTGCATTTTTGGGGTATTTCGTAAAATAAATAAATAAATATATATATATATATATATATATATATATATATATATATATATATATATATATATATATATATATATATACATACCGTGTGTCCCACGTAAATGTTGGCATAGGCAGTTAACATGTAAAATTAGTTTTTTTGTAAATAAAAAGTGGGACCAAATTTTATATCACAATACTGCCAATACTCCTACATTTTATTTAATACAGATTATTCTGTTTTGCTGCCGTAATTTAATGAAATTAATAAAAATAATTACTAATTTTTCGCCTACTTATTGCTAGTGACATAAAGTGCTTGCAGTTTGTTTGAAATATTTTCATCAGTGTCATCTTGAATATTTTTAACGTCGAAGATCCCATAAATATTATTAGAATGTATTATGGAGTACAAGACAAATATCTGAGTACTTCGCCAAAAACTTTTAGTCATAATGACACTGATAGATTAAAATATTTAAAACAAATTGGAAGCACTTTACGTCAATAACAATAAAAGAGTAGGCGAAAAATTAGGATATATTTTTATTATATCATTGGATTACGGCATGTAAAATTAATCTTGTTTAATGGTTTAGATGAACAATTTTATGCCTTAAAACTTTTATTTGGAGCTTTTTTTGCTTAAAATAATTAGTTAATCAGAACATTATGAAATTATGATTTTACATGTTAAAATCCTATATTCGACAGTCGCGGTCACAACAGAGAGAATGATTTTACGCTTATTATGTTCACCGCGATCGCTGCAGTCGATTCGTTTGTCCCCACCATGACTCTGCACCACGATTATACTGAAGGACAGGCAAGTTTTACGGGTAACAAGAGTCTGGCAAATGCATGGTGCTTACGAGTTTATTCATGCTTTTTTTACTTTATAGAACTAATTAATTTAAAAAATGTTATTTGCAATTATTTTTCATTATTTTTCTATAATTATATCAGGTTTAGCTAGACAAATAAAAATATGTAAAACCATACACATTTTTCTTGTAGTACATTTTTTGCTATACATGTATATATATATATATATATATATATATATATATATATATATATATATATATATATATATATATATATATATATATATATAAGGTGGCTTAACACCCCAAGTGGGGTTGCGGAGCTATCTAGATCTATTTATTGGAGTAGATCAGTCTCCATTTCTTCTCGATTTCTGCTCTTGTTTTATTCTTCCAATTATAGATTCCTGCCTTTTTTAAATCTTCTTCTACTTCTCGTAACCATGTCGATCTGGGTCTGCCTCTGCCCCGTCTTCCTCCTGGTTTCCATTCGACTATTGCTTTTATTGCGTCCTTTTCTTCCGCTCTCCATACATGTCCAAGCCATCTGGCTCTCTGTTGCTTTACCTTCTTCACTATATCTTCTCCTCCCAATGCTTCCTCTATTTCATAGTTCATACGTTGTCTATATTCGTTTTCTGCTATCTTTATAGGACCTAGAATAGTTTTCATTATCTTCCTTTCCATTACTTTTAGATTTTCTTCATCTTTCTTTGTCATTGTCATTATTTCTGCAGCGTACAGTGTTATTGGTCTTATAATCGTTCTATATATTTTCATTTTAGTCGCATGTGTAAGTAATTTGCTTTTAAGTAGTGTTTTGTTGGCGTAAAAGGCTCTATTTGTAGCTATTATCTTGTCTTTAATTTCTATATCTCTCTCTCCCGAACTTGATATTGTTATTCCTAAATATTTGAATCTGTCAAACTGTTCAAAATTACATTGACCTATCTTTACTTCCCTGGTCTCAGCTTTTTTTCCTTCATTTTATTCTCCCAACTGTCTATCTTCGCTACGATTACTTGTTTATATTATTTATCTAATTCTTCGCCAAAACAAACGAAAAAATCGATCTGCTCATATTACTACTTTTTTCCAAATTTCCAAATGATCTTCTGGAGCACGAAACAAAGATATTTTGTCATGATTTGAGTTATACCCGCTGGTACAATTGGGCGCAAAACACTTACGACCCATTGCAAAGTAATTGTTTATAATTATTTATCACCAAACAACACTAATAATTGAAAAATGTAACCTGCGTTCATATGGCGTTGAGTAAATGCCAGCCTCTTTATAGCTATCTCTCTCTTTCAAAGTCATGCGCGCGAATGACATAAAGCTGGACGTTTACTATCTGCGTTTATATACCTGGCGAATACCGTTAATCCGTATTTCCGCTTTCGGTTCGCAACAGCGATTTCCAATGTTAAATTTTCAATTATATTTTCCATCTCTAACTATGCGTTTTAACAAAATCTATGTTGATGAAAATTGTTCAGTATTTTATTCTCAACAAATTATACATAATTTTGAAAAAGAAATATAAATATATCTCTGGCGACGCAGATTTTGGTAAGTGATATATTTATGCGCCTGAATTGTTGTTACCAGCCATCAAATCACGTGACTTACTAAAAATAAGACGATCGTTGATATCACGATAACTTATATGTCTCTTGAGATCAAAAAATGAAAATTATATGTATCAGGTACAAGCACAACTACATACGATATTAGTTGAAGAAATTTGTGTTATTTTGTAGTATGAACAGAAAATGATGTACAGGTATTTGTGGAAAAAATATTTAAAAACGATGCATTCTGGAAAGAAAAAAAAATAGTTAATAATGTAAAAAAAGTTTTATTATAATTCTTTATTACCAATAATAACAGATTCTAGATACAGTAGAGGATTACCAATTAGGGACATTTATTAAACAAGATAAAAAAAAATTTTACCTCTGAAGATGAAACTGCACCATCTAGTACCATTGAGACTGTGATTTGAAATACGTATCTTTCCGATAATAAAAAGTACAACCCTAGAGGGCCGATCAAGCTATAGCCCGGGCTAAAATGCCATAGTCAGTCCGTTCCTGCTTCTAAGACATTTTCTATTATTGTGGAAGTGAATTTAAGGACATAGGAGCCCGGTTAGATGGCTTAATACGCGAGCTCGGCAGTACATTGCTTCACCGCTGGGAAGCAGAGTTTCCTACTTTTAGTTCAATGGTTACAGTACATGTTCAAGCAGCCAATATTTGTTCAAAATCTTAAATAGTACAGGTTTTAGTCGCTTGGAGGCGCTGTCACTGTGTGAAATGTAATTTATTTGAAACTGTATAGCTCGACAAACCAAAATAAAATGGTGGCGGGTATGCATATTGCTCATTTAGGTATATAACGAATGGCGCGTCTCTATTTTGGCGCGAAAGTGAAATATACAGTCTCAGTGAAAACAATTGGCCGCCCCACCATGTACAATATGAGTATTTATACAAATTTATTATTGATATATTTATTTATTATTAATATATCATAATTATTATTCTTTTTACATAATATGAATATATAAATGATAAGAATTACACGCCGTCTATTTCACAAATTTAAATTCAACTTTTGACAATGAATGATGTACCAACGATAGTAGTGACCTCCGAAGACACTCCTCTCAGAGTTTTAGTTTGGTTTGTCGAGCTCTGTGTATTTTTTTACCAATTAATAATACCTTCTTTATAGGGATAATAAAAAAAAACGAATAATTAAGGTTTATATACAACTGGTAAATAATGTTAACTTTATTATTATCAAAATCATTACTTCATTATTTACCGATGGTAATGGAAATGACAAATATTTCCTAGGGAAATAAAGTGATTCAACTCCATTGATAGTGCCATCTAGAAAAAAATTATTTTCTTAGTATTCAATAAACGTTCTCCATTGCTCTTGTGCGCATGTCAAAAAGACCTCAAAACTTCTCTGTGAAATTATTTACTTAAGAATATAATTCATATGTCACGTTACGTTTTCCGCCAATCAACATCTTCCTTAGTTACATGACTATCACAACGATGATAAAGAACAAATTAAATTATCGCCTTATTTGTACGTTGGTAAGGATAATTTTTCTTAAATAATAGCTAATTTTGTCATTTAAAGTATAAAAATATCAATTTTAATACATCAAAACTTATATTAGTACATCCAACGTGTTGCGTTCAATAAACTTAGGGTGCATCTTCGATCTTAATCCGCTTCACAATAAATAATTATTCACTATTGACAACTCCAGCGCTCGAATACGCCAACTAGCGGTAAAAAAGTAACTTCTCGTGGTGGGACTGTTTCATTTATTGTACATGGCTGTACAGTAAAAGTACGTGTTTTTATAACGTTAATTTTTATTTTTTTCTATGAAAAACCTAAAAAAATGTAAATCTAAAACAAATTGTTGCTTTTACGGATGTAAATCGCTCGGTACTATTGCAACATATAATAGAAGAATCGATAAGAATAATTTTAAGAATTGTTTACAGATATTTTTAAAAATCTGGGCAGTTTATTTCAAATACAAAATATATACATATTATATTTTTCAATTTAATAACATTAAATAAGTAATATCTAATATAATAATAATTTAAATAATAAATATATATATATATATATATACACGGAGAAAAATAGATTGTTGAAAACTTATTGTTAAGGAAATTATACTTCCAACAACAATTTATATACTTACTACTAAAAACTTGCATTAAATTTTATAGATAGTATTGCACTATTAATATTGCTATTGGTGTGACGACATCGTATTATTATTATATCTATTTATAATGATGTATTCTATATACAGATTGCTAAAATTAGTAGCAATTGTGTTTTGTTGAATTTAACAATAAAATAGAATAAATCTAAGTAGCTAGTATTATTATAAAAATAATAAATGTATTGATATTTGTTAGAGCAATATAATATAATAAAGACAAATATCTAGTATTGCTGAGACGAATATCTGTATTGTTATGGGATCGTTGACAACGCAGAACGCATGTCCTTACGAGAGTACAGCAGATTCTTCGCGTCTTAACGTTTATCGTTCTTCCTTTCGCTTAGTTTTGCGTACATACTTGGATTAATTAGAGAATAGATTTTAAAATAAGAAGTGGTATAAAATGGCAGATGATTACGTGAAAAATATACTTATCAAGTGGGGCTTCGAGACCTACGTAGACTTATTTGAAGGTAAGGTTTATTCCACGTGTACTTTTTCCTGCATTTTGTTATTAATAACAATACTTTCGCAGTGTATATTAGTAACGTATATATTTTATGTTTTAGAGGAACAAATAAATGAAGAAGCATTTAAATTGCTGGAAACAGACATAATAAAAATTTTATTTCCAAAAATTGGAGCAAGAGTTTTATTTCAGCAAAAAATAAAAACTTAATATCTAGCACATTTGTAAGACATTAAAGACAAATTAATCCTTGTTTGTTTTTTGACGTGATTATCAAATTCGTAATGAATTATCGTGTTGTAGGTTGGTGTCATTAATGAGAACAACGCAGATACAGATAGCACAAGTATTACTACTTATAATTCGTAATCCAGTTTAAACAGTGAAATTTACGTAGCTGATGACAATGTAAGTTTAAATATTGTAAATATACCGATATCTTATGCCGATTTAACGGAACCATCACAACCCCAACCTACACAACTACACAAATTATATTGTTTTATTATGTGTATTATAGAGTTCCCACGGAATTATTTGAAAAAGCAGTTAAAGATATAGTCCAACTATTTTCCAGTGGAAAAAAAAACTAAATTTTAATAACAGGAAATAGTGAAGTTACAGAAAAAGAGCCCGATATAGAAAACAAAGATCAAAAGCAAGACAGTGAATTGACAGCAGAATTATTTTTTTTGGACATTTGTATTGAGTCCAAAAATCAGGTAGAGGAATATTGGACTGTGACTCGTGAAAAGAGAATTCAAATGTGTGCACATATGACTACTGCTGAATATTTTGACATTAAATACAAGAAGAGGATATCGTTTAGTAAGTACAAAATAATATTTTAAATTTAATTTGAATGTAGAATTTTAAGTATTTGAAACTAAAATTATGTATGACTTAGCAAGTTGTTCTCCAAAATGAGTGGTAATTTTTATTGGAAAAGTGTTTAAACTTAAAAAGTTACTATTTTGCGAATGTTATTAATTTTCTATTTCTTTGTTTTTATATTCTGTATCTGTTTAAATGTAATTAGACATTGACAAATATAATATTTTTGTACTTTAAATACTGGTGTTGATTATTTAATTATATTCTAAATGGTTTTGATATAAATATTGCTATTTGCAATAAAATATAGTTAAATTCATTATAGTTGATTGCTACATTTTAGGCTTCTCATATGCATTTGGCGTCTAGATTGTTCACGACCATTCATAGTTTGCATAGGAAATAAAGGTAAATGGAATTAAATTTATTACAGGCCTTAAATAAATTACTACTTTCTGTTTTTATTTATTTTAAGCCTGCAAATAAATTTAACTCTGCCATTTCGCATTCTATGATTGACCGCGAATGATCTAGTCGATAAATCCACGAGAGGCCTAAAATGTAGCAATCAATTATATTAGTTTTAGCTAATATTTTATTGCTAAAGTGTATATATCAAATACTTGTAACAAGCATTTTGAAACGCTGGTATTAATATCCTTCTTGTTAAAATAAATATATAAATATTGCTAAAATGGGATTATACGTATATCAGATTGATACTTTAAATATGTAAAATACATACGAAAGCAAATTTGTATAATTACTATAGTTAAATGACAGTATAGCTATTTTGGTAATCAAAATTATTGTTGATCTACACATATTATATTGCTATATTTTAATAATATTTATATTGTTGGCGTAGATACTCAAAATGCTGTCACCATACGTACGATAAGTTATTGCTATAGTATATACATTTATTGTTATAGTAAGTATACATTTTTCTACGTATATATATATATATATATATATATATATATATATATATATATATATTAGGGTGTCCGTTATTTTGGCAAAGTCGGAAATTTGTTGCTCTCACCCTCTAAAACTACTCAGAAAAAATAAAAAAAAAATAGAGCCATCATCGCAGGTCCGAAAAATGACGTTAACACGTGCCTGTAGAGGGGTCAAAATTTATATGTAGTTTAAATGGGGAAAATGCCTTTTTTGATACTTTTATGTATAACTTTTTATATGTTCAAGCTAAAAATACCTCTTTTATTTCTTTTTGTTAAAGCGGTTGAATGAAAGCCAATGTTCAATATTTTATTATTAATGCTGTTTCTAGTAAAATCAATGATTTTTACATAATTTCGGGATTCGTTAACGTAATGAGAATTATTTGAAATAATAATTTGGAGATTTGTATATTGTTCATTTAAATTATTATACTGCTGGAAGAGCGGCTCCAAGTTGTAGTAATGGACGAAGGTATGGGTTGTTTTCTCGAGTTTTGCCGGGCCTAATTTAATAGGAAGTATTCCCAAGTTAACGTGATACTTTACTTTAGGGGCTATGTATTCTTTAATGAAATTAAATATTTCTTTATCAGGATCATGTTTCGAGATTTCTATCACAAAGCGTTGTTTTGTACTTTGATGTAGTTTTAAAATTATGGGTGATTTAGGACTATGTTCTACTTCTTTTATTATTATTTGGTTTTTTCCATAATTAACCGGACATTCTATTACTGGTATACCTACTATGGGTTTTTCTTTATTCGAATGAATTGTGATATCACTGTCACTTGACGCTTCGTCGTTGATGTTAATTTTGTCACCTGTTTGTACAATTAAAGACTGGTTGTCTGTTGGTTCGAGATTTTTAGTATCAAATTCTATATTAAACTGTTTCATATATTTTATAAATGGTATTGCATCATCAGAGTCGTTTACATTTAATTCGAATTTTTGCAGATCTGACAGTTTAAACACTGTGATAAGGATGTCGGTGTTATTAAATATATAATGAAGCATAATTTTTACTTCTGTCCATTTTAATTCGTCTTTTCCACAACTGATTTTTGGTATAGATAGATTTTTAATATTATTTTTGATGCAAAATAATTTTAAATTTAGAAGAGTGTAAAATACATCGTGATTGGTGGGTTTGTTATAATAATGTTCTTTGGTAATTAAATAAATAATGTATCTGAATTTTGTTTTAAAGTAGGCTAAGGAATAAAGTTGTGCGTTTTGTTTTTTAAATTTTTCTACATTGCCAAATTTAAATTGTTTTGCGATTCCGTCGTTCATGTATAAATCTCTACTCACACAATGAGCTAGATTGTTAGTCTGTGGTGCATTAAATAAATTACCTTCTACTTCTAGTATATTGTCGTTTGTAGATGTATTAGTCAGTTTGGTTGCCAGGTATTGTTGGTATTGTGCTAATGGGGTTTGTGATTCGGGTTGATTTGATAAATTTAGAATTTCTTCATTTTTTTCAAAGGGGATGCGACTTAATGCATCCGCATTTGTGTTTAGTTTACCTTTCTTGTATATAATTTCATAGTCAAATTCCTCTAACTTTAGTCTCCAACGTATTAATTTTTGACTGCATTGTTTTAGCGAAAAAAGCCATTGCAATGGTCTATGGTCTGTATAAATTTTGAATTTACGGCCAAAAATGTATGGTCTAAAATATTGAGTTGCCCAAACGATAGCCAAAAGTTCCTTTTCAATGGTGGAATAGTTAATTTCAGAATCATTCAATGTTCTGCTCGCGTATGCTACTGGGAGGTCATTACCTATGTCGCCTTGAGATAAGACAGCTCCGATTGCAACGTTACTCGCATCACATGTTAGATTAAATTCCTTAGAAAAATCGGGGTATTGTAAGAGCGGTTGATTAATTAACAAATTTTTGCATGTGTTAAAGCACTGAATGTAGTCAGGGTTGTTGATGTCTATAGTCGCGTCTTTTTTTCAAACATTTGGTCAGAGGTTTAGTTATTTTTGCAAAGTCTTTGATAAATTTTCTATAATAGCCCAAAAGTCCTAAAAATCCTTTTATCTGTTTAGTAGTTTTTGGTATGGGATAATTTTGAATAGCAATTATTTTATCTGGATTAGGGCGAACACCGTCAGGAGTCACAATGTGTCCAAGATAGCTAATTTCTTTCTTTAAAAATTCTGATTTGTCTAACTGAATTTTGAAATTGGATTGTCTAAGTCGATCAAATACTAATTTTAGATTATTAAGGTGTTCTTGTAATCTAGTGCTAAATATAATGATGTCATCTAAATAGACTAGACAGATTTTATGAGTTAAACCACATAAAATATTATCCATAACTCTCCGAAATGTTGCAGGCGCGTTTTTCAGTCCGAAAGGCATACGTAAAAATTCGTAATGCCCATCGTCAGTATTGAAGGCTGTCTTTTGTATGTCGTTTTCGTTCATCTCGATCTGATGGAAACCAGATGCGAGGTCGAGTGTTGTAAAGTACTGACATCGTCCTAATTTGTCTAAAAGGTCCGTTATGTTTGGTAGTGGATATTTGTCTCCTATCGCCTTGTCATTTAGTTTCCGGTAATCTATTACAATTCGCCATTTCTTTTTACCAGAAGCGTTGAGCTTCTTCGGGACAACCCATATTGGACTTGACCATGGCGAGTTAGATGGACGAATAATGTTCTGATTTAACATTTTTTCTATTTGTATGCGTACTTCGTCTTTGTGTATTTGTGGATACTTGTATGATTTAGTGTATACTGGTGCTTCATCGGTTGTTTTTATGTTGTGTTTAATTTGGTTTGTGAAACTTAAATTTTGTTCTTCTAAATGAAATATGTCCGAATACTTTTTTATTAAGTTTAATATTTCAGTTTTTTCTTCTATATACATATGGTCAGTACGAATTTTAGACGTGTTAAAGTTTTTATTGTATGTTTGAATGCAGTTAAAATTTGGACTAGAAAATATTACATAGTCGTCAATTTTTTGGACGTTAATTATTTCTAGAATTTTAAATTTAATTTTTGCATCAGTTGGATTTTTGATTGTACACAAACAGTGATTGTGGTTAGCTTCAGTCACGCACTCGGGAATAGATAAGTTTTGAAACTTGATATATGGAACTAGTACAGTACCGTATTCAACATTAATTTTAATTTTAATAATTTGTTCTGATTGAGGTTCTATTGTTTCTTCTGTATCTTTTATAGATTTATTAGAACTAACTTCTTGTTTTATTTTATTTTTATTATCAAAGTAATGAATTTTTAATTTTGAATTAGGGGAAATAATTAAATCATTTGATGTGTCAATTAAGATTTTAAGCTTTTTAAAATTATCCATGCCGAGTAACATATCGAATTGGTCATGAAAATTAAATAAATGGTATTTTAAATTTGGAATAGTTTCGTTACTTGTATTAAATATTTTTGAAATGGGTACATGAGTACTATACAACTCTGTGGATGTGCCATGAGCTGTGGTTATTTGAAATGGATCTCGAGTGATAGAATTTTTATAGAATTTGAATGCAATATTTGGTTTAATGAATGATTTAGTACTCTACCTGTATCTATCAGTACCTTAAAGTTATTTTCGGGGAATATTATAAATGGAAGTTTGCTTTGATTTATTGTACAGTTCATTAGTTCAAAGTGAGTTGCGAATCAAGTATTAAATATAAATATTTTTTTTGAAACAACCAAGTGTTTTTATTTACTATTTTTTTATAACGATTATCCTGAATTTTGTTACTCTTTACAAACTCTTTTATTTACACTTTCAAATAGCTTCTGATGTATTTTTAATTTATATTTTCTTGTAGTAGTACATCACCATAATACGTTAAACAAATACACATATATATTTTTAAAGTTCAATATTATGTGCTTTAGAAGTTAAACAATTATCCTGAATTTTATTTACACTTATTTTAAATAGATACTGATTATCTTCGAACAGAAAGAATATTTTAACTTTATATTTTCACCAAAATATATGAAACAAATACACACATTTATTTATAAAGTTCAATATTATATATTTAAGAGGTATAGCAATTCTCCTAAATTTTTTTAGTATTTTCAAATTCTTTTTATTTACATTTATTTCAAATAGATACTGATTATTTTCAAACAGCAAGAATATTTTAACTTTATATTTTCTTGTAGCAGTACAACACCAAAATATATTAAACAAATATACACATATATTTCTAAAGTTCAATATTATGATAGCTTTTTCAAACTCAAATTTTGCAAATTCTTTCATAATTAAAAATTATTTGTGGAAAATTCACAAAAACTAATCCAAGGTCATTTAACCTAATTACCTGGCGCCAGACCTCATTAAGAGTCATTAAGTGTCTTTGCGTAAAGTGGGGTTTAACCAAGGATGTTGAAAGGAGGGGATATGGCATTACGATACTGTAGCATTGTTTGAAGTGAGGCTTGGGCAATGGAAAGAGACAACAATAGTTTTTCTGCACCGTGCTTAGCCAAATCTCTTCTTCTTCCAAATATTTTAAATTTTGTGTAAGAAAAGTGGCGTTTAGGCGTTGTCAGGGAGCGTTGTTTTATGTAAACATAACCACGAAGTGTCATTTGTGTTTCAATTTTTGTGTTGTATGAAATTGGACATATTTTTTTGTGGATAAGATTGTAACAAAGTGTTTAGTTTGTAAAAGACGTGGAATTACGGGCAGTGGAATCAGTTTTCACCAGTAAGTAAATGTAGATCATGTTATAAAAGAAAAGGAAAATAATTTTTTGTTTGTTTTACAGATTACCTAAAGATAAAGAGTTTCGAAAAGCATGGATAGAAGCGTGTTATTTGAATGAGTTATATGTTAGTCAGACGAATACTGGCTATAAAATTTAAATTTCAAATCTCTTTATGACACATGCGCAATAGCAGGCTAAGTACGGTACAGAATACTTCTGTCTCTGTCAATCTGCCGAGCCTCACAGTCTTGACTTGAATGCTATATCCCCTATTTTCAACATCCTTGGGTCTAACACTACTCAACATTCTCATTTAATTTTAATTGTGGATCAAACTGAACTAATGGCCGAGGTTCCAAATTCTGTGAAGGCACAAAAATAAATAAAGAATTATAAAAATCAAATCTTAATAATTACATTGAAATAAACACTAACCTAAAATTAAATTGGAGCTGACAATTAGTCAGTTTTGTCAAAAGTATCAAATCCACTAGATCATATAATTGAAACCACCAGATTTCCACTAAACCTGCAATCTTTATACAAAAAACATACATACATACATACATACAATCTTCATAATATATCCCACCAAATGGGGTAGCACGAACCCTAAAATCACTCATAAAATATTCACTCATTACATTCATCAAATAATCAGCTCTCGTCAAACATTATCATCCAAACACCCCACCCTCACTTAAACCACATTCATAGATCACTCCATATAAACTCATTTATTTATTAAATTTGAAAACATTTATCACACAACCAACCTTCAATCACATCTATCCAATCATTCCTATTCACTTATGTATGTATATATTTTCGGGATTTGAACCTATGGTTATGTCCCTAGGGTGACTGGAACTCACATTACTAATATTTACTTATGATTCATCTTCTTTCTTCGACGTACATAACATATGCATAAAACATCTCAAATTACTCACGCTTACTCCTAACAACAAATCTAGTAACGAAACTAACAACGAATCTACAAAGATTAGAAAAGATGAAAGCGTTAGTCTGCACTTGTAAATGAAAGGAGAGTCCGCACAATGCAGTAACTGAAAATGAAACAAAACGAATTCCACACAATTGCAGTAAAACACTCAATGTAGGATCAGAAAACGAATAAAGAAGATAAGAAACGAAGGGAGTTCCGTCCCTGCGTTTTTTTTTTTAAATGAATTTCAGACAATTGCAGGTAAACACTCTAATGAAATTACTGAACAACAAAACTAAAATCAAATATCCTGCACTTTTCTGAAATCATCAGATTCATTCCGCAATTAATCTTCGCCAAACGTTCCTATCCTGACACAACACTTTAGCATCATCCACACATATAAGGTGCGTTCAATAAGCCCAGCAAAACAAGCAATTGCTAAGTAAGCAAAAAGCGATTTATTGCTTGGTCCACTGAACGGTTTGCTCGTTTCGCTACATTTTTAAGACCGAGTTATACCGAACAAGACATCGTGAAATGTGTTCGGCTAATGATAAATTTGAGTGCGCACGTTGTATGTACTATGCGTTTTGACTGTTGACAGATTGAAATTAGCGCTAAAAATTTTCAGCCAAGTTTGTGTTGGTGATATTAGGCTATTGCTTGGAATATGAAATTCAATAAATATACATTTTTTAAGAACCATGATGGCACATTCACTAAAACTGATGACGGCTATTTTATAGCCCTTGAAAATAATAGTAATACTACCGATAATAGCTTGATATAGATCAATCCCATCATCTACGAAAAGCTGAATATATTCGTTTTCCATTTTTCATATATGTAAATTTATTATTGTCGGTCAACTATCAAAATAGTTTCGATCTTTCAAGTTATAAACTTACAATTTGAAATTCCCGCAAAAATATTTGAATGTCTAGCACTTCGAGCGAGAAATTTCTCGCTTGTTTTGCTTGCGAGCAAAACGAGCAAATGCTAGCCTAGCAAAACCGTTCAATGATTTTTATATCCGGTTTGCTTGTTTTGCTTAGTACGTTGAACGCACCTATAATTCCTTTCATACAAGCACGTTTATTAAAATTGCATTTATTACAGACAGTTTCTTTCGATTTCTTAGTTTATTTTTAATTATATTCACTGACGATTGACGAGGACGAAGGAGACGCACGAATAGATACGAGTACTTAAATAGATTTGATAAATAGTGTATAAATTTTGATTTATCGAAAGTACCTAAAATAGGAAATAATTTAACATATGAGGATGAGGCGGAGACTGATTCAAATGATACCATTAATGAAACTGAATTCTTATTATCTGAGGATATTTAACAAGGCTTTACTTGACATAGGTTATTTACTTATACAACTTATATGTTTCTTTATATTTTTTATTATTCTGTGATTATAAATAGTACTACATTCATTTATAATTTAAATACTGTTTTCTTAAGTAGTGAACCTCAGAAGAAGTTATATTGAAGTAAAAATAGTGGTTTCTAGCACCAGCTCTGCGTTTTTGGGTATACTAAATAAGTGTGGTGTAATCTGAAAATCTTGTTTTTGTATAAAGATTGTAGGTTTAGTGGCTATCTAGTGGTTTTAATTATATGATCTAGTGGATTTGATACTCTTGGCAACACTGACTAACTGATAGCTCCAATTTGATTTTTATAATTATTTTTGATTGTAATAAATAAATTCTCTGTTGACGACCTAAATTGTATTAGCAGAGAAAAAAATTCTTTAAACTCCGGAAATTTATTATAGTGTTTGTTCAATGATCAGCTAAGAGGTAAAGAACTGCGTTTTAGTGCAGATGTCCAAGAGATCATTTTTTGTGCATTCACAGAATTTGGAACCTCGGCTACTTTTGCCATTAGTTCAGTTTGATCCACAACTGAAATTAAATGAGAATGTTGTTGATGAATTTAAGCAGAAATGAGAAGCTATTGACCATAATATAAGACTATAAGAAGAGGATAAAAAAATAGGACGTTTTATAGAAGAGATTTTAATATCTGAAAGCTTTTGACACCAAATAAAAGAGTATATTTTTGTAATTTGTTGCAAGTTAGTCCTGAAACGATAAAACAAGTAGCTACGCACACGATCGGTCACGTTCAAAATGCAGTATGGTCCATATGTAAAAAAAAATCGGATGACAGCTTCTAATTTTTGAGCCATAAGAAAAAGCTTTCCACTTTTTATAAAACTTATTGGTACAAATTTAATGAGTTATTTTGATATTCGGTATTACTGAAGGTTTTTTATTTTTAGAATTTCATAACCTGGACCGAATGAAGCAAGTTTTCACTGATAAAGATGTAGTCTACTAGAAAGTAACAGGAAAATATTTTTCGAGATTTAAATATAATTTTACTCATTTAGTAACAACTAGAACAACTGAATTCAAACAAAATGGTTGACGTTTTCTCTGTGGAACAAATATTTTATTTTAAAATTTTGTAGAATCATTATGATTAAGAAATTACCAAATATGTAGAAGACAAAATATTTATTATTTTATTCAAATATCAATTATGATGTGTAGATAGCAATATTTAAAAATAATATGGTTATTTTAGATCATTTTAAATTCAGTTTTTACTGTAGTTAAACAAGTTCAATAACAAATGTTGACTGATTTTAATATAAAATTTTATTCTCTACAAATTTAATTTGAAATATTCTTTTCTAAAATAATTTGGGTGACAGGTCTTTGAACAAATAACTAATTCAATTCACTCGAAAGCACTACATATCAGTTTATTTATTATAGTAAGTTATTTTACGTTTTGTTTTTTAAGATGTATGAAAACAATTCACCTTAACATCTAACAAAAACGGCACATCAATCTATATGTTTGTAACTTCACTGGAATATCTATTTGCTAGTTACTCAAACAATAATTGTTCCTCCACAAATTACATGCAATATAACTTTTTTTCTAGAAAACTTTCGGAATAATTTAATGCAAACATTTTAAAATTTACTGATTATCACTTATCACTGTGTGCTTCAATTGTAGCTTTATTTTATTTCTGTAATTTCAAATTTAGAGAAAGTTATTAAAGTAAAACTATTAAATGAATATGTAGTTTTATTTATAAAATGTGAATAATATTTCGCTTAATTTATATGATCAATAAGTTAGAATTATCAAATAAATCATAATTTATTCTGTGTTTATAATTCTCTAACAAACCGCAACGCTTTCAATTATACTTAAAATCGCTGAAATATAACAATATCTTTAATGTATTATAAGTGTATAACCAGCAAAGAATACTTTGTCATTAGATTTGTGTATTTCTTAATTATATTTACTTTTTACGTTGCTAGGACAATTAAAAGGATATATGAGCATTATTTTTATATATTATAATAAAATCTTATATCTTTTTGTTGATTCGTTTGGTTGATAGTAGGGTACCTCAAATAGAAGGGTATTTCCATGATGTGGTAACGTCAATAAGGTCGAATTTCGCTGGCGGTCGTTTTAGCCGCCATTAGTCTGCCAAACAAGTGTTAGATTACATTGCGTTATATGGGGTTAGTATTATTATTTTTAACAATTTGCATACTTTATTGTTTAATTATGTATAATTTATCTTTAAAAGACTTTTCTAAACATATTTTAATATTTGTGTTAAGTTTATATAGATAAATATATTTTTACTCTACTAAATAAGAATCTTGTTTAAAGAGAGATGTCATTTATTTTAAGAATGTTATTGTAAGATTAAATATTTCATAATATTTAGATCTTTAATCGGTATATTGACTAAGTGTTATTGTTTGAACATTATCTTATTATGATTATCATTATGAATAAGGAAATAAGAGATTTAAGTAACATTTATATTAAAGATTTTCGATAAAGAGGTCAAGATGCCTGGTTGTGCAGCTGTTGGTTGTAGTAACAGAGCAGAACGGGTTCTTTAATGAAAGCCTTTCCCCGAGATCCAACTAGAAGAAAACAGTGGGTTAACAATTGAAACGTGATAAATGGACATTAACAAATCGAAAATAGAATCATAACAAAACCAATTCTTATATCTACATCGGAAGATTCTACAGTAGCAAGTACGTCATCTTCAAATCCAAATGTAAATGTTCCTGATACAAGTATGAAGATGGAAATCCTACCATCAGAAAGTAGTAGCACATCTACTAGGCAACTAGAATCATCTGGATCAACAACAAGAACTTCCAGCATGCTGGATGAAGATCAGATATATACTAATATAAAACAACAACTTGTTAACATGGAAACGAAAAATTAAGATGTTAGTTTTATGAAATAAGATTTTGAAAGATAAATTATAAAATAATAAAAGAAAAAAAAATTTTGCAATTAAAATTGCAAAAAGTAGCAGGCATAGAAAATAAAGACACATATTTAATATTATTGAAAACCATTTTTAACGAAGATCAAATAATGGCTATGTAAGAATCTATGACAATCATATACTTTATGTTTTCAGATCATTTTAAATATTGTATATTAAATAAAATTTATTTTTTTCTTCATTAAATTACGGTTGTATTAATTTAATGTATTTTAATAATGTAATAGTAAAATAGTTTATATTGATTATAAAAAAACTTAAATAAAAATAGAAATTTAGTATTGACATTTAGACATTTTTACGACGCAGCATGCTTCGTAAAAACGGACATTCTGTATATGCCTCATCAGTAAAATTAGACATAAAGTAGTCAACATTACTAAAAAATTATACATAAACAAATTTG
The DNA here is from genome assembly GCA_911728475.2 of Pterostichus madidus. Classification (NCBI taxonomy): domain Eukaryota; kingdom Metazoa; phylum Arthropoda; class Insecta; order Coleoptera; family Carabidae; genus Pterostichus; species Pterostichus madidus. The sequence continues at coordinate 24,370,703 of OU452301.1, read as the reverse complement.
ATATTTTATATGTTTCAAACAGATAGATGCTGACTTACTGAAAAATTCATTACATGTTTAATAATATTATATAACATTCATATGTTCTAAATATTAAATAGGCTGTGTATAAGGAAGTCGTGTGGTGACCTCACCAGATTTTTTAAATTAGTTTTTAGAGTTACATGTTAAAAAAATAATTTTGATAATTATTTTTTTTACTTACCATCTTCTGCTCGGGATGTAATAACTTACCAGAAACCCTATTGCTAACTTTTTCGATGCTACCATTGATATATAATAAAAATAAAGAGAAAAATTGGAATAACACCAAATTCGAATCATATGGCGACCGTAGCGTAATTGGTTGAGAGCACATGACCAGCTATAATAGGTCCCAGGTTTAAATCGTGGCGTTATTACCATTTTCCTAATTTGTTATCTATGCATTCATAAAAGCATTACTATTGACAACTCAAAGTATAGATGGCGATGCTGTAAGCAGTTCGTGCATGAAGGTATGTAGCTGTCAGATGCCATACAGTTGCTGTTATGATTACGTTAAATTTGTTAATTTTAACAGTTTAACTTAGCATAGTACAACTTTTTGAGTATTCACAAGCTACACCACACTCCAGAAATGTAGTAGAATATATATTATTGTAATTTAACGTCTGTATTTAATATAACGCTCAAATATAAGTTTGTCATCGACATGAGAAGCTTTTTTCACAGTATTTACATCTTTCTTGGTGAAAACGTAAAAACTTTAACTACCTTCGCGTCCCATATTTGTATAGCAGCCGTAAATACAATACGTTATAATACTTTGCCCTCTTTTTTACAACTTAATTACTTAAAACTGTATTAAGTACATGTTTCCACCAATTTAGATGCTTTCATACAGTAGTTCAAATTTATATCACCAGATGTAATATTGCATCTCTAGGATCGTCAATAGGATATCTTTCAGAATGATTTAAAAAAACAAATATGTAGGTATGTATCTATAATAGGTATTCTTTAATTATGTAATCTTTTGTTTAAGTCTTTTGTGCACTGAGAACAAACCACTATTTCATCCTTATGATACGGTCCAATACTTTGAGACCGGAAATGGCTGGTCGACGCACAGGAAACTGTTAACAGAATGACGTGTTACGTCCCTTTCTGTTTTAACATATGGTACAGTATACGGAGTTTGGAGGACAAACTCGTGCTGTAAAGTTAAAGCGACTTTAAGTTGCATTAGCTGCTGACGATTCAAGTCAACATTCTACTGTTCTGTTTTGATTGCGCGTATAAAAATAACCGAGACACGATGCGACCGGCTAGCCATCGTGGACGGGTTTATTGCACCGTCTAAACTCTGTATAATTTAGTTCCTCGCTCTATAAGTCAATCCTACAACCTACTTTGTTTGTTTATATTTAGCCCTATATTTTTATTGAGATTATTAAAGCTATATTTGATGTTATATAAAGTAATTTGGCTCCTAGTGCAGTAATTCGTTTCATTTATTTGTAAATAAGTTTTTCAATTCACAAAATCATTTATTTAATCATAATTTATAAAATAATTTACATCGCCGATTAAATGAAAATGAAAATTTGAAATATTATGATCAGATGTTTCATGTATATTTAAGTTTATACGAACATAACTCGTAGTTCGTAAGCTATACATATATTTGCTCTCAAGGACGGTACAGTGTAAAAATATATTTTTATTATAAATAAATTTTTATAAAGTAAGTAGGTAGCTGTGTTATGGTAACATAGCTAATTAAAAAATATGTATTTTCAAAACTACTAGCGTTATAATGTTAAGCTGATAAAAACCAACTGAAATACATTTAATAATCTTTATTACTTGTATGATAGAGTGGTTCAGTGGTTACAAATATTAAGGATTAGCTGCGTAATTATCATCTGCGAAACAAATTTTCTACAAAATGAATTGTAAATTAGTATCTGTTTTTCTAACAAACATACTCGTATATTTTTTATATTATTTTGTGACAACATATTTTACTAATCCCGAATTAAACAAAATTCACTTCATAGGTTACCTATCCTGCATTAATTAAATATAGCGACAATCAAAGATAATAATAAAATATAAATAGTCGGGGATGCTACTACGAAAACGTTCTCTTGATAATTTTTAATTGTTTCCTACTTTCCGCATGTATATTTAACTATTTTATTAGTCATAAAGCATTATTGTTACTATTATAAAGTATTTTTTGTTGTTGGTTTAAATTCAATGTATGTAATTATAATATTCTTTATAACAGTGAAGAAAAAAAGTATTATTATTATATGGTTTTCTTGCACCAAAGAATATAAAAAAATATTCAGTATGTGAAAATAAATTAATAAACTTATCTATATAAAACTAAACCATAACCAGCATATAGTCGGATTTGCACTGATCATAAATAAATTTTACTTCATAAAAAATAATTGGGTAGAATGGATTGAACAAAGTTTAATTAATAACGAGATTCAATATTAAATGACATCAACTGTGCACTAAAACTGACACTCGTGTGACATTTAATTAGAATCTTGTTAATTATAAATCGAATCACATTCTAGAAATTATTTATTCCTTTTATTCATGTCCCCAAGTTATTTTAGATCCCGGAAGCTTAGAAAACTTTATAAACAGTTGCTATCCACCGTGGCCAGTGCAGTGAGTTTGATCGGCCGGACTGCGGATTGTATATTTAGCTTTGACCGGAAAAGATTCGCAGCCAGTAATCGATTCCCTAAAATAAGCACGAAGTGAACAACCTTACCGACTTGACCTTTCAACAATTTGATTTTGTTTTTCAAGTACCTAATCTTTTATTTTAATATAAATTTATACAACTAGTGATTATATATCTAGATACATATATAGGTACATGTAATAAAAATATATGTTGTTCGGTATAATAGAACAGAAAACCTATATTTACAAAAATGATCTATTTTCGTCTTTCTGATTGAGCTAAGTATGTGTTCATATAAAATATTTTATTTCTAATGAAATAGGTATACTTAAGATTTAATTAATAATATAGTACAGTGCTTGATTTATTTTGGTGCCACATAAACTCGTTAAAATACATTTGGCAATGCTATTTTTTTAGTACCTATCCTACTACCCACAAGTAAAAATAAACGACCTACATGTACCTACATGAAATACGAGTATATCTACACAGTAAATGATGGCTTTTCTTATCATACAGAGTATTACAAATTATTTTATCTACGATCGTGTGATAAATGGCACTTATCGCATTCATTTTGAATATGTACCTGCTTTATTACCGCACTAGTGCATTTTTGGAAATATTACCGCACTAGTACTTGAATAAATTACTTATCGCATTCATAATTCGCGGTACCATGGTTTCACTTAAATTTTTTTAAATGTCAAATAATTATTAAAACTATCAATTCAAAATTATTTTTGTTTTAATTTTAATTTATTTCGTGTTCGTAGATAAAATTATGTACGATATACGTGTGATAATACGAGGGTGGATCAATAAGTACCGGTATTAGGAATGAAGACACAATTTTTTTTTTAATTTTTCATCGTTGATACACTTTTCGCAACGTTTCTGCCATTTCTTTAATCCCTCTAAAAATATGGTTTGTCAAACTCTTCAAAATACGCTTCTGTCTCGGTGATAGCCTTCTCGTTTAAGTATTTTTTTTTTGTTTCGAGCCATGTTTTCTTGTTGGAGAACAGAAAGAAGTCGCAGGGAGCCAGATCAGGCGAGTATGGTGGGTGCGGTAGCAATTCGTAGCACCACAGTTTATGCAATTTGGCCGCTACAATTCCTGACAAGTCTGCTGATGCGTTATCCTTGTGGAATAGCATCTTTTTTTAGCCAAAAGGGGCCGTGTCTCCTTCAATGTCTTATATATATTGAACATTTTCTTTGGTTTCATTTGTACTGTAATTATTTCAGTTAGCAATAAAAAACAATTATTTAAAATTGGTAAAACTAATACAGAGTGATCAAAAGGAATGGTTATAGTTGGCAATACAATTCCAGAGATCTTTTTATTCCACAGTTGGCACAACGTCAGATAAAGGCGGAAATGCTATTTGACATTTCTAATAAAGACAAATAGGTTATGTCAGGAGTCTGACAGCTAATAGAATTTTGACTTTTTAAGTAATAGAAATAATTTAGAAATAAATGTAATAATAAATGTACTGAAATTTAAATTTTAAATGTCACTATCAACAACAGGAAATTAATTTATGTATCAGGCTTTCCAATTTCAAATAATTGTTACAGTATATATATATATATATATATATATGGGGTAATATTTGTCAAACCAGCCACCCCCCGCGTACATCTCAATTTTAGACATAAAAGGTCTCTAAAGGGCTCAAAATTTTCCTTGGACTATCTATTTTTTGATGCCGTGTGGTGTTTTTTGAAAATCAAAAATGGCGGCCTAAAAATGGCCCATGTATCAGGAGTAGACATGAAAAAATTCACTAATGTCCAAAAAAAAATCGCAAATCAGATGAATAATTGATTTTAAACTAATTGCTTAAGAGTTTTTGAGTCACTAATTACGAATCTGTTATTAAAATTTGAGAATTTCAAAATGGCGGTTATAAAATGGCGACTACAATTATAAAAATACTTGAGAACTACAGAATTTATCTAAAACTTGTTACTCAGGGGTTTTTGGAGTCGCTGATAATGAATTCATTATCAAAATAAACCAAAATTCAAGTGAGGGTATGTTGAGGAAGGGTGGCACCCTATATAAGGAGGGAAGGTAACAATAAGATTTTTTTTTTTAAGTTTCTAGACAATTATATTTTAAAATAATAAGGTGATAATCGAAATTTTAAAATATTTTACCTCTTTCGAGTTATTAAGCTTAAAAAAATTCAATTATTGACATCAAAGTTACATGGTTTCAATCAATTTTTTTGAAATATAATCCAAGAAATAAAGTTCAAAACACTTTAGACCCCTATACGGGTCCCTTTAAACGATATATTTGAGATGCTCAAAGTGCGAAAGACGTAAAAACATGAAAAATTTATCCGAACGTAGTATTCTAATGATCCTAATGGAATGGTTTGGATTCTCAATTAAACTTACACAATTAATTACAGTATGTCGGAGCAAAATTAAGGGAAACCTTATTCGCTTTCGAAACTGTAAAAAAACTGCTTTTTTAAAGGCAAAATGATGTGGACAGTCCGATCGCGCAACCTCCTCGTGGTGCACATTGGGTAATGCTAATGCCAGGGGCAAAATTTCTGTTATTTTAGGATTTATCTTAAAAGTACATCGTTTCTGTTACAAATGGTTTATGTAATTATATGGAATATTTTTTGACTTATTTAAAAAAAAATGATTGTAAACACGTAATGTTGATGTCAATAATTGAATTTTTTAAGCTTAATAACTCGAAAGAGGTAAAATATTTTAAAATTTCGAATATCACCTTTTTATTTTAAAATGTGATTATCTATTCATTTTTTTAAAAAAATATATTTTTTTATTGTTACCGCCCCTTATGCAGGATGCCTCTCCTCCTCAACAAACCTTCACTTGATTTTGATAATAAATTCATAATCAGCGACTCCAAAAACCCCCGAGTAACAAATTTTAGATAAATTCTGTAGTTTTCAAGTATTTTTATATTTGTAGTCGCCATTTTGTAACCGCCATTTTGAAATTCTCAAATTTTGATAATAGATTCGTAATTAGTGACTCAAAAACTCTTAAGCAATTAGTTTAAAATCAATTACCCATCTGATTTGCGATTATTTTTTTAACATTAGTGAATTTTTACATGATACATGGGCCATTTTTAGGCCGCCATTTTTGAATTTCAAAAAACACCACACGGCATCAAAAAATAGATAGTCCAAGGAAAATTTTGAGCCCTTTAGAGACCTTTTATGTATATAAAACATCCCCAGAACTATACTGCTAACTGAAACAGTTGATTAGCTGGTAGTTGTCATTATAGAGAGAAGCACTAACCTGAAATAATTATGAATATTTGAAAGTATTAATTGTAATCATGCGTAGTATAATGTTCTTCTTATCATAAAATATTTGCTTCATCAATTTCCTAAAACGTGTCGCTGAAGTAACTATTTTCAATTTAGGTGTAATCTAATGAAAAAGTATGCATCTGATAAGACGTTACATAATGAACAGAGAAATATAAATAATATCAAAACTTGCTTGATAATGCTATAAAAATTTATTAAATTAGCTTGTGATATTTGTGGTTAATTTTACTTATATGCAAAAATACTCTTATAATTTATAACCTTTTTATTATTATTAGTAATGTAACAAAACGGATAATTCAGAATTTGGTTTTGTTTATAAATGATGATATTTCACTATCAACTCAGCTTCGAAAGATACAGACTAATTAAGCGTTATCTTAAGTATCTTTCTAAAGTTGACTTGAGAGAGTTTATTTTGTTTATCAAATTTATTAGAGCACATGTTATAATTTCAGTATTCCGTAGCTCATTATTTATCAAGTTTATAGCTGTATGTAAATTCACCCGCTGTTGTCGTTAAAGAAGTGTGCGATCGCGATTCAACAGTTTTACATTGGCAGCAGTCGGTAAAATACGGCCTCTGAATAGGTATATTCAAATTTTTAATTTGTTTAACCTGTCGTATTTTAAAGAATTTACGTTTTCCGCTCGTTTTGATTTTAAAATTTAGTTGTAATCCCTTGATTACATGGCGCAGTCACTGTTTTATTGGTTATTATCCTTGTTTAAGTAAAAATGGCAACGCAACGTATGAAAGTGTATTTGTATATAAATAATTAGTGTAATTGTAAAAGCTTGTGCAACAACCAAGTGTAAATAAAGTGTCGTGCAACAATATGTATGCGTGTACGCAAGTGCCACCGTGGCTTCCGCCACAGTTCTATCCGAGGAGTCAGCACCAAGTTGTTTCGCCACATCCGCAGGTAACCATGTACTTGTAGTATGGTTATGAGTGCGACGATTCAATACCAGGCGAGTCACAGCTCATACGGTATCCGCTTGGAGGTGCACCATATCGATTTCGTCCCGACGTTCAGCTGAAGACAGCGTTATCAGAGACGTGGATGGCGTCGTTTGTCCAGCCACCGCCGCAAGTGCAGCAAGCACTTTTGAATCCGCCGTTTCTGCATGGGCAGAATACGGATCGTAGTCGATCATACCTGGAACCGAACTACGGATCTGTTGTCCAAACTAAGGTTCAAGTGCTACCTGTAGCAACAATCAGCGTAGCTGAAATTGAGGCGTTGCTACAGGCAGAGAAACGGGTAGTTGTGGACATTCCGCGTCCTATGAAAAAGGTAATCGCTGACTTCGTGGTTAACGTAAAAGTGGAGGACATAGTTATCGACGGTGATGAAAACTCCAGGATAGAGGTGAACAGCTCCGAAGAGGTTGCCGAACAAATTATTGTAGAGCACACTGAGCAGGTAAATGAGTCAATCTGCGTACCTGTCAGTGTTTGTGAAGAAAGTTATGAAAGAGTTTTACACCATGTACAATGTGAACGTAGCTTTCCTAGTTACAAAAATTCAAGTTCTGCTCACCGCCGTCAGCAGCAGCAGAAGAAGCCGATGTTCAGGTCTCGCGATCAGCTGAGACCTCAAGTGAAGTACCGCGCCGGCAGATTCCATCAACCACAGAAAATCAGCTGGTACCGCCCTAATTTCGAACAGCTGATCTTGGAACGAGGTCATCGCCCGCCACCGAAGCCCCCTCCCTGGCCCCTGTCACTGTGGTGTGAAGTGGCAATTTTCAAGTGGTTGTGTATTGTGACCAGCCCCATTTGTTTGTGTCCCTTTTCCGCTACCTGATGCCGTCTTAGTTTTTTTGTGTTAAGTGTTGCATGTTTGCATGCTAATTAAGATTATATTAAAAATAAACCATTGTTTATTTAAGCTGTCTGTTTAATATTTGAAAAATTGTGTAATTTTGATTTATTTTGTTTACAAATTCAGATATGCGAACATATGTTCATTTAGGAATTTTTGGCTCTTGAATTTGTACAGTTTTGGCTACAAATTCAGATTTTAGCAAACATATGTTCAGTTAGGCATTTTTGGTTTTTGAATTTGTACAACTTGGTTCTTGAATTTGTAAGATTTTGAATTTTGAGTTTGTACTACCTAGTAGTACTTGATTTTTTCAATTTAGCAATTTGTGTTTGTTTATTAGAATGTCAATTGTATTTTGTTATACCTATGTATAGTTGGTTCACTTATGTCAATTGTAATAAAGATTTTTGTTCCTTTTCTCTTATGTTTAGCATAAGATGATATTTTGATTAATTCAGTTTAATTCTGAATTTTATGTATTTTTTGAATGTTAGTCTTAGGTTATGTTTTGGGTAATAATTATCTCGTAAGATATAATTATACTTGAACCTGAGGCAGTGTAACAAAACGGATAATTCAGAACTTGATTTTGTTATATAAATTATGATATTTCACTATCAACTCAGCTTCGAAAGATACAAACAAATTAAGCGTTATCTTAAGTATCTTTCTAAAGTTGACTTGAGAGAGTTTATTTTGTTTATCAAATTTATTAGAGCATATGTTATAACTTCAGTATTCCGTAGCTCATTATTTATCAAGTTTATAGCTTTTCCGAATTGTCGCGTCTGGTTATACGGGATATGATGACATATCTGGGTAAATTATAGCTAAACGTCTGGTCGGCTAGAGTTAACCTTTGAACGCACCCCGTCTGGGTTTTTATGTAACACATATGTGCAGGCAGTTATCTCGACCAACGGAACGATACCACCCCCTTACCCTCTGTCAGAACATCCCATGGAATACAACAACATTTAGTGAGTGGTGGTTTAGCATCGGCCGAGACAAGTTTTGGCTCTCGCCGTCTGTGCAAGATGTAGATCTTGCCATGTATTTCGTAACTTAAGTAACTAAGATTAGTTTAATCATACGTTGACGTTGTTGTTTCCATTGCTGGATAATTTGTTTAATTACATTATTAACTTTAGTCTTTTTATAGTTTATAACTTCTGTAAATTTTACGTTATATTTTTATATATTTCATTTTTATGTTTTATTATTGTCTATTAATTTTGACAACTAATTGAATTGCCACCTATTTTTTGCCGCTCCGCTTTGATGTGTTATCTTCTGTGGTAAATCATAAGTTTTATTTGTGATTCTTAGTTCTTGGTACAGTGTTCAGTATGCTCTTTATCTGGATTTATATTATTCAAAGTAAGTGACTTTCTGAAAAGTACTTTTATCAGTTTTTTTGTTGTGCTAAGTCATATTGTCAGACACTCGGCTTAATTTAATTAAACTACTTGGTATGTTTTGGCTGGCCTTCTTCATTTTTCGTCGTGTCCGAATTGCAGCAAATTAATTAAAACAGCTGTGTTCACTTAACACTGGATAATGTCAACCGCTATTAAAATCTTTTGCATTTACTGCGTTGATACAGTTGACTCAATTAATTCATTAAAAACGTTAATATTAGACTTACAGTCTAAAATTAATAAATTAGAACATAAACTTATAATATTGTCTTCCACTAATAAAGATGCTGTGCTAGATAAAATAGTCAACGAATTTGAAGAGAGAAACAAACGTAGAAATAATGTCATTATCTCTGGTTTACTAGATACTGAATCAAATTCCACTGAACCGACTCATAATGTTGAAAATTTAATTAATAAAATTGCTCCTGGAATTACTCTGCAAGATACTTATATATCGCGTCTCGGCAAACATCGCAACAATTCATCACTACGTATGGTAAAAATAAAATTTCATTCAGGAGAATCTGAACAAGCACAACTGATCCTACGCAATGCTAAAAAATTACGCAACTTCAATGATTGTGCGAACATTTATATAAATTATGATAAAACTCCATATCAGTTGTTAAGATTTAAACAATTAAAAGAAGAACTACGAACACGTACCGGAAATGGTGAACAAAATCTCTACATATATTATGCAAATGGTACACCATTGATCCGACAAAAAAACTAAATTCGACACTGTCCTCCTCACTTCAGTCTTCGGAACTTCGTATCTATTATCAGAATAAATTTTTAAAACTCATTTCACACATATTATATTTGCTACCAAATTAAAAAATTTGAAGAAAAATTACCAGCAGAATAATTTAAAATGATGACTGACTGTTTTTCAATTCTTTTTCCCAAACGACATTAGAAACTTAACGTGCTTCGTATTAAAATACTGGTTTTGTCGATCAGAATGATAAAAAATAGTCAATTGTTTTTTATACAAATTCTATTAAAAAGTTTGAAAAGAAATGTCGAGCAGAATAATGTCAAATGACATACATATTTTTTTCTCAAAAGTCATTAAAAACCTCTCGTGTTTGAAATCAAATTGAAAGCATTGAAGGGAGATATCAAGAATAACATTTCTTTTCAAATCAACACTTGAATTAATGTGGCATGTAATATCGTATTAAGACTAAAAAAATATTCCAATTTCCGCGGAGCTTAGAGTGAGGGTCGATGATTTATTCTATTTTATAAAATTATTTTTTCCCCGAATTTTTTTCTTGATTGAATTTTCCACTGACCAAATTATCAAGAACTTTATTACTTATATTTACCTATCATACAATCTAAAATTAATTCTTTATGTTTTAGGTCCCATGGACTAAAAGTTCTTCAACTTCAAATTATAATAATAGTTCTAAATCAGATGCACCTACTGCTAAATCCAGAGTAAGTATTATTAAATAATATCATACATATGTACTAAATTAAACAATTATAAAATTATGGCAATCAGTAATAAAATAAATTAGTATGCTCATAGATTTACTATAAAATTTATAATTAATAATTGGAATCCATAATAAATTATTTATAATATTTTTTAGTTCGGATTATTTAATATATGAATGGGATTTCGTATCATTATAATATTCTAGCATGGTCTACCGTTCTTATTGCTTTTCCATGTGCTAATCAGTCTCAGCCAACTTCCTAAAATGCAATTTAGTAAAGGTGCGAACCAAAATATGATGTATAGAACTGGCAAAAAAATAATAGTACTGAATACAGCCGATTCGTCATTTTAGTAGGAATTCCGGTTTCGCCTGGATCGCGAAGAAAATTTGTCCGAGTCAAACAAAATATTTGAGCTAAAGGTTTACAGTTTGATATAATCAAAATATATTAATATACTTATTAAAAAATATCTTACTTTTTATTCAGTATAAACACAAACCTGACAAATATGTGAATATGATAATAAGGAGGAGAATGTACATACTCGTAGATAATTTAAGGTGAAACCTGAAACTCGTTTGACGCAGTACTAGCCGCGATTGATTTCAAGTCGAGATTTTTTATTACTGTATAATACATAAATTTTTTTATAAAATTGTTATTGCCATTTACAATTTTTATTAGTAGTTTTTAATTACCATATTTAAATTACCGTCATATTATACATTTTTTTATTATTGTAATTGCACGCACTTGATATAATAAAAAAAATCATGAATGCTGAGGTATGTTTATACTATAATATATATTTTTTTAAATTTCTGAATTAACAGAGAGACAGCTTCTGCAATTATTTTTTTATAAATTAGCTATTTGAAAACCTTGAAATTATTGCTAATTTGTATTTCTTTCATTACAATCAAGTGCATGCAATTAGAGTAATTAATAATTTTATAATATGACGCTATTTTAAACATTTTCATGGAAAACCAATAATAAAAATTCTAATATAATTTAACACCTGTAAAATTTTTATAATAAATGTTATGTATAGTATTGTTACGTTTTCTATGTCTCTGTGAAGAGTGTATGTTTAAAAATACAAAAAATAACTCACAATTAATTATGTTAAGGACAACAAAAAGTATTTATTTAATAAACGAAAAATAATAATAAAGGAAACTTATTTAAAACTAACTAACACAGTATCACAATTTAAGCACAAATTAATAATACACATAGACAACTATTAACATATGTCAAGTTCATAAGAACTAATATTTATTATCACGATATATTTATTTCACTGAGTCTATGAAGTTAACTGTCACCTATCCCTCGAGCAGTCGAGCCCTCGTTTATATAGAAAAGTCCGACGCGTCTAGAACGTTCCAAAATTATCCCGAAGTTGCGAGTCCAAACTAGTGCGCTGTGATTCATGCATCCAGCTAGGCTTGTTATAACGATTTACTTGAAAGTTCTCGAATTGATGACTCATGCCTTGGGTATATTCGTTCCAGATTTTGACGGGTTAGAGATCAGTTATGACGAAATCCGCAAGTCGCACCCTTAATGCATCCTGATGTTCTGAAAAAGTGACAGTCTTGTGCGGTGGAAAAAATTTTTCAACACATTCCTGATTATCCTTCATTCCAATCTTTCTAGTCCATAGCTCAATTTTTATGCTGCCAGCTTTCTAATGTCATTATTTAATAGATGTTCTTGCAAATCGGCCAGTGTCTCTCATAATGCGTGATAGGTGGGTTTCTGGGATGATCGTGACTTGGTGACTAAGTAGTAAATGTATCATCTGTATTTAAAGTTATCTCGCAGTTGTAGTTCTTTCCTGACAGATGGACATTGGTTAACCGGTTCTTGTAGTCGTCCAAATTTCTTCTTAAAAACTATAGCAATTCCTCTCTAATGTTTAAGTCTTCTGCTACAAAGATACCATGAAAAGATCTCGATTTTGTTCTTTCGTCACGCCATACTGTGCTTTGTGATCAGTGGAATATAAAGTCTTTAAATGTCGGATTCGTGTTCTTGAATGCAGTAATAGTCGATTAAAGTAGACTACTCTCGGCTTCCCAATCGATGTTTACCTTATACGTTAGATACCGTCGTTAATCCTCGTTATTACTTCATAGGATCCCTCTCAACATGTTCGTAACTTTGACGATAGACCACGACGCCTCTGTCGGTTATATAACCATACCGACTCTCTAGGTGCATATCCTTTTTTGGGCCTTATGTCTTAGTGATCAGTGATCTTTCAATTTGCCGGTTGAAGTTTGAATGTTTGAACGAACTTGTTCATTCATTTCATTCATCCTTCTTCGTAGATCAGTGACGTAATATTGCCCAGCTAGATCTCTGGATTTATTACCGAATTTCAAATTGCACGATAACCGCAACTCACATCTGAATATGATGCTTGCGGGTGTTTGTCCTGTTGTTTCGTGCAAAAATGAACAGTATGCCAGATGTTTTAAAACAAGACGGACTCGAAATTTCTTCCTTGATCAAAAAGTATTTCGCTCTGTACTCTAAATCGGCATATACATTTCTTCACCAATACTTCAGAGATAGTGATTGCTTTCTGGTTGGGTAAAGCATAAACATCAACCCACTTGTTGAAGTAATCCTTGACGACTAATGTATACTTGTTGCCGCCTTCAGCTTCTGGTATTGGTCCAGTCACATCAATTGCAATTCATTCATATAGGCTTCCTACGTTGTACTGACGCAATGTTGCTCTTCGTTTTTTATGTGGCTCATTACTTGCAGCATAAAGTACGCATTTTTTGCACCACTATTTGCCATCTTATTTTCAATTCAGTCAGTAAAACCGTTCCCGCAACTTCTCAGAAGTCTTGTTGATTTCAAGGTGTCCTCCAGCAGATCCGTCCTGGATCTCTGTCAATACTTCAGGTATCCTGTTCTTAAGGATTAACAACTGAATTCTCTGCACAGTACTTTCTGCTTTATCCAAGACACGTTTCAAGGTACCTTCTTAAATTACTAAAGAGTTTGTTTTTACATTCTGAGAATATAATGCAACTTCTTGCCAAATCAGTTTGTTCTCGTTGTTCTTTCAATCTATTTTGATTTTCAAATCCTGGTCGTTTTCTTGACCTTTACGCAATTCTTCTGGTTCCCATTTATCATCTACTACTGTTGTTCTTAGGGCAGCAGCTTCTTTTTCTTCTACTAGACAATAATTCTTGCATTCCTCGGAACACGGTCTCCTGGACAACACGTCAGCGTTAAGATGGATAGTTTCCACTCGATGTTCTATGATAAAATCATATGCTTGCATTCTTTCAATCCATATGGCTACCAAACATTTAGAATTCTGGAATTATAGTAGCCATTTCAAAGCAGCATGATCAGAACTTATCATGAACTTTCTGCCGTACAAATATTTGTACAAATACCAATAGCTTTTTTTTGGTAACGAAATAATTTCTTTCCGGTTTCAACATGGTTTTACTAAAATAAGCAATAACTTTTCATGACCATTTTGTACTTGAGAAAGGACGCCGCCAATCCCAACATTACTGGCATCTGTATCCAGTATCAATCTCTCTTCTGGGAGAGAATAACTTAAGACAGTCAAAAAACGCTTAAATTGTTCGTATATAAGTCTACCTTCTTCGGTAAGTCGTGTCAATGTCTTAGCCTTGTTGATTAATCCGTGTACGTATCGCCTATAGTAGATGTATAAACCAAGGAAACTTCTTAATTTATATATGTCTTTTGGTACTGGTTAGTCCTTTACAGCTTTTATTTTCCCTTCATCTACTGCAATGCCTTTACCAGAAACCACATGCCTGAGATAATGCACTTCCTTCTGGAACAGATGAAAATTCTTCGGGCTGAGTTTGAGATTTGCTTGTTTCAATCTTTGTAAAAATTTCTTCTATGTGATACTCAAACGTTTTAGAACTATATTAATATCAACGAGGTACACTAAACAGATTTTCCATGACTGCCCAGCTAACACGGTTTTATAAGTCGCTCAAATACTGCATGGGCTATCTTCTCATGGTCTTTCGGTTCTAGATTAAGGGGCTCGTCTACCCAAGAAGCTGATTCGTACTTTCCTCATAACTCTTTGTGGAATCAATGTAAAGGAAAATTTTATTAAAGAAAAACTGCTAATACCGGATTGATCTTAATATTAGGTTTTGTTTAAAAAAATATATATATTTTTAAATTTTGAACTGAAAGATGATATCGAAAAAACAACACCGATGTAGTTCTAGCTTTGCTTCTTTTATTGTATTTTTTGTCAATTTAATATGTTAAATAGTATCGAAGTTATTATAAAAGTACCAAATTGCATATAAAAATGTACCGGCCCTAGTACAGGCGAAGTAAGGAAAGGATATCGTCAACATATCTGAACCAGAATTTTAAATTGAGCATTTACCGTATAGAAACGTTCACTGATGTAATTATACCTGCTAATTAAATTTTCCAACTATTGAATTGTATAATTCTGCAGCGTTATTAGTAATATTTTCTATGAAACTATCAGATTTATTAGCTACATTCTGAACTGCCTGTAATATTTTCGCAAAAATATGTGTTGGAATGGTTGGTATCCGATTTGGTTCGGTATCTATTCTTTTACAAAAATAACCTCTTTCCCCGCAATTTTGGTGATCGCCAAATTTATGACGAGCTCCAATAAAAATATTCTTATTTAGTTATATTAATTTTTCGTGTCTTGTTATATTCTGCTTCTTCCTATACTTGATTGCTTTTTTTATACTATCATAAAACCGAATTAAATTTCTTTTTGTACTCACTGCATTCAAAATAATGTTTACATAACCTTAAAAACCGATGGAAAGTTTGATTTTGTGCACTAGTGCGCAAAGTAATAGAAAAAACACCCATTTTATGTGATTCTAAATTTTGACTATTAAAACGCTATTTGTACTTATTTATTATATACACACATTTTAAGGAATTTATAAAAGAAGTAGAGACATTAGCTTATAACGCCATCAAATAGACATTTTTTTAACAAACTTTGCGAGAAAAAATTAACAATTTGTTTTCAAATAACAAATGTCAATTCATGGCATACTTAACTGTCAATATAAATTCACGCTTCAAATTTAATCAATTTCCTCATTGTCCATCATATTTTTGCTCGTTACAAAAAGCGTTGTACAAAACTCGTGCGCGAAATCGCCATTTGCACCATTCGCGCAAATTAAAGCACTCGCTTCGCTCGTGCTTTGAAATTGCGCTCATGTGCGAAGTATGTCTTCGCGCACTAGTTATGTAAATAGCTATTTTATATGTTGCCGTACTTCTTCGTGCGTATTCATTATATCAAACCCACACGTTTTTTCGATTTGAAATTAAAAAAGAACATTCGAAACCACTGTGTTTGATAGATTTTAGTTCTTTTAAAAAATACTGCATTCTTCTACCTATCCCAATCCTTATATTATTGTACGTACAACAGTCATAAACAGACCCTCATTCCGTTCCACTTAGCTATGTGATTTATGGCTTTAAACTAGTGACGTATTTTTTCGTAAGTTTGCAACACGACATGTTTGTATGAATTGATGGAATGTATAAGAAACGGACGAATAAACGATTTTCTGACTGACTCCGGAGCGGCCTTAACGTAATCGCCACTTTGTTGGATGTAATCGTGTTGATGAAAACTTTTCGCTATATCGGATCTTATTATTGATTTTGTCGCACACGTATCTAGTAACATTTTGAGTGGCTTTATGTCAACGAGGCCATCCACGAAAATGCTGTTGACTTGATGATGAAGAGAGGCGACATATCCAATGGACTGTGGGGTTACCAGAGTACAGGACGACGATTGCCCCATAGCATCAACTCGGTTTGTCGACTCAGTTGCTGTCTTCTTTTTCAACGGTTTCCCGTAAAGCCTTCGCGGATGTACTAGTTCACCACAGTTCCAGCAATGTATTTTTTCTTGCCTCCAAGTATTTCTGTAGCGATTCGTCGTAGCTTCTCTTGTATATCTTCATTATCTTCGTTCTTCGTGTCGCTGTTTATTGATCGTACTCTAGATTGACCACGTCAGCTTCAGATTCTTGGAGATTTTCATTCTACCTCCTTAATTGTGTTTGGTACATATTTTTTATGTATCACACATATCACATATTTCAATGCTTGACTAGTTCGTAATAGTCTTCTTGGTCTTTTTGCTTTTTTATATGCAAAATATCGACGGCATTTTCACTCAACGCCAACGAGATTGCCTTCTCCGTGAGTGACCAACCATTAGCTTTTGCAGCAGCTTCAAATTATTTTAAATAATTTGGTCGTGATGTTTTTCCATCAAAGTCTAGTGCTTTTATACGAATTGTTGATGCAGTTTCCTCTTTTGCTACTTTGTTTCAACCGCTGCATCTGTTTTAAGTTCACCATCACATAAATTCGATACACTCAGTAGTCAGTGCACCACTGACGATGACTGCTTGGCAGTCGAAATGTACATTTAGTATCGTGAAACTTTCCTAGTGAAGAAAAGGATATTGTGTTATTTAATTTTGTTTATTGTACAAATGAAAATACATTATATCTGATATCAGAAGAATATAAATAACTGAAATCCCTTTTTTCACCAAAAGTTGGCAATAATTTAAAAAATTTATATATATACATCACTGTAATTTTCTAAACCTGAATAAAATTATTATTATTATTATTATTATTATACATATATATATTGCCTAATTTGATTTTATATTTAAAAATCGTCGCAATCGACTGACCTGTTGGCAAATCATTGTGTAGAGAACAGTGAGTTAAAATTGAAACAGTAGCGCCAGAAATGTTTATAGATTGATTTTGTTTGAATTTTTTAACAAAATGTGTACTTAATAAACCCTTCAAGTATAAGTATTATATATAGAATAGGACAGCATTCAAAAAGTAAATACTGTTCTATTAAAATAAGTACATATGGTCACTTTACCTCATTCATTTTTAGTACAACTGGGTTCGTTTTCCTATTAGAAACCAACAGTGTACGAGTAATTAACAATTAATTAATCCAATTTATAATAATTATAGTAATAGTAGCACGAAAAATGTATAACGAAAGCAAAAATGTATTTTTATATTTAAAAAAATAATTATTTTGCTCCATACTCAACATACTAAATAACATGAATTCAATAAACGACTGAAAATAAATTTGTACTAAGAATAAATATACAGGTTTTTGCAGATAAATATATCTTATTATTCAGTTATCATACCGAAACGTTGAGCTTAGATGAATAATATATATATATATATATATATATATATATATATATATATATATATATATATATATATATATATATATATATATATATATATACCTGTATATTTATTCTTAGTACAGATATCAAATAACACATACCCTGAGCGTATATCACCGAAGTTATGAATTATATACCTGTAGATATTTAAATTTTTTTAATTATTGTCAACTGTTGGTGAAAAAAGGGATTTCAGTTATTTATATTCTTCTGATATCAGATATAATGTATTTTCATTTGTACAATAAACAAAATTAAATAACACAATATCGTTTTCTTCACTAGGAAAGTTTTATGATAATAAATGTACATTTCGACTGCCAAGCAGTCATCGTCAGTGGTGCACTGACTACTGAGTGTATCGAATTTATGTGTTGGTGAACTTAAAACAGAAGCAGCGGTTGAAACAAAGTAGCAAAAGAGGAAACTGCATCAACAATTCGTATAAAAGCATCAGAATTTGATGGAAAATCGTCATGACCAAATTATTTAAAACAATTTGAAGCTGCTGCAAAAGCTAATGGTTGGTCACTCAGGGAGAAGACAATTTCGTTGACGTTGCGTGGAAATGCCGTCGATATTTTAGACTGATTCAAAAAATTAAAAGTTGTCAATCTAAGCTGCAATTCTAGTATGTCATAAAATCATAAAGCACTTTATTTGTTTAAGTTCTGGTCAAATTTGAGCAAAATCAGTTATTATTTTCAGGTCTCTCAAGTATAATTTGAAACAGATAATGGATTTTTTCCAAGGTGTCAATTTATTGTATATCAGTAAACGAATCGTTAATCGCAGTTTGATAATAGAATATTCCAATATATAATATTAAACTATTAAAACGTACTTAGAGCCAATATTATGCCATATTTTGATTAAAAATGGATTTTTAAATGTATTTTGAGGCACTATTTTTAATTTTTTACACAGTCTTTGTTTTTATCGTTCAACATGAAGAGGAAGATGAGTCTTTGGGTCTGTTCATCGTGTCGTAAATCAGAGAAGACGGCTCGATAGTAATTGAAGTTAAGCGAAAGTTTTATTTGCGTTAAATATGTAACAATTCTAGCCAAGCGGAAGCGAATGAGTTAAAATAATAATAATATATTTATTTGATGTAAATATTACTTACTTGTCTTGTGAATTCATTCCTCGTTGTAAAGAACTTTTAAGAACTGACAATAGTTGCCAGTCCGAACACACACCATTTTATTGAGAATTAATGACTATATTTGGGTATTTAAAAAATTAATTAAATGAATCTTTGATAGTTGAATAAAATATTGTAAAATTAATAAAAAAAGAAAGGAATTAAAATACAAACACACTTGAATAAACTAATATGTGAAAACAGCTTTAAATATAACTTTACATTGCACTAATTATAAAAAATTTATGTGAATTTGTAGTCATTCATTTCAGTAGCACTTAGGACTTCCTGCGATATAGTTTGAATCTCCTCAACATTCTAAAATGTAGTACCTTTCAGCTTAGTTTTCATTTTTGGGAAGACAAAAAAGTCGCGAGGAACGAGATCTGGTGAGTAAGCGGGATGGGAAAAAACATTTGTTTGCGTGGCTGTCAAAAATTCGCAGATAACCAGAGATGTGTGGCAAACAAATTTTTCAGCAATTCTGCGCATCCCAATTTCATTCGCCAAAAATCTTTATAATGTAATTTATTTCAGCTGAAGGATATCCAGAGCGCTCATCGTCTTCCACACTCCTCCTTCCATTCTTGAACCTCTTAAACCAGTGAAAGGCTTGGGGTTTTCCCATGACTTCATCACCAAATGCTTCTCCAAGCATTTGGTGAGTTTCGGATAGCTCCTCGTATTTTATTGTAGTAATGTATATAAGTAACGTTTATTAAAAAAAAAACAATTAAGATTTAAATATTGTTTTTTTGTTTTCTAGAAAATATTGTAATTTTTTTATGACTCTGATTTTTATTTCGATACTTGAATGTATCGATACTTTCGTTTCGATTCGATACTGTTATCGATAATATTTCTTCGATACTTTCGATACCCAAGTATTGATACTTTCTAAGTATCGCATATCCCTAACCTGGAGTCGCTCTTCTTGATTGACCTGGCTATTCCCAAACATTTGATATTTCGGGTACAATACCCACATCTCGAATCCATCCCCACCTAGGAATAGACACAGATGTTTGGGTTGTGTAATCTGACACTAAGGCATCGCCGATATTACGATCACGAAAACTTGGTAGAATTCTAAGAATATTAACTAATAACTGTCACTTTTATAAGTTAATATCCTGTATTTGAAAACCAAAAGTTATCAATCTAACATGTGTTTATGAGTGTCAAATTACACGAAGCCAAGCTTTTATCTATCGCATCATGACACCAACGAGATAGCTCATATTGTTACCATTACCTATTTTTGTGAGGTGTTCTGAGAAAAGTTTTTATCTATTTTGACATCTAAAGTATTTTTTTTCATATTTTAAGCATCTCTTAGTATATTTTAAGTTAAAAATCGTGAAAAATAATTTAAAAGCATTTTTTTAAGCAACAGTTTTAATCTCGAAGTACAAAATATGTATTATGTAATTCATCAATTTAGTACTATTCAATTAATTTACAACGTAGATTTTGTAACAGTTGGATGCAATTTTTGATGATCCTTTAATACTTTGTTGAGGTATCGCTTCTGCTCCTCATTCTTGGTTAAATTTTCATTATACATTGTTACAAGCGCATTTATTATAATAATCATTCGATTTCCATAATATCGGATCGATCTCAAGAAAATCTGTATTGCTATTTATATGTGAAAACAATTTGTTGGTATTTTCATAATAATAATAATAACCCTATATTGAGGCGAAGTTCAGCAATCATGTTGTTTTTCCACTTAACCTCGGAAAATAATACATATATTTAACAATATTATAAATAAATTGACGTAATTAACTAAATACAAGAAATAAGAAACAAAAATCAGTATGAGAGTAGATATACATAATATTACATTAATCAAATATTACATTATTATGTCTTTATTGTTCATATAGTGTTATGTAATAACATTAAGAATAATTTTTTGCGATAAGAATTGAAAGATGAATGTTTTAAAATCGTATTTGTTTTGTTAAAGAGTTTAATGGCATTTAATTAATTGAGTAAGCTGTTGGCACTTGTTGAAACATGTTTGATAATATTAAAAAATAGTAAATAAAACACTTGGTTATTTCAAAGAAAATATTTATTTTTATAGTTTACACGTATTTCGGTTTTTACACTATCATCAGAAGTGACGAAAAATTTAAAATCAATCTATTGACAACAATTTGCAACAAGATGCAGTTTCCAACGATCTTCCATTTTTAACCAATTTAATTCCTTGTATGCGTCAGATAAGTGGCTCCATCGATTCAAACCAAATATGAAATGAACCACGAATGACTAAGTCAAGGCATGGGCCATAAACAGAATCCCAGTAATTAAAGTACGACAAGACTAGTGCTTGTGTTAGAGTCTTACGTAAATTTTGATTCAGTACCTATGTGTTTGTTTGAAAATAAACATTTTAGAGAGCAGACTGCTCTTTTTATTAAAAGATTTACATGACTTTTGAAGCCTAAATTACTGTCAGTTACAAGTCCTAGAATTCTAATTCAGTTGGAAAATTGTAGTGTCGCCTCCGTAATCTTGATTATGCAATTAATTAAAACTTTTTTACAAAAGATAATAGTTGCCGATTTTTTGGGATTAATAAGAAGACGGTGCAGTTGAGAGAATTTATAAATTGCCTGCAGATCGTAATTAATATTTATACATGCTTCATAACATTATTTTTATTAAAAGAGTAATATATCTGTGTGTCATCAGCATACTGATGATATTTACAAAATTTGAGCTTTTTGTAAAAGTCGGCAGTATAAATACTAAATAAGAGTGGTCCAAGAATCGTCCCTTGCGGCACGCCTATTGTTACGTTTACACTAGCAGAAATTTTATCATCAATACAGACAGTTTGGGTTCGATTAAATAAATAATTGTGCATAAAATTTACTGCATCTTTATGAAAACCAAAGTAATGGAGCTTAGCACAGAGTATATTTTGGTCTATTGTATCGAAAGCTTTGGAGTAGTCAATGTAGTAAGTTGTCTGTGACGTCGAGTAAAGCAGTTGGAGTACTGTCCCCTTTTCTGAACCCTGACTGAAATTCAGGAAGTATATGTATAAAAAATTAAAAAATCAACACTAGGTAGGTTTCAAAAAAGTAAATAAGTTTATTCACTATACGTATTTCGGTCGACTAGACCATCATCAGGTAATGATTACAGAAGAATAATAAGTTTGTACATTTGTGTGAGTCTTATAAATAGTAGAAACAAGTAAATTATAAACAGGAGAGGGAAAGTACATATAATGACAACAGTTATAACAAGTAAAATGAGAATGGGAAAATACATCTTGTCAATGGTTGTAAAGGGATTAAAGCGGGCGTATTAACGGTGAACGGTACAAATCTATTTGTTCGTTCATTAAAGTTTTCTGGTCCCTAATAGCATTCTGAATTTCCAATGATTCTAAGAAGTCCAGCTTTAATCCCTTTTTACAGATATGTTTCACTGACAAATTATTATTGTGTAATTTATGATTGTTCTCAAGACAATGTTTAGCAACGTTTGAGGTCAATTTATTATTTAATACAGCTTTTTTATGCTCATTGAATCTAATATTAAAATTACGACCGGTCTGACCTATATAGATCGCTTGACAATCACTACAACTAATTTCATATATGCCACTGTTTTGAAGAACATCTTTTTTAATTATTTTATTGTTTACAAGTCAATTTTTTAAAGTATATGGATTATAAAAGGATGAAATAATGTTTTGTGAATGAAGTATCCTCTGAATTTTATAGCTTGTATTGGCTAAAAATGGTAATCTTTTATAAACAAATGAGTGCACTTCTTTGGCGTTACCAGAATTGTAAATTAATTTAAGTATTATGTTTCTATTGTGATGTTTGAAAATATTATCTATCATGGAAGTAGTGTAGCCATTATTTACGGCGATGTGTTTAATAATATTCAATTCTTTATTGAAGTTATCTTGAGACAAAGGAATATGTAGTAGACGGTAAATGAAACTATGAAAAGCTGACTTTTTTATGTTCATAGGATGTTGAGAATCATGAGGGATAACTGTATCTGTATAAGTATTTTTACGGTAAATTTGAAAATCTAATTCGCGGTTAGTATGTGAAATGGTAATGTCTAGGAAATTTAAGGTTTTGTTTGATTCTTTTTCTACAGTAAACTGGATATTAACGTTTAAACTATTCAAAATGTTCAGAAACATGTCTAACTGTCTATCTGAGCCCGTCCATATACAGAAGACGTCATCTACATATCTGTACCAGCAGAAGATTAATTTAATTAAAGGATCTGTTGATTTGAATAATAACTTTTCTAAATGATCCATAAAAATGTCTGCTAAGAGAGGCGAAAGTGGAGAACCCATCGGAAGCCCTTCATTTTGTTTATAAAAAACACCATCACATTGGAAATACTTCTGATCCAAACAAATACAAACAAGATCGAACATTTCTCTTGCCCCTCTCAAATTGGTTTTAATTAAATAATCCAAAATAATGTCTTTCAATGGGTTAATCGGAATTGAGGTGAACAAACTCACGACATCAAAAGAAACTAATTTCATCTTATTAGGTGTCGTTTTGTATTTAATTTTATCAATAAGATCAAGGCTATTTTTAACGGTGTAACAAGGTTCAAAATTTGTATAAGTTGGTAGCAATCTGTTGACTTTTTTGCATAGTTTATATGCTGGCGCATTAACGTAAGAAACTACATATGCTGGCGCATTAACGTAAGAAACTACTGGTCTAATTGGAATATTATTTTTGTGAATTTTCGGTAAACCGTAGAGTACCGGGGCAGAAGAATTCATTGAAACTAAATTGTGTTTGTCATATGTACTAAATAAAATTTTATTATTATTAATCAACGTCCTAATTTGTTTATTAAAAAGACTAGTTGGATCTGAACCTAATTTTGTGAGGTTATTATTATCTAAAAAATCATTAATTTTGGATAAGTAATCGGATTTATTTAAAATAGTGATCGTATTACCTTTGTCGGCTTTAGTTAGAATGAGATCATGAACTTTTATTTTTGTCTTGATAGAATTTAAAATGAAATTATTAGTTTTTGATTTAGTGACTTTAGAAAAATCTTTTTTAATAACTGACGCTATTTTCCACTTAATGTTATTAATATGTTTTTTACCATACAAAGATAATTCAGAATCCACTGAGAGGTTTTGAAAATCCTGTAAAGATGGGCTTCTCGGGATTGCGAAGTTCAAGCCCTTTTCCAGAAGGACAGTTTCTTCGGATGAAAAAACTAATGAAGACATGTTGTGGACTCTTGGGTAGAACTTCAAATCGGAGGCTGGAACTATTGATGATCTTGCTGTAGTTGTAGAAGAAGTTGAATGTTTGTCACTAACGAAGTTAGTATGAGGAGACTGTGCCGAAATTAACTTTTTTAACTTAGCTAATTGCTTGAGGAACTTTTTATGGACTAGATTGCTGATTTCTTCACGACACTTGGAATCCCACAAATCGAGCGTTCATAAATACGGGCCTTAGGCCCGTATTTATGAACGCTCCTTAGGAGTTCCTTAACTTAAGGTTTCCTTAGTTACCATTCCTTAACCAAATTCGTATCTATGAACCTCCCTTAGTTGTTTTCTTAAGGAATTCCTTAGGACTTCCTTAAATTTGACACTTCTATCCTTAAGGTTTCCTTAGTTACCATTCCTTAACCAAATTCGTATTTATGAACCTTCCTTAGTTGTTTTTCTAAGGAATCCCTTAGGAATTCCTTAAATTTGACACTTGTATCCTTCCTTAACGTCAAGGTAGGTTTCTATCAACCTTGGTATATAAAATAGTTGTTTAAATTTACATTCCACATATTCGAAAATTGGTGTTACAATCAAAAATGTATTACAAAATCACATATTGCATACTCGCCAAAACACAAATTCAAATTTCTTTCGTACATCAAAACAATAAAATATTTCAAAATTGAAGTAATTTATTAAGGGGAATTCAAATAATAAGAAACAATCTAATTTAAATCATATCATTTTAAAATATTTTCGAATTCTATTTTCTTAATTTCTAATTCAATTTCGGCCTGTTCACGCCTTAGAACTTTTTCCTTATAAATTTCTTTAGCAGCTTCGACTTTCCACTTAGCACCTTCTTTAATTTGGCATTCTATCCATTTAACCCCATATATCTATTTCTTTTTTAGACTAACTACTTCACTTTCTTTATTTTCTGGTATTATTTCACCTTCCACATTTCATTCAATATTAGTAGTAGTATTTTCTTTAAAAATATTAAAAGGAAAAACAAATAAATTAAAATTATTATACACAACATTTTATTATAGGATTCGACATTTTATCTTTTAAAATATAAAATTCACTTTGTCCTGCCTCGCTTAGACTGACCATATCGCTATCTAATACACCTTCTATTATTATCTATTAACAAGGTCTGTAATATCAGTAGATATTTCTTTTGGTGCTGGTCCTCCAGCTCTACGTAAAACGTATTTTTTGACAGATGCAATGTCTTTTTTGCGCTCAGATTTTAAATTGTCCACAATTTCCTAAAATGGTTTTCTGTTCGTTAAAATTAAATATAAATTCGTGCGATATATTTGTTGTATAATATATTATTACTATTTATTGAGTACTTACAGCTTGATGTTCTGGAATAGAATTAAATTTGGTGGTAATTTAAATCCATGCTTTATTTTTATTTTGAATGGTACCATTGTCTGTCTTTTTATTTTCTATATTATTTTATATAATTAATTCTTTTAAATATTCTTTTTCTAGTAAACTGAAAGATGATGTTTGTTTTCTATTTTTATCTTCCATTTATAGAATATAATGACAGTGATAATGCGTAAAAATAGTTTGACAGATACTGTCAGGTATAGGTAAATTTCCATAGCAACACAATTCATAATTCTTATTGGTTGTTCTTATGACGTTTTCTATAAAGGTTACCTTTATCGTACCTTAATAAAGGTTTCCTTAATAAAGTAAAGGAAGGTTTATAAAATACTATTTCAGTTAAGGAAACCTTAACCTTAAGGAGTTCTTAAGGAATCCTTATTAAAGGTACACTTAAGCGTAAGTAAAGGAACTCCTAAGGAGCGTTCATAAATACGGGTCTAAAAGGAAAGGATGTACTGAGGAAGAGTTAGATGGAATGTTTTGCTTGTGGTCGGGTGTTGAACATGCAGAACATTGTGTAGGTGTGCTTGTTACTGAAAGAATGAAACCGTTTGTGAGGGATTATGGTTGTACTCCATCGAGAATTCTTTGGCTGAGATTAAAGGTAGGCTTCGTTGTGTCAGTTTATGGTCCAATCGAATCCGAAAATGATCTTGAAAAAGATCGATTTTGGAATTTCTTAGATAGTGTTATTGATTTATGTGATTCAGATGAGAAAGTTATTGTATGTGGTGATTTAAATGGCTGGATGGAAGTTATAAGAAGCATGTCCGGGAATGTATTGGGTAAGTTTGGTGATGCGAGAGCGCATGAAAATGGTAGGAAAACAGTTTCTTTCTGTTTGGAGCGTAATCTTTTTGTTTCCAATTCTGCCTTTAAATATAAATTAACTCATTTGTATACATTAAATTTGTATGCATTAAATTTATTAGATAATAGCATAAGTAATAACAGACTAAAAAAAAATTTAATAAAAAATTTAATCCTCTGGATTTACCATATAGATGATAAAATTTATAATTTTGTGTTAGGGTAAATGTCAATGGACATAATCCCCCTCTTGTTAATTTAATGTTATACCATTTGCTTATTGTCCAAATGCGACAGATTGTAAATTAATAAACAATAAAATTTGTATACATGGGAAAATGTGAGTGAGAATAGATGGTGTATGATTGAATTTATTTTGTATGATGAACGATTGAGAGGTTTAGTTGTAGATACGCGTGTAAAGCGTGGTGCTGAATTGGGTACGAATGACCATTATTTGGTGGTATCGTGTATACGTCTAGATAAATGTTGGAGAATGAGAGTGAAAAACACCGAAAAAATGTTTCGTGTGAAGTCCACTGCGCTGCAGACTGAGGATATTAGAAATTAATTTGGTCACAAAATATATGAATCTTTGCCTGTCTGTGAGCTTAATTTTGAATGCAGCATAAATGATGTTTGGTTGAAATTTAAGGATACAGTTCTTAAATGTTCAAAAGTAGTTTGTGGTGAATGTAGTTTAGGATCTTGTGCAAAGAATACATAGTGGAATGAAGAAGTAAAAGGAGCGTTTGAGGTGAAAAAGAAAGCATATTTGCGATTTCTAAATAGGAAAGATGTGCCTGGAAGTTTACGTAACGAATGCTTGCTAGAATACAAGAGGTTAAATAAATGTGTTAAGAGAATAGTGAAAGAAAGCAAGGCGCGTTTTGATTATTTGATGAGTGAAAGACTGACTAACGATTTTAGTATGCAAAAAATAATGTTTTGATTGAGAGTGAAGAGATTGATAGGTGGAAATATAAGGGCAGTGAAAGCGATTAAGAGAGCTGATGGTGAGTTATTGTGAAATTAATCGGACGTAATAATAGATGGTATGAGTACTTTAGGGCTTTATATGGTAGCATTAATAGACCGAATGGTTGTAGTGAAAATGTTAGAGAAAATGTAAGTGGTGATGAATGGGATATAGATAAGAATGATGTTAGTTTTGCATGATGCGTCTGAAGAATGGTAAGGCTCCCGGTTTGGTTGGTATATCAAATGAGATGTTGAAGTAGGGAGGCGAGAGGTTATTTGAGTGGTTATATTTTGTTTAAAACGGTGTGTGGCTCCTGATGATTGGAAACGTGCTATCGTTTGTAAAGGTAGTTCGAGTGAATGTACTAATTTCCGTGCGATAAGTTTGCTGAGTGTGGTAGAGAAGTTTTACGGGAAGATTCTTATTCGTAAGGTACGAACCTTAACAATCTCCAAGTTAAGCGACATGCATGGTGTTTTTTCGCCTGAGAGAGGGTGTGTAGATTAATTGTTTTCTGTTCGTTGAAAAGTCACTTGCTAAGAACAAGAAGGTGTTCTGTGACTTTCTCGATCTTAAAAAGCATATGATAGTGTTCATCGCGAGACATTATAGAATGTACTTCTACAGTACGGAATAAATGGTAATTTGTTGGGGGCAATTCGTGCGCTGTATGAAGGTAGTGAGGCTGCGGTGAGAGTTAATGGTACATTGAGTGATTCGTTTCGTATAGATATTGGCGTAAAACAAGGTTGTGGGATGTCTCCGTGGCCCTTTAATTTGTACATGGCTGTGATGTTACGAACGGCGTTGAATGGGGTGAATGTTGTACATATTGGTGGTAGTGTTGTGCCTGCATTAGGGTATGCGGATGGTGTTCTTGTAATGGGTGAATCTGAAGAGCAATTGAGATGAATGATTCTAAGTATAAATGAAGTAGGAAAAGATTTAAATCTATTATTGAATGTTGATAAATGTAAAGTGTTAGTGTTTGGAAAGGGCGAGTTGGTTACTAACCGCAATGTTTCGGTGAATGGTGCTAGATAGGATCAAGTTAATGAGTTTCTATATTTGGTTAGTATGTTTTCGAGGGATGGATATATCGATCGTGAGATTGAAAGAAGAATATCTGCGACATACAATATATTGTGTGCTCTGGGAACCTTTGCTCAAAATGTGAATGTATCCAGAGATGCTCGATTGAGTGTGTATAATGATGGTTTAGTGCCTACATTCATGTATGGTAGTGAATGTTGGATGTGGATGAAGAAACATGAACGTCGTATAACTTCTGTGGAAATAAGGTATTTGCGGGGTGTGTGTGGTTATACTAGAAAAGATCGTCTCCGGAATACATTGGTGTATAATGAGTGTGAAATTGAGAAGAATGGAGTTAGAAAAGTAGGTATAAGTCAGTTGAGATAGTTTGGGCTTGTAGTAAATACGTCGAATAAGAGATTGGTGAAGCAAGTAAATGTTGGATAAATTTAAGGTGAAAGATTGCGTGGGCGACCTACGAATAAATGGATGAATATGATTGAAGGATTGCTGCGTGAACGAAAGTTTCCGAGTATGAGGAACAAACGTTCTGGTATGAAAGGAATGTGGTTTAAGCTAAATGGTGTATTAGGATAGGAACGTTTGGCGAAGATTAATTGCGGGATGAATCTGATGATTTAAGAAAAGTGCAGGATTTTCTATTTTAGTTTTATTGTTTAGTAAATTCAGTACAATGTTTACCTGCAATTGTGTGAAATTCACTTTCTAATACAAGCGCAGGGACGGCATTTTATTCGTTTTTTATCTTTTTTATTAATTTTCTGATCTAACATTGAATGTTAAACTGCAATTGTGTAGACTTCACTTTCAAA
This sequence comes from Pterostichus madidus, assembly GCA_911728475.2. Classification (NCBI taxonomy): domain Eukaryota; kingdom Metazoa; phylum Arthropoda; class Insecta; order Coleoptera; family Carabidae; genus Pterostichus; species Pterostichus madidus. The sequence continues at coordinate 24,341,121 of OU452301.1, read as the reverse complement.
AGCAAGTGCAGAACGACACTCCCTTCCTTTCTTATCTTTGAATTCGTTTTCAGTTCTTACGTAGAATGTTTAACTGCAATTGTGCGGAATTCACTATCAAAAACAAGCGCAGGGCGACACTCCCTTCTTTTCCTATCTTTTTGTTTCATTTTCAGTTACTGCATTGTCTGGACTTTTCTTTCATATACAAGTGCAGGCTATCGCTTTCATCTTTTCTAATCTTTGTATATTAGTTGTTAGATTCGATATTAAATTCATTGTTAAGTAAGCGTGAGTAATTTGAGATGTTTTATGCATATGTTATGTACGTCGAAGAAAGAAGATGAATGATAAGTGATTAATAATGATTAGATAGATGCGAATGAAGGTTTGTTGTTTGATAGATTTCGAATGTAATCAATAAATGAGTTTATAAGGAATGATCTATGAATGTAGTTAAAGTGAGGGTGGTGTGTTTGGATGAGAATATTTCACGTGGTCTAATTATTTGATCAATGTAATGAGTGAATATTAGGTAATTTTAGGGTTCGTGCTACCTTATTTGATGGGATATAGCGTGAAGATATGTATGTATGTATGTATAAATGTTACTTTTTAATTTGCAAAGCTTCTGTCGCAATATCTAAAAAAAGAAATTTAGAAAGGCATTTCAAGACAGTGCATGATAAATATCAAATAAATTTTCCATCTAAGATTTAGTCATAAAACCTAATAATCTAAAGTAATAACTGTAGCATCATTTAAAATGTGTCACCTTATTGAAAAAAATGTAAACCATTTTCTGACGGCCAATTCGTCAAAGACGCATTTTAAAAGATAACAGATTCGCTTTTTAAAAATTTTAAAAATAATAATGAAATTAATATTGCTATTTTAGATTTGCATTTATCTCGAAATACTGTAATGCGACGAATCGAAAATATGAGTAAAAATGTGAGCGAACAGTTACAATCTCATATCGCTAATTGTGTTTTCTTTTCTTTACGTTAGTGATACAGCTCAAATGCTCGTTTTTATTCGTTTGATTTTCGGATATAGTACCATTAGAGAAGAAACTTTGGGTACGATTTTGTTAAAAGAAAGATCTAGAGGTCAAGATATATTTAAAGAGTTTAAAATTTTTATTATAAAAATTAAATTAGCACTGTTTAAACTCGTATCAATAACAGATGATGAATTTACAGATTTTTTGAGTTACCACTGCATTCATCAATAAGTATTAGGCAGCAAAAGATTAAATACTAATAGTGTCACACACATAGCTTTCAAAATTTTAAATGCCGTTACAGGAAATTCTCCATAGAAGACGTTTCAGAATACAAATACAATATCCGAAGTGTTTGTATGACCTGACTTTTTTGACAAATTTTACGGGCAAATTAAATGATCTGAATTTGGAATTACAAGGGAAAAATAAAAATATGTGACATGATTAGTAATATTTACGCAGATAAATATCAATTTTTGGCAATGGCTGCTGATCAGACAGAAACAAATTTAAATAATTTTGTAAATTTGCAAGAACTTTTGTAAGATATTGTTCATTTCTGATCCAGTTTGTCCAGAAAAGTATCCAAATGTCAAGAAAAGCAACGATTTTTTAAATTCCTGTTTTGGTTCCACATATCTGTATGAATCGGCCTTTGATATTTAAAACAAACAAAAACAAAACATCGTTCTACTCTAACTGACTTGCATACAGAAGACGCTTGGCTTTATCACAGATGTGCCCGATTTTGAAAGCTTGGTAGATGACAATAATGCCACAAATTTCACATTGATTCAAATTTTTATTTCATAAGAATATTTTTAAAAAATCTTCAAATTGTATTTAATTTCAAAAATAATAAACAATATTTTATGTTATACGTTGATCATATGCAATAAATTTAGAGACTGATAGATCACGGCACATTTTCAAGAAATACCAAATTAAATTGGCCATCCCTGATCTGTACAACAATTGGAGATCGAGTCGAACATAACCAAACCAAGGGACGCGGAACGTTTTTATCTCTGTGGTGCCACAAAGTATTGTAAAGTTTTTCGTCTTCTCTGCAAATGTGTAGGTTTTAAAGTACAAAAATAACTCACAACGAATTATGTTAAACGAAATTAAAACGTATTTAATTAATAAATGAAAAATTATAATAAAGGAAACTTATTTAAATTAATAAATTAATACTTTAACACAACGCAAACACTAATTATTAATACACCTAGACTAATATTATTTATATCAAGTTAATAAGAATTAATATCTATTCTTACTGTTTATTTATCTAACTGAGTCAATTCTCAACTCGAACAGTAAAGCATCCGCTTCTATACAAAAGTTCGACATACTCGATCGGTCGAGAACGTTCTGTAACCTTCTCAAACTTAGCGCATTACATATTTTCCTTTGAGAATTTGGTTACTATAACCTTTGTAGGTTGACGCCTACATACTACAAAATTTTATTCATACTTATTACTTGGAATAATTTCATACTTACTCTAATAATTTGGAGAGTTTTTACAAAGTGTATACGGGTGTCAGATTTTAGCCAACTAAGATATAAATTAGATCTATTTTGCTTCGCCCTTGTTTTATCTGTTCCAGTATATTATTCAAGTATTGTGAGTTAAACTATTTTAAATCATTTATCATTTTATAACTTACTATGAAGTACAAATGAAATGAATATTCGTACGATATCACAATTCACTAATTCACAAGTCTGTACTGTCTACAAAATAACATCTTATTTCTAACTTCCTTGCAGTATGACTAGGGTTGCCACCTCAGAACTAATTATCGCCAGGAGACAATGACTAAAATTTTTTTGTTATGTACATAAATTAACAAATTCAAAACTCACATTTCTATAAATAAAATACAATTCTAATGATCACTGAGTAGTTACTATGCATATAACTAATAAAAAATAAACATCAAAATTTACGTTTATGGCTATTAAAATGAATTTTTACCGCTTTTTCTCCATCATGTTTTATCGTGAATTTAATATTGCACAATAGACATATTCCAGTAATGTTATCAATTTTTTTTAGCTATTTACAATATTCATCTCTTCGTAACCATTCATCTTTAAATATACATTCATAGTCTAAGTGTATCTTTTTTTAGTTGTTTTTGAAGTGCCTGATTGTTCTTGTTTGTCACTAACAGTCCGCTTTTTTCTCTCCATATTTATTTGAAATAAATTATTTTAAAACTATGAGTTCTAGTATTATTTTTTAAATTTTTTTATAAATTATATATTTTTAAGCCTCATTCACAACACGAAATTAGTAGTTAGTGTTAGTGGTTATGGTTAGTGGTTATAGTTAGTAGTTATAGATTAAAATACATCGTTCACAATGGCCCAAATTAATGATTTCGAATTTATGTTTCTGCCGGTAATGTAGTGCACATTTTTGAAAATTATAGATATTACAAGAAATTATAATAGATGTCACAGTTGTCAACTTAAAGTTTTGACAAATAGTTACAGTTTTGTTTGTTTGAGTTCTGATATTTTGTCTGTAGTTCTGATTTGGTAGAACTGGTTTTCTTCTACTATTTTTCTTTAAAATTGGTCCTACAAGTGCTAACAACAAATCAAATTGAGCTATGGTCATTCTGGTGTAATTAAAGAACATGTCTTCATCATATGACCTCATTTCTTGAATCAAATTATTTCAGTCTCCCGGATTTGTTCGGTTTTGGTTGATTGGGCGAACCCACCATCTTCTATTTGTTTTTTTATTTCTTTTCATTTGCACAATTAAAGTTGCAAGTAACAACTTTTTTATTGTGCTTCGATTCATTTTCGTTACATAAAATTCAAACTGAGAAAACCAACTGTCACTTTACTCCTCGTTTTTGATTGGCGGTGCCGTTAACCACTAACTAAAAGTTTGAAGTTTACAAACTTCTACGCTAACCACGATTAGCGTAGACCTGCGCTGGGCTAAGTTCGTTGTTGTGACCGCTACTAGAGGAATACACATGTCAAACTTCTAACGCTAACCATAACTACTAACACTAACCACTAATTTCGTGTTGTGAATGGGGCTTTAAACTTAACTTCAAAATTTTCATATTATTATTTTATTCACATTCTTTATTTTTTCTGTTTATAGTTTATTGGTTACTTTAATTAGTAAATTTTAACACGGATTATCAAACTGTCACTTATGTAGGCTACTTTATGTCACTTTCAATAGACATCTCTTGACTGAACAGACACAAGAGAGAGGCTATTCCGTACATGGTACACGAGATACACGCGACAGTCCGTATGTAATTTTGTACGAGTACATATTCAATTTTACTTACACAACCCGGAGAAATAATAATTAAACCCGGAGCACGGAGATAACTCACTGAAACCCGGAGTCTCCGGGTCAAATTCGGAGAGGTGGCAAGCCTAAGTATGACTGAATTGAAACTTAGCCAAAAGAACAGAATATTTTTTTTAATTTCCTCAACTTCTTCTAACTGCTCATGATTTATAACCATATACTTTGTTTCGATGACATTTAATTTTAATTTATTCATATTGAGCCATTGCGAAACGGTATTTAGTTCTTTCTTATTTACTATATTTTCTACAATATCTATATTTTTATTATTATTATTATAATTTTCGTTGAAGTATTAAATGATTCTCATGACGTTTTCGATTAAATAAATAAATAATTTATAATATTTGCTATTTTTGAGCCATATTTTAAAATTAAATTAGTACTTTCGTAATTTTTTGTATTTACAAATAACTATAAATTAAGACCTATACATGTATAAAGTAATTGTATTTTATAAATATTATCAAATTTTATAATAATTATAACAAATTTGTTCAAATAAAATATAATAATTATCAATAAATATATATATGCAAAAAAAAAAATTAAAACTATATTAAATACTCGTAAATAAATCATTATTAATAATAATAATATCGCGGGTATCGAACTCAGCATCAATAATTATCAAGACAGGCGTTAGTTGTCGACGCCAAGATCAAGCAGCCTACGGCGACACACTGACTGTCTATATTACAGTAACGAATACTTTGAGCCAATATTCGAAAATTGCAATTCCATTTATCTTTTTATTAACCGATAAATTAGTCATGTTAAACATATGATAATTTACTACATAACACCCTTGTTTGTATTAGATACAATTTTTGCATTAATTATTACTTTACAAGCTATATTTCAATATATAAGATTTTTTTCAATAAATTTTTCGTTCCTCCAGACTTTGGTTTTTCGCGACTTGTCCGACTGGCGGCAGTTCGACAACTTCGGCTCTCGAGCTCGCTTCGTTGTCGATCGGAAACTGATGCAAAACCAGAAGTACAAAACTAAAATTGATTGACTTTTGACATTGAGAGTTATCAAAGTGTAAAATATATGTTTAAAGTTCATATGCAAAATTGTAATTTTTTCGAACGGCAATGGTTTTAGCGAAAGTGTTCCAAAATCTATCGTGTTTGATATTAAATGAAAGGTCTTTTGAAGGGCTCGCGTGCAAAATTTAATACTCTTCGGTCGTCAATTGTTTTAGTGAAAGTGCTCCAAAACCCATTGGCTTTGGTATCAATTGAAAGATCTTTTGAAGGGCTTACATGCAAAATTGGAATTTTATAGATTGGCAATTGTTTTAATGAAAGTGCTCCAAAACCTATCGTGTTTGGTATCAAATGAAAGAATTTTTGAAGGGCTCGCGTGCAAAATTTAATACTTTTCGATCGTCAATTGTTTTAGTGAAAGTGCTTCAAAACCCATTGACTTTGGTATCAATTGAAAGGTCTTTTGAAGGGCTTACATGCAAAATTGGAATTTTATCAATCGGCAATTGTTTTAGCGAAAGTATTCCAAAATCTATCGTGTTTGGTATCAAATGAAAGAATTTTTGAAGGGCTCGCGTGCAAAATTTAATACTTTTCGATCGTCAATTGTTTTAGTGAAAGTGCTTCAAAACCCATTGGCTTTGGTATCAATTGAAAGATCTTTTGCAGGGCTTACATACAAAATTGGAATTTTATCGATTGGCAATTGTTTAAATGAAAGTACTCCAAAACCTATCGTGTTTGATATTAAATGAAAGGTCTTTTTAAGGGCTTGCATGCAGAAATGGATTTTTTTTCGATCGGCAATTGTTTTAATGAAAGTGTTCCAAAACCTATCGTGTTTGGTATCAAATGAAAGAATTTTTGAAGGGCTCGCGTGCAAAATGTAATACTTTTCGATCGTCAATTGTTTTAGTGAAAGTGCTTCAAAACCCATTGACTTTGGTATCAAATGAAAGGTCCTTTTAAGGGCTTGCATGCAGAATTAGAATTTTTTCGATCGGCAATTGTTTTAGCGAAAGTCTTCCAAAACCTATCGTGTTTGGCATCAAATGAAAGGTCTTTTTGAGGGCTTGCATGCAGAATTGAAATTTTTTCGATCGGCTATTGTTTTAGCGAAAGTGTTCCAAAACCTATCGTGTTTGGTATCAAATAAAAGATTTTTGGAAGGGCTCGCGTAAGAAAATTCATACTTTTCGATCGTCAATTGTTTTAATGAATGTGCATCAAAATCCATCGTTTTTGGTATCAATTGAAAGGTCTTTTGAAGGACTTGCGTGCAAAATTAGAATTTTTCGATCGGCAATTGTTTAAGCGAAAGTGTTCCGAAACCTATCGTGTTTGGTATCAAATGAAAGATCTTTTGAAGGGCTCGCGTACAAAATTTAATACTTTTCGATTATCAATTGTTTTAGTGAAAGTACTCCAAAACCTATCGTATTTGGTATCAAATAAAAGATCTTTGGAAGGGCTCGCGTATAAAATTAATACTTTTCGATCATCAATTGTTTTAATGAAAGGACTTCAAAATCCATCGTTTTTTGTATCAATTGAAAGGTCTTTTGAAGGGCTTTCTTGCAGAATTGAATTTTTATTGATCGGCAATTGTTTTAGTGCTAGTGATTCAATACCTATCATATTTAGTATATATTAAAAAATTTTTAGATGGACAGACGTGTAGAATTTAAAAGTCTTAGATTCGTAATAATTCAATTTATATTATCTCTATTGTCTTACTGAAGTTAATTCTATTTCAGTGTCCGCGGAGATTAGCGTGACGCCTGGCAAAGCCAGGCCGACCGATAGTATTTATTATTATTCCAATACGTGATTGTAGTAATAAGAGCATTACTATGCAAGAGCTTATTAATAAATAATTGGTTGTGAAAGAAAATGTAGAAGCTCAATGTTCAGAATGCTTACACTCACATAAATTACATAAAACCGAATTAATTTCTGTTGGCACAGTATTAATTTGCCAAATTCTGTTATTTGAAAATGGATATATTCGCAAACTAACTGATACACGTAATATTTAAAACGTTTCAATGGGAACTTATTTGATTCAAGGATATAAATACAAAGTGATCAGTGATATATTTCACCATGGTACTTCAATGGCTGAGGGACACTAGACAATACGATTAAAAAAGGAAAATTATGGATGCTTGCAAATTATTCTCACGTTGAAAAACAAACTTGGCCAAGAAACTCTAAACATGCTTATATATTTATTTTAGAACGAATTTAGATATTTATAGAAAGATGTATTAACAATATACCAATACCAAATATCATTTATAATATAGGGTCAAACTATTGTATAAAAAAAAAGTGATATCTCCCAAAAAAACAATTACATTGTTAAAGGTACGCCAAGACTACGCAGATTCCTTCCCCAAAAATTGTAATATCTATATGTTACAGATGTTACTTAAACTGGTTACATTTTAAACACTGGGGTCGCCAAGGTTTTTTTTAATTATTTTTTTTTTATTTGACCCTATATTTTTAAAACTGGTCGAAAAGGTTTTTTAAATTCGAATATTTTTCTTGGCTTAATTAGATATCACTTTTTAAAAAATCTGTAACATATAGATATTACAATTTTTGGGGAAGTAATCTGCGTAGTCTTGGCGTACCTTTAACAATGTAATTGTTTTTTTGGGAGTTATACAATAATAATAATTATTATGCTTTCATACACAATAACTCTACACCCTGCAGTTCGACAGACGAAAGAAACAAGAAATTATTCCAAGTATAACGTTATACCCCGTTTATACTAGACTTGTAAAGGCGACCCTTGGTGTTTATTTCTCAAAAATATGCTTTTATACCAATTTGATACATATGTATCTATTGTGATATTTTGACATGAATTTTTGATATATTTTATGATATTTTATATATATTATACATAACGTTTATTAATAATTATGATGATGTGCTAATTTTTAGCTCGAAATGTTCAACTAAATATTTTTTTAAATCAAAATTGGATTCCTGAAGCCTTTTCATATATTTATTTATTTTGAAGTTTATCAATGAAAAATTTAAAATTCACGTTATAAAAACACGTACTTTTACCATACAAACATGCACAATAAATGAAACAGTTCCAACAAGAGAAGTTAATTTTTTTACCGCTAGTTGGCGTATTCGAGCTTTGGAGTCAATAATTACTTTAGACCTTTCTCTTCTATCGCCGGATACATACATACATACATCGTGGTTTTACACCCCATTGTGGGGTTGAACCGCCTCTTTCGAAGCTCTCTCGATCCTTTAATTTGGGGGGATCACTCCCGTATTCTTGATCTTCTTATATTCTCTTGCATATCTTTTCCCATTTTTTCCTGTCTGCAGTTCTTGCTTTCCAGTCGGTGATCCCTATGTTGTTTAGATCTTCCTTTACTTGTTGCATCCATGTTGCTCTCGGCCTTCCTCTTCTTTTTCTTCCAGGATCCCATTGCAGTATATTATTTATCATTTCTTTTGCACCTGCCCTCCAAAGATGCCCTAACCACCTTACTCGTTGTTGTTTAATTTTCCTTACTATGTCTTCTTCTATTTCTTTTTCTATTTCGAAATTCATTCTAATTCTATATTCGTTGTCGTCGTTTTTTACTGGTCCTAGAATTGCTCTCAAGAATTTTCTTTCGATTATTCTTAACTGTTCTTCTTCTTTTTTTGACATTGTTAAAGTTTCCGCGTTATACATCAGTATTGGTCTTATCATGCTTTTGTATATTCTCATTTTAGTTGATTTTGTGAGTATTTTATTCTTTAGTAGATTTTTGTATATGTGAAAAGCTTTATTTGCTGTAAATATTTTCTCTTTTATCTCTGATTCTCTGTCACCTTTACTTGTTATTGTCACCCCTAAATATTTAAACTTCTCTACTTCCTCAAACTCACATTCCCCAATTTTTATCTTTGTGATCTTTTTTGTGTTTCCAGTTTTCATGAGCTTGGTTTTGTTTTCATTTATTTTCAGTCCCATTTTTTGCCCTTCCGTTATTATTTCCTTTACCATTTTTTCCAGTATGTCACGCCTTGTCGTTATAACCACTACGTCGTCTGCGTATGCAATTATTTGTCCGCCATTCTTTCTTATTGCGTTTCTATTTATTTTCTGCGTTACATATTCCAATGCTAGATTAAAAAGAGTAGCGGATAGCGCGTCTCCTTGTCGAACACCTTTATTTACTAAAAATTCATTTGTCTCTCCTAGATTTGTTCTAACGGTATTTTTGGATTCATTCATCGTCATCTTTATTAATTTTCTTAATTTTTCTTCTATTTTCAGTTCCTTTAAGGCTTTCATGAGTTTGTTCCTCTTAATGGAGTCAAAAGCTTGCTTAAAGTCAATGAATAATAATTCTATATTTATCTTTGCCTCATGTGTCTTTTCCATGATCTGCTTTATTGTGTGTAGGGCATCTACTGTGGATTTACCCTGAATAAAGCCACATTGATACTGACCTATTTTGTTTTTTGCTGTTCTCTCTAATCTTTTTTGAATTATTGTTGATAGTATCTTATAAATATTGTTCAGTAGAGTTATTCCTCTGTAGTTTTGGCATTCATGCCTGTCGCCTTTTTTATGAATCGTTACGATTTGCCCTACTTCCCAGTCTTTGGGCATTTTTTCTTCTCTCCATATGATTGTCATTAGTCTGTGTATTTGTTCGAGCAGTTCCTCTCCCCCATACTTTATCAGTTCCATGTCTATTCCATCTTTACCTGGAGTTTTTCCGTTTTTGCATTTTGTGATTACTAGTTTGATTTCCTCTAAAGTTGGCTCTTGCGTTACGTCATTCTCATTTTCCATCTCGGTTACTTCCTCATCATTATCATCGTTTTCTTCTTCTTCTTCAGTTTCTGTTTCGTTAAGTAGATTTTTAAAATATTCTTCCCATACATTCTTGTATTGTTGCTCTCTTTCAGTTATTTCTCCATTCTTGTCTTTCATTTTACTTATATTTATGTTTCTTGTGTGTTTATCTTGCCTAATTTCTTGGTAGAATCTTCTCGTATTTCTGTTCCTTCTTTCTGCCTCCATGCCTTCCATTTTGTCTTCTATCCATATCTTTTTGTTTCTCTTTATTATTTTATTGCATTCTTTTCTAATTGTTACATATTCTTCTTTGTGTGTTTCTGTTTTTGTTTGTATCCATTTCCTTCTCGCTTCTGCTTTCCTTTTCAGTATTGTCTTGCATTCTTCATTAAACCAACTCTTTTTCTTTTTACTTTGTTTTATAATTCCTATCGTTTCTTCGGCTGCCTTTGTTATGCATGTTTTTAATCTACTCCAGCCGTCTTCAACATCATTTCCTTGCATCTCGTTCTGTATTATTTTTTCTTCCAATTTTTCAATATATTTGTTTCTTTCTTTATTATCGTTGAGTTTTTCTTTGTTCCATTTTATTCCTTTATTCCTGAGTGTGCCTTTTCTTTTTGTTTTTTGCTTTATTGTCGCGGTCACCATATAGTGGTCGGAGTCCGCGCATGCTCCTCTATAGGTCCTTACATCTCTCATTGTTGATTGTCTTCTACGATTAACTAGTATATGGTCTATTTGTGAGTTATTTCTTAGGTCAGGGGAGGACCATGTTACTTTGTGTTCGTCGGATACACACTATCTTAAAAACTATCTATTAAATCACATGCACTCTCAGCCGTTCACACACGTCTTTTCATTTCTCACCTATTCCAATATGTTCTCACATTTGGCGTCACTCAAACGGACTCAGGCATCTTTGACAATAATTTATTAGCTTAAAAACAAACAACCCCAACCATTTCATTCTCACAATACTTAATATTTTCTAAACCAGTAACTGTAAATTAACTCACAATAACTGAACATATAATTTAGACAATAACAATCTGAATTATTAATATTGCCACAACACTATTAAGATAAAGTGTAATTTAAGTGATAATCTGAGTTCCTTATAGCCGTTTGCACCAGTTCCACTTAAAATTTAAATAAATATAAATGTATTGCACCAATTTTTAAGGTACCCTTAACTCAACAATCCTTAGTTTAAGCGGTACTCATTCTGCCGCTTAAAGTCCCCTTAACGCTTATGTGTCTAGGGTTGATGATATTTTGACATTTGAGTTTGTGTGGTTATAAACGTTTTAAGATAAAAAGTTTCTGCTACTAAAGTAATTATTTGTGACACATAAAGCAAAATGAATTTTGAATATGATATTATAGAAGATGACGATGTAGGACGAATTTGATTTAATACAGTATGAAATTTCTCGAAAAATATGTGATATAACTGAATATTTTCATTCGTTCCCTTGCTTTTGAATGATATTCGAGAAGATCATCCATATATTTCTGAAAATATTAACGAAGATCATTTAAATCAATTGATTCATCACGGTCAAATGAACAATGTTCCTCATCATAACATTAACAATAATATAAATAAAAATGCAACAGGAATACCAACGAGAAATTACTTTATAAAAAACTTAATTGCTAATTTGTAATAATTATTTTTGCTATAATTTTATATTTTCATGTGACGGTAACATTACATTATTTAAAAAAAAGTATAAACAATTAACACAATTTATATGTACGATACGAAATACAAAACAATGCAAATTGCTTAAGTTTTGTCTTGTTTAATTTTCACCTGTTCTACATAATACATCTGTAGGTATAAGAGAAGGTAATTTGCCTTATTTAGGACAAATAAAAGAACGATTTTAATTAATCGATTTATTACACTTGGTTACACAATTAGATCTCGAGAAATATGTATAAGTTTTGTACTATATATAGATAATATTACAAAGATATCTTTATCTTTCCAAGTAATGGTATCACTCTTTTTACATTCAATTACATGTTTATAATGGCTACTAATATTCATTAGCATTTTTTTTTCTTCAGCAGTATAGTTTGGGGCACGTTCACGTACAGACATTTTTACTAAAAAAATATACAAATTTGTGACTAGTGTATACAAAATTAAAAATAAATTGAAGTATAATTTCAAATTCTACATTACAGACTTATAAAATAATTATATTATAATCATCACCACTGTACTTACCCGTTATAATTTAAAAAGAGAACAATAAGCTATTCAAAATAATAAATACAAAGGTGTGATATATAAGTTACTAAAACGTGTGACGAAGCGTACTTGTCACAATGGTTTTGGGCTCATCCGCGGATTTAATGCGCGAGTTACGGAACCGCGAATAACTCGCGAATGCAGGCACGTACTCGCGCACCGTGTTCACCGCGGACACAATGCTATCCATCTCTCCCAATTTCCTATTTTTGAACCAAATCCAAATTCCCGTGATCCAGTTTCCAAATTCTACCAAAACATCCTATCCTTTAGCATTGTGCGAGCCGCCGACAAAATCCCGGGACAGGAATGATTAAGGAAACAGTATATAAACCGGGCCCTCAGCCATCACAGATCACAGTCAGATCATCCGTCTCTGAGCGTGCAAACTTGAGAGATTGCGAGTCACCTGAAAGTTTTTTTTTACTTCCTTTTTCTGGTACTTGTTTAAAGGCATAAAATATTACTTCTGCCACGCCCAAGCGAGCAATCCTAGGCGTCCCAGTTGTAACGTTTGTGTTTTTCTTCGGGCTACCAGCGTCCGTCCCGTGTCACCCCTCTTTTCTGGTACTTGTTTAAAGGCATAAAATATTACTTCTGCCACGCTCAAGCAAGCAATCCTAGGCGTCCCAGTTGTGACGTTTGTGTTATTCTTCGGCTTACCAGCGTCCGTCCCGTGCCACCCCTCTTTTTCTGGTACTTGCTTAAAGGCATAAAATATTACTTCTGCCACGCCCAAGCGAGCAATCCTAGGCATCCCAGTTGTGACGTTTGTGTTTTTCTTCGGCGTACCAGCGCCCGTCCCGTGCCACCCCTCTTTTTCTGGTACTTGCTTAAAGGCATAAAATATTACTTCTGCCACGCCCAAGCGAGCAATCCTAGGCATCCCAGTTGTGACGTTTGTGTTTTTCTTCGGCTTACCAGCGTCCGTCCCGTGCCACCCCTCTTTTTCTGGTACTTGCTTAAAGGCATAAAATATTACTTCTGCCACGCTCAAGCGAGCAATCCTAGGCATCCCAGTTGTGACGTTTGTGTTTTTCTTCGGATTACCAGCGCCCGTCCCGTGTCACCCCTCTTTTTCTGGTACTTGTTTAGAGGCACAAAATATTTTTTCTGCCACGCCCAAGCGAGAAATCCTAGGTGTCCCAGTCGTAACGCTTGCGTTTCTCTCCGGGCTACCAGCGTCCATCCTGTGTTACCTCCTTTTTCTGGTACGTGTTTAAAGGCCCAAAATATTACTTCTGTCACGCCCAAGCAAGAAATCCTTGGCGTCTCAGTCGTAACGTTTGTGTTTTTCTACGGGTTACCAACGTCCGTCCCGTGTCACCCTCCGTTCTTGGTACTTGTGCGAAAGCAGCCAAGATTACTTCCGCCACGCCCGAGAGATCAATTCAAGGCGTCTGCGGTTGTAACACTTGCGTTTTCTCCCGAGATACCACCATCCGTCGCGTGCCACCTTCATTTTTGGGTACGTGCGAAAAATCACCAGATCTCACTCCTACGGCGCCCGAGCGAGAAATCCAAGACGTCCGTCGTGGTGACCGTTGCGCATTTGCCGAAGTCAACCGCGTCCGGTGCCTGTTACCGTCATTTTTTGGTAATCACTCAGCCGCGATACTCCGCACGTTTTCAGCCATAACTCGGGTACCCTGTCGAAATCTTCAAAGCGGATTTCACTTTAGTCATCTACACACTATCTGTCATCTCCGAGGACCCAGCGTCGCGACGCCAATCGTCGGTTTCCAAAAAGTTGGAAAACCACTAACCGCGATCCGATACTACTAACCAGCCGCTACTTAGTGGACCCCACCGTCGCGACGCACGACGTCGGTTTTTCGACAAATCCCGGTTTTGCGCTCTACGTACTCGCGGACACCCAGGCAGACGATTACGACCATTTCCCCGGTCATATCAGCGTCGCGACGCCCAGTGTCGATCACGAAAACCGGGTGGAATCGATTTTCACGGATTTACCGACCCGATTACTACAATTTCTTCTTTTTCTTATTTTAAGCTAAGCTTAGCTAAGTAACAAATAATTTCAATGCGTGCAAACCATTTAAATCTAAGGGCACCTTCAAAATTAATCGGCGCTTTACTAAGAGGAGCATTTGAGTGAAACCGGTGCAAACGGACATTTTAGACATATATCTATTTTGTGTAATTTAAAATTAAATATATTTCTTAACTGAAAGTCATATATTTTTACTTAGCGAATTAATTAGTTATTAACAGTATTTAACTTGTACACGTTAGTTCATGGAACTACAATTATGTAAATATTAATTGGTGTTTTTTTTTACTCTACTTACCTGAACATCTTTCACGATGCTTTCTCAATATCATCAATGCAACATAACTAATACAGAAAAAAATGCACTAATTATTTTAAAAAATTTAAAGTGGATATGTAATGATTGTAAAACTTCCTCATCAGAAACTACAACGTCTCCACTGAGCCTCAGCCTAACGCAAGAACCATCTCTTCATAGAATTATACACACATTAAATGAGTTTAAAAATTCAGTGAAATTCTGCTGCAAATAAATCGATTGTTTTGAAAAATTTTGAAATAATTTTACCAACAAAATAAAATTAATTGAATCGTTAAAAAAGGAATGCGATATGTCAATACATAAAGTGGATGTTTTTGAACAACGTTCTCGTGTAACTAATGTCGAAATTCATGACATTCCAGGAGCCACTAATGAGAACTTAGTTCAAGTTTTCAAAAATTTAGGTGAGAAATCAAATTGCTCTATTCTTGAACAGGATATTGATGCTACCCATCGCGCAGCTTCTTACGTCTATGGTAAAAATAAACTAAAATATTATAGTGAGATTTGTATCTCGTCTAAACAAAGATGCCTTTCTCGAATCGAATAGAAAAATAAAAACATTAAGCATATCCACTCTCAATATTCCTACTTCAAGAAATATATACAACCTTAACCCTAAAAATAAATTGTTTTTGCGCGATATTAAGATCATTGCTAAAGAAAAGGGCTACAAATACGTAAGAGTTAAGAACTGCAGAAATTACGTAAGAACAAGTGATAATGCTCAAGTATTCATTTTGAACAAAAACAGCGATATGAAAATAAAATAATGAGTTATACTATTTTATCTACTATACATCATATATCGTTTCAACTTTATTATGAACTCACGAGTTTATTATCAAAATTTACGTAAAATTAAAACAATGACAACTTTATAACTTTTATATTGAATTATCGTCAAATTACTTCGATATTTTTATGTTTACTGATTCTTGATTGAATGACTCTGTTTTAGACTCTGAAATTTGTGTTCTAAATAAATATAATGTTTATAGATGTGATCGTAGCGATATTTATAAATCTCAAGGAGATGGTGTGCTACTATTAATATCAAAACTATAGTTTCCAAATTACAAATATTTGGGTAACTTTATATATATCAAATTATCAGAAATTGCATTTGTTTGTGTGTACCTTACTCCACTTAGTGACATTCGCTTATATGAACATATTGTAACAAATTAACTAAACTGTCATTCTACCCGAAATAGACTGGGCAACATCTGATAGTGGCATGCAACCAACATTGCGCAGAGGTATGGACACACATCTTGAAGTGGTGACTACGGTAATATTATGCAACTTATTACAATGCAACAGTGTAAAAAATCAAATGAGCAGAACATCAGATTTAGTTCTTTGTACTAGTTATACTGAAATTAATCAATATATTACATCTTTGAGCACTACAGATAATTATCAGCCTCTCTTGGAATTCAGCATATGCCTTAATAATACCGTTATATATTATGATTTTATTAACTGTAATTATGAGGAATTAATTTATGAGCTAAGCTGTATAAACTGGACTGAAAGGCTAAACCTCGATGATGTTAATACTAACGTAGACTATTTTTACAGTATTTTGTACAATCTTATAAATACATATGTACCTGTTAAAATTTAAAAAAACCAGCAAGTATCTAACATGATTTTCAAAAACCGTAATAAAAATGATAAAAGAGAAAAATAAATTTCATAGGAAATGGAAAACATGGTAATTTCTGACATTATAATTCATTTTTTCTTTTGCGTCAAAGGGTAGAATTCAAAATAGATCTTGACTTCAAAAATTATATTAGATTTGTTGAATCCAACATAAAAAAGAATGTCAATAATTTTTCGAAACATATTAACAACCTTAAAGTAGTATACCCAATATTATAACTTTTAATAATATTGAAGCAACATCTGGTAACAGTATAAGCAACTTATTTGCAGATCATTTTGAGTCTATTTACAGTGATGCTAATCCCAATAAATTTTCCGATACGACCTGCTTAAATACCCTCTCAAATGCAGTAAATATGAATACATTGTACCACAGAAAAATACAAATCTTAAATATGGTGGAAAGTATTAACATTAACAGAGGTCATGGTCCGGATAAAATTAATTCTAAATTTATTAAGTCATTATTAAGTCGAGCCATTGTATATAATTTAGAATCAGTCCCTAAACTCTGGTATGTAGCCCAATTTTTGGAAAACGTCATAAAATATAAATAACTCCAATCATCAAATCAGGAAATAAAAGTGCTGTTTCTAATTATAAACCAATATTCATTCTTAGTACGTTAGAAATTCTAATTATAAATTAAATAAAATAATTTAATTATTCCCTAACAAAGTGGATTTCGTGCTGATAAATCTGTTATGAACAATTTACTCCCATTTATAGAATTTTTAACTAGCAACATGAATAATAGAAGACAAATATACGTAATTTACACAGACTTTAGTAAAGCCTTTGATAAAGTTAACCACACCTTGTTAATAAACGAGCTATATCAATGTGAAATTCATGGTACTCTTTTAAGGAGGATTGATAGTTATATTAAAAATAGATTCCAATTAATAGTTTGTAATGGATTCAAGTCAAGAATAATTCATATAACATCCGGAGTACCGCCAGGCTTTCATTTTGGTCCCATCCTGTTCAACTTATATATGTTAATTGAATTTCTTCATTATTCACTAATAGTTGTTATAGGGACACAAAAGATTGCTTTTTACTTCAGCATGATCTTTCAAAATTATCTGAATACTGTTCAAGCAATGATTTAACATTAAATTTAATTAAATGCTCTGTGGTAATTTTACTAAAAATATGAATCTTATACTTTTTAATTATGCAATTAATAACAGTATAATTACAAGAAAATTTGAAATTCGTAATTTAGGACTTATATATGATCCAAAACTATTTCTTCACGATTACATTGGTCATATTGCTAATAAAGCTTACAAACTTATGGGATTTGTATTGCGCTCCTCAAATACCTTCACTAACAGGGAAGCCATAGTGCTATTGTAATCGCTAATTCGCTCACAACTAGAATATGTAACACCAATTTGAAATCCTATGAATCACAAACACATAAGCAGAATTGAGGCCATAAAGAAAAACTTTATTGATTTCATGTACAACATTTTAAATAATGTACACTAATTATAGTGATACATAACATATATTCAACTCAAGCGCACTACAATAGAGAAGAACTAAAGCCAATATGATACTACTGTACAAAACAATTAATAATGTACCTAACACACTATTATTAATTGAAAATTTTATTTTACAAAATGCAACACGAACAATTACATTTAGTTAGAATTATGTCCTTATGACAATGACAGTACAGGTTCGAGTTCATCGAGACGTAGTGTGGTAGTTCATATATTTTTTATTGACTGAGATTCAAACTCGAGAATTTCGGATTCGAATGCTATAAGGCTAACCTCACTACAGTACTATCGACTATAGTAATTACTTAATAATAATACTAATTTCAAATAATTAAACACTTTTGGATTCAAGTTCTGTAATAATTTATTAAATTTGATGTTTTAGTACATTAAGGGCCAGTTTTTCAATCACTGATTAATGTTAATCATGATTAAATAATAATCGAAACTATGGTTACTATTATTATTTAATCATGGTTAACATTAATCGAGAGTAAACTGGCGATTGAAAAACTGGCCCTAAACGTGTACCTTCGTTAGGAAAAAATATCAAATAAACAGAAAGTAACTATAAATAAGTAACTAAGTAACAGCAAGCAAACTGTAACTATATAATAAGAAATGAAGTGAACAAGCTATTATAATTTCTTAATCAACGGTAAGTTTTATTCAAAAATTGTTTTAATTTTTTAAATACGAGTTCAGAAAACCTTTTCAATATGTTAATAATAATATCATTTAAATAATAAATATTTCATGTTTTTATATTTGTATACCATGCTATTAGAACTGGGCGAAGAGTTTCATACTCTGCCTATTCATTATTTTATAACTTTTAGGAAGAAATACAGATTCGGGGACACAAATCTTGTTTCAAGGACTGTCCGCGAAAATCGGGGACGAATCCGCCTACCGCATTTAGTGTATTGATTTTATAAATATATATTTTTGTTTCATAAATTGTGGTATAAATTATAGTAGCATTTTATAATTTAAATATCTCTATTTAGGAAATCCTGGCTATAACACTAGATCTAAAAGATGGCCCATTGTTCGGTATAAAAAAATTATATGATTGTATTTATATAAATAACGAATTGTGAATATACAGATATTCCTTAAATAATTCTTCCGTGTATCTTAGATATAAATGTTCATTTAATAAAATTGCATTGCCAGGTGTTTCCTAATATTATATAATAATTTGAAAACATCATAAATTAAATTATGATATTTTACATGTTCACTCGGTGTTGAGAATTATCAGACTTATCTACATTTATTTTAATTCCAGTACGACAGTATATCATTGTCAAGGCCATCGTCACGAGCCGACAAGGTAGATATGGAGAAAACTGGGAGTAACACAAAGCTCAATTCCTTGGGATCTGCATACCGACCTGGCAGCAGTACCAGTTCGTACGGCAACCTACGAGACCGTTCTTCATCGCAGGGTCCTGACAAGTACGGGGCAAGCGACACCAGCAAATCTACAACTTCCACCAAGGACAAGTATACATCAGGTCAGGATAAACTATCCTCGGGATCAAGTTCTCTGCGGGATAAATACAGTTCAAGTAAGGATATTACAAAAATTAGGTTTTTTGCAATTAACTGTTACTTTCATTTAATTATTATGGTAAACTATTTACAGGAACGGTAGTACCTGCTGTGTTTTTCTCAAAACGAAAAATAGCATATTTTTTTGTGTGGAATAATTATTAAATATTCCAGAATTCAGTTCGTTAATCGAATTTTAATTTATCTCGCATTATATCACAATACCTACACAAATGTTCTAAGAATGCACCTTAGACTCAATAAATTAAATTTTAAAATTGGCTGAATTTTCCACTTTAAAATTAGAAGAATGTAATGATGGAATAGATCAGTTAAATTTTATAAATAGAATAGCAGCTTGAGTCTGGTAAATTTATAACAACTTTAAAATTTTAAAAAAATAATTACATGTTCATAATAGTTAATGTAAACCAAATGTTGAAAGCATATATTTGCAGACCACGATTAGAGATTGTAGTATGAGCGGAGCGAGGATTGCAACTAGTCAGATTCTGCAAAAATGCTTTGAACCAGACGTATACATATAGTAGACACAAAGATATAAGGGTTTGGGTTGACTTCTTAATAGGTGGGTTTTACCGGCCTCAGCAGGGAGTTTGGCTCTGCTAAGAAAGGGGTGTATTAAGTATATGTGAGAGGCCTCTAAAACCCAAACCCTTTTATCTTTGTGTCTAAATACTATATACAACATTTTGCTCTACAACCGGAAATTAAGAATTATTGATTTGTAATAGGATGTTTGCATATTTTTGAAAATCATTTAAATAGAAAGGGTACGGCAACCAATGTTCGTAATATTTAACAAAAAATTATTACAATTTTGTATAGAAGTACTAAATTTATATATATATATATATATATATATATATATATTTGAAAAGTGATTTTCCGAAATTTTACATTTTCGCTATAGATGGTATCATTGCGTTCAGTTTTTAAAGCTCTACAATAATATATTATATTTCCCAAAATAACCTTAGTCACACACAGTTTGTTGGAAAATATTTTTTTATGCCTAAGATTATAAAGTAATATATTTCTTTTGTTTTGAAGTATTTTTGTAAGAATTTATTAAATAATAAGTACAATTTTACTAAGTATTTTATAATTATCTATTTCAATTAATAAATATAAATAAAAAGGCTTCAAGATCCAATATAAAACGTTTTTTATTATAGGACGTTTCGAACGTAAAACACATTCATCATCAGCTCTAAAATAAATAAAATAAGTAACATCATTATAGTAATATAATAAATAATAATTACCAAAAAATGAAGAGTAAAAAGTAGAAACAGAATATAAAGTATTTATCAAATATAAAAATTAAAATTGTCATAAAACAAAAAACGAAATTTCAAAATGGATATGAATTGCCCTAGTAGATGTCAAACTTATAATTTAAACAAGATCAATTCTACATATTTTTTTTTAAACACTTAATTGGAATATTACGTCTACACATGAACATTTAATTAAGAGCAACTAAGTCTTTTTTAATAGCTTGTTGGATTGATTTTCTCCCACATGAAGTGTTATTCTATATTGTTTATAATGCTAATTCACATTACTATAAGGTCAAGCAAGAACATATACTACTAATAGATAAAAAAACTTTTGCGTCTAAGACATTTTTCTTTAAAAAATAGCTTTTGTAGATTTCTTAAATCTAATTATGGAGATTGGATAACAAATTTGAGTGACATTTCTATTGATGATGAAATTCTAACCATTCTGTCATTGGGACCAAATTTTTGCTATCGTTCTGATGACCCTAAACAAATAATAAAGTTGATTTTTGATACATTCACTAGTTTTTCGCTTGCTGTTGATCGTAATGACGTCATTAATAAGGATGAGCTCATGTACAAATTTTCAAAGTTCTTGGATCAGCATACTAGAAGAATGAAGAATAAAAAACTTGATTATCCATATCAGGAACTATTACGCTGGATTAATAAGACAAAACAGTTTGTAAAACAATATAGAAACGAGTTTGTTATTACTAGAGCTGACAAGGGTTCAACAACGGTTATTCTTAACACTTCTGATTATCTTTACAAAGCAAATGAAATACTTGATGACTCTACTACGTATTTAAAACTAAAGAAGAATCCAATTTTTACTATTAATGCAAAATGCAAAAAAAATTTAAGCATGTTGATTTAAAAAGCCTTATAGTACACAGAGCTGGGCATGATTTAAATCAAAAGGAATTATAAATTGATTTAAATCATATTTCTTGATTTAAATCAAGTGAATTAAGCCTTTTAAAAAAATTCTCAAATCAGGCTTGTGATTTAAGTCTTTTAAAAGAAATTGATTTGGGCTTGTGAATTGTTTTAGAGCTGAAAAAAGGCTTAAATCATTTCTCTGGGCTTAATTCAAATGAAAAGGCTTAATTCAAATGAAAGGGCTTAATTCAAATGAAAGGGCTTAATTCAATTGAAAGGGCTTAATTAAAATTATAATGACTTAATTCAATTGAAAGGACTTAAAATTAATTACCGATGCGTGTGTTATAAATAATAATTTTTCCTTTTGAACTGTTTCTTTACTTTTTGGATTATATAACAGTAGGTATATTATTTTTGTTATTGAGATTAGCAATGCTGGTGCACGTTTAAATGTCACATTTCTGGCTGTAGCTGTCGGTGATCTGTGAACTAATTCGTGATTGTGTAACACTAAAATTTTGTTTCAAAATACAAGCCATTTTGTATACTTTTACAAAGAAAATTAATATTTTTTAAAAGTCTTTAAAAGCTAAAATGTTATAATGCAATACAATTTAAAATAGATTTAATGTGAACATGCCAACATATGTCATTCATTTAATTATATTTTTTTAGGAACCCTTTGAACATACGAGCTGTGGCTAGTAAATAACGAGACTGACGCTGCTACAGAAAAAGTGCGCATGCGCCAAAAGCCAGCGACCATCATCTTTTTAGCGTGAAACTTTCTCTTTCGAATGCAGTACCTCTCGCTTCTGTAAACAAATCCGTATAGCCGTGGCTTTCGTTCTCATTAGAGTTGTTTTTTTGTTTCGCCGGAAAAATGTTAAATGCAACATTAGAGCAACGAATTGTAGTGAAATTTTACATGAAACTTGGCAAAACTGCTACTGAAACTTATAATTTATTGAAAGAAGTAGTCATGGGTTTTCCATCAAAACAATGCGTTGGCTCATTTCGCAATTTCTAGCCAAGTACAGCGTTCCAGTGTTGAGCCATCCGCCTTATTCGCCGGATCTTGCACCGTGCGACTTCTATCTGTTTCCTGAGGTGAAATTTGCCTTAAAAGGAACAAGATTTGAGCTGTGAAAGAGAAATCGGCACGCGTTTCGAACACAGGAACATTTGCATGGAGCGTTGTAGGGATAGATATTGAAGGTGATAATATAATATAATATGGAATCAAAATAAAATATTAAAACAGCGTCAATCTCGTTATTTAATAGCCAAACCTCGTATCTAGTTATATCTGTTTTCATTCGGTTGTGCACATATGTTTGGAATATAATAATGCACCTAATATTTAAAAAAAATAAATATTAAATAAATTGATAATATACTTGTAAATGTGATTTAAGCTTCAAGCCCCAAGCCTCAAGCCCCAATTCACAAAAAGGCTTGTGATTTATAATTCACATAAATAAAGCACAAATCACTTTGATTTGTGAATTAATTCACTTTGAAAATGAAGTGGAATTGTGAATTGTCACAAAAAAATATTTGTTTGATTTGTGAATTGTGAATTAATTCTTTTTGTTCGTGATTTTGCCCAGCTCTGATAGTACAGAATCCGAATGTAGGAAGAATTTATTTTCTACCAAAAATACACAAAGATAATGTTCCATTAAGACAGATAACATCAACTATAAACACACCTACATACAATTTGGCCAAATATTTGCATGACACAATTAGTAAAATTACAAATATGTCTCCTTACAGAGTCAAGAATTTTTTTGAATTTGTCAGTAAAGTACGTGAGTTATCCTTACTTGAAAATCATATTTTATTTTCCTTGGATGTTGTTGCATTATTTCCTAGTATACCGCAAGAGCTAGTAATTGAATGTATAATCAAAAAATGGGACCTTCTTAGTTTACATACATTTCTTTCACAAGAACTCTTCATTGAAGGAATAAAACTTTGTTTTGATTCAGCAGTTTTTTGTTTTAAATAACAGTATTACCGGCAAATAGATGGTACACCTATGGGATCAAGTTTGAGTGCAGCATTAGCTGATCTAGTTTTACAGATTTTTGAGAATGAAGTAATTTCTGATATCCAATATAAAATATTATATTACCGTAGATATATTGATGATTGCCTTTTTATAACTCCTTCTGAAAACATGATTTTGATTTTTGAAAAGTTCAACAGTTTTCATTCCCGTCTTAAATTTACTATTGAATATGAAGTTAATCAGACTATAAATTTTTTGGACATTTCTCTTTTACGATTTAATAATAAAATTATGACCAACTGGTTCCACAAACCAACAGCATCAGGAAGATATATTAATTTTTATTCTCATACAGATATACAGTACAAAAGGAATACGATTTATGCTCTTATAGATCGCGCTATTAAACTTTCTGAACCTGCATATCAATCTACAAATTTGAAATATGTTTATGATGTTTTGGTAAAAAATGGTTATCCTTCGTCTTTTATTGAATTATATATACGAAAACTTCTTTTTCATCCACAAATCCTGTTAATGAGCGTCCTATATTTTCTGTCTTACCGTACAATGATAAAATGAGCATCAAGAAATTAATTAATAATTGCAATATTAAGATCGTGTCACCACGAATGCGTTCAACATTAATAATTTATTTACCAACATGAAGGACAAATTGGATAAATTTAATTGCCATGATTTAATTTATAAAGTAAAATGTGGAGCATGCTATCGTTTTCATATTAGTGAAACTTCACAACCACTTCACAAGAGACTTTACCAGCACCGCTACCATTGCAAGCTTTTAAATCCAGACCATAGTGCCCTCACTCGACATCAGCAAGAAACTGGGCATATTTTCAATTTTAAAGAAACTATAATTGTTGACAATATTAAAAGAAAGGACCATAGGCTTATCCATGAATCTTTACATATCAATACGTATCGTGATAAAAATATAAATTATCAGACAGATGCATATAATAAATTAAAATATGCCCGTAATTTTATTATAAATTTTACTAATGTATAATCAAGTAACATTTTTTTGTATTGTTTTTTTTTGTTTTATTTTGACGCCATTTTGAAATTTCGTTTTTTGTTTTATGACAATTTTAATTTTTATATTTGATAAATACTTTATATTCTGTTTCTACTTTTTACTCTTCATTTTTTGATAATTATTATTTATTTTATTACTATAATATTGTTACTTATTTTATTTTTTTTAGAGCTGATGATGAATGTGTTATACGTTCGAAACGTTCTATAATAAAAAACGTTTTATATTGGATCTTGAAGCCTTTTTATTTATATTTATTAATTTTATGTTTTGGATCCTAAACTTATATATTTTGAATTATCTATTTCAGAACTACAACATATAAATATTTCTAAATCAATATTTTATTTGTTGCTTTAATTTAATTTTTGCATAATTGTTACACTGGACCAATTTATCTGAAATTATTTGCGAAATATATAAGCAATTAAAAGAACTAATAAATCTCAAATTCATCATTTTTGACTTAGTGAATTTTAGAAAAACAGTCTTTATGTATACGGATTACTTGTGATGAAACTATTTTACTATTATAATGAAATCATAAAAATTCTTTTATAAAATATGCTCAATTAAAAGTATAAATTATTGACACATATTTATATGGGCGCTCGCAGGGCGGGTTCAATTGGTCGATGGTCTCTTTTGACACCTGTTCATTTTTTAACGAATTTTTGAATCAAATGAAAACTTCTTTATTTTGTTTAGTTTGACAATTAATTGTTTATTGTTTTATTAAAATATTTAAAAAATATATTTCTAATTCTAAAAATATTTTCTATATTCTATAATTATAGAATTTACCTATTTTGACACACCTTGAAAAAAGTTTGTGGGCGCCCATGTATATTGATGCTATTAAAACCCGTATTTATGAACGTTTATTAGCTTAAGGTTTCTTTAGTTAGCATTCCTTATGGAAATTCGTATTTATGAACCTCTCTTAGTTGTTTGATTTTTTTTTGTAAGGAAACACTGAATAGTTCCTTAAATTTAATACGTATATCGTTCTTTAACATCAAAGTAGATAGCAGTTAATATTACAGTAGCATGGAGAATAGCAGGCACGATTTTTTGTTATTTGTTCAATTTATGGCAGAAAATATCTCAGAGAGTATAGTTCCACTGGAATATGAAAGTTGACGTTTAAATTATTCTGTGGTTGTAATTTTTTCGTAGGAACCAAGGATCTGTTTTCAGGTTCCCAATCAAATGCTGCATTTGAAAATTCCAGATTAACATTAGCATGTCTGGCTTAAAATAGATGGGTCACTGCAGTACAGTTATAATATGCAAATAACAACACACGGATTTATTTAAAATTTTCATACCGTTAAGTACTTAGTCATAATCAATAATTTCTTAACTGCTATGAAATATAGTATAAAAGCAAAACTACTGACATATAATTATCATATCCTAAGTTCGGAGTAAAGTGGCATAGTAGTTCGTGTCGGCCTGTGGATTCTGAGAACCCGGTTCGATTCTCACTGCCGACAAACATTTTCACCATATTAATACTACTCCAGTGGCTCCCCCTACACTAACATCTTTGGGGACTGTGATTGGACGGACGAAAACCACACTTTACGCGCAAAAATATATCACTTACCGAGATCTGCTTCGGCGGAGTGCCACACCCAGTAATGGGTAGAAGGCGTGATGATATATTTATATATTTGTTTATTTATATCCTAAATTCTCGTCAAAGTTATAACTTTCGACAAATATTTGAATTCTTTTCGTAAACTATTATTAATATCAGATTGTGACGATTGTGGGCACTAAGTGATTGCGAAGAAAAATCACATGACGGATCTAAATACGATTTAAATATGTAAAATATAGTATCGCAACTATAATCAAGATAAATAAAAAAAATTCTATTAAAATCCTTGGGTTTCTTACAATTCTAATCCTTCATAGCAAAATACATACAGATCATATTTCTTTAAACTCTTTTTCATAGCGCAAATCTATGAAATGAAAACCCACAACCATAAAATTATTTAAACATCAACTTTCATACTGTAGTGGATCGATACCTAAAATATGTGTTAGAGATTTTGATAATCCTACACGAAAAAGAATTTAGTATTGCGTTGCTAGTTAAGGTTAGAAATTAAAATTTTCTATTTAAAGTAACACCTCATTATGTTTAATTGCGCATTATATTTATAAAATTTTTATTATACATATTGTTAATTAGTATCTGTAAGGTAATGTGGGAAATATTCCCTCTTGTTTGAAATTGTTTGGAGAGCCAAACACGTCTAGGCACTCCAATACCTCATATACTAAACATAATACTCAACATTATAATAAAATTGTTACAACTTATCTTCTACACTCCTCAATAAGATAATTATTATGTTTAAATTTACAAGCAATATATATTAGCTTGTGAATTATTGTTTCAATGTTATTTTTATTATTTATTTTAGAGTATCCCTATCAAAAATCAATTAGACAAACACATATTTTAAGCGCGCCAAAATACAAAATTTCATATTCTTCGTACTCCAAAATAATGAAATATATTGTAAATTTATAGTTATTTAAAAAATAATAATTAACTAATTTAAATTATTTCTTTAAATATATCTTATTCGAAATTTCTACTTCAATTTCGGCCTGTTTATGCCTCAGAACTTTTTTCTTAATAGTACCTTTATACCTATAAATTTCCTTTAATATCGAGAAGAAAGCATTATTAAAAGTACACTTAAGCGTAAGTAAAAGAATTCCTAAGGAACGTTTATAAATACGTGCTTAGGACCTTAAACAACAATCTATTTTCCTATGCATTTATTTATTCATACATTTGCATAATATTTATATAAATGTCATTAATTCATATTATGAATTAATCGTAATTAGGAATACACTTGACAATTTTAATCAAAACTTTATTTAGGACATAACATTAACTTGCTAATATACTGATTTACTTTTTTTTGACAAATTTCTTGTCAGTTTCAATCATTGTCAAATATATTTAATAATTCTATTGATAGTAGCACTTGACAAAAATTCAAACATGATTTAAAGCACCAATAAAAATTCCTCAGTACCCTGGCCGTACTCATAATTGAAAGCTACATACTTTAGTCTGCAATAGTTACGTAACAGGATCGATAAGTGATATTTTAAGGTCAAAGATTTTATTTGGGACATACGAGTAGAGAGTATCCGAGGGTCTCTTTATTCACTTAATGCTTGTGGTACATAGAATTTTTTTTCTACCAACAGCGAAAAATAAATTAATATGACTTATTGGAAATACATCTGTCAACTTCTTATTTGCGATGCCTAATGTATTGTTACCATAAAAATAATATCAAATTGGCAATAGTAATCTTCATATTACCCCGTTGCTAATAAGCTAATACATAAGATATTTAATTTTTATTTTTTGAACAACCTGATACATTCAGTTGTGTATGCATATTTAATTATTCTTATTTTAACCCCAATTTTTTCAGTTTACATATTTAACAACATATACAGACATACACACACACACACACATATATATATATATATATATATATATATATATATATATATATATATATATATATATATAATTTTCATGTTATTACAGGTAGCGGAACATATCCTGGACGCTCGGATATAACTTCTCGTCTGAAATCTGCTGTTGAAAAAATCACTGCTCCTCCAGTAACTTATCGTACATTATCTCGAACTGGAAGCAGATCTCGAGATCCCAGTCCGGTTACCGGCCGGGATCATGATAAATCAGACGCTGGTTATCGACTCTATACTCCTCGTACGTACACTCGTTCAACGAGTCGTGAACCAGAACTTTCCAGCGGTAAATATACAAGCAGTTTAAGTAATAGGGCTGATTCTGCTAGCAGAGAAGATTTAAGTACAATTACTTCAAGATATAATACATCAGGACGAATATCTAGAATTGATGGTATGGATTCTAGCACATCAAAAGATGAATTAGCTTCAACTAGACTTCGGTCCACTAGTAGACAAACAAGAGATGACTTATCGACTACTTCAAGTTTACCTCGTTACACTGCAAGTAGACATTCTTCAAAAGACGATTTAACAGGGACATCATCATCTAAATATATAAATAGTCGATTTTTGCCCAAAAATACAATTGAAAAATCCTACACTGCATATAGTAAACCTACCTCAACTATTAGATCATCCTCAAATATAGAAGATAAAAGAAGAAGTAGAGATAATTTATTAGTTGTGTTACAAACTCAAAAATCAATTGCTAATAGTCCCGTGTTAAAATCTCAAAAACAGGAAAGTTCATCTATTAAAAGTTCAGGGAATATACCACTATGCTCATCTAAATCAGGAACTCCAATTAAATCTCCTCAGCCTGTGGTACAAAAGAAATCTTCAGAAGATGAAACATCTGAAGAAGAAGAATCGTCTACTGAAACCGAAGAAGAATTAATAACTATAACAGTAATTACACGTGGAACTTCGCCCACGCCACCATCTCAGTCGTCCTCAAGTCGTACTCGAAGGACAGATATGGCAAGAATTCTTCAAAAAGATATCACCAGACCGAAAAAAAGAAATTTAAATAATATGATAGACAAAGAGATGCAGTCAGATCGTTTAGATGATACTGCAAGATATTCCAGATTCGGCAGCTCATCGTCTGTATCCCCTGCTACTTGGTCTTCCTACTTAGATTTAAAATATAGTAGTCCGCGATCTTCTCCAGGGGCATCATCGAGATATTCACCAACTTCGAATTATAGCTCAAAAGGACAGGACTCCCAAACTTCTTTAAAAGACAACTTGAAAGTGCAAGGTAACAAAGAATCTGTTTCTAAAGAAAATGCATTAAGTAAAGAAACAGTAACAAATGTTGTACAAAGTAAAGACTCAAAGCTTTCTACTTCGGCCAAAAATATCACTCCTGAAAAAACTAGTGTAAGTAAACTTACAAAGAAAACTAATAGTTCTAGTTCTGATAGTATTAATTCATTGTCTCGTAACAATTCAGCAAAAAGTGTTAATCAGAAATCTGAAGGAAAATCGAAAAATATCATAAAATCAAGATCATCTTCTTTAACATCTGATTCAAAATCGTCTACATCTCTAATTGTCTCAAAATCAGCAACTTCGTTGGAAACTAGTAGCAATAAAAAACAGGCACAAACATCATTAGAAACCGGTAGTACAAGTAATAGTAAAAAACAGTTGCCACCTCAAGTTCCGAAGAATGAAGGGTCTGCTAAAATAGTTCACACTTCAGGAATTCCTAATAAGGATTTTAGAAAATCAGTTCTGAATATGAATACAGATGGGAAATCTAATAAAAAGTTAAATAAACATAGTAGTTCCACAAGTTCCGATTCTGAACCTTCATTTGTTGCTACAGGGACGGATAGTCAAATTAATGACTTAACTAGTTTATCGAAATCAACAAGTCAATCTTTACCAAAAATAAATTCAACTGGATCAATAGGATCTTTATCAAAACTTCCTAAAAGAATATCTCCCGCGCCTAAATCAGACAAAGAAGTACTGAAGAACAGAAGGTCACCTAGCGCATGTTCCGAATCGTCAAATTGTAGCTCCGTTAGTAGTAGTGAAGATGATATTAAAAAATCAGCAAAAAAAATTTATAAAAGTGCAGGATCATCCCGAACATCTATGTTGTTATCATCTGCAGATGAACTATCAGTTGAAAAATCAGCTAAGCCTCCACCTAGCCCGAGAACAAAGCCTGATTCGCCTAAATCTGAAGCTGAAGCTAAATCATTCTTAATGAGGGCTTTAGCTCCGGTTACGATTTTTTTCAAAGTCAAACAACTAGATGCAGATATAGATAACATTAACTCGATGGAATCTCCTCAAATAACGAATAATTCAGAAAAATATGATGCTGTGATAACTAAAAAATCTACATGTGCAAGTAGCATTCAACCCACTGAGAAAAATGGAAGCAAAATTAAATTCAAATTTGACAAACCTGATTCTGGTGAAGAACCGTGGTGGATGAATGATAATCCAGAAATTCCGGAAGGTGTACAAATAGTAACAAGCAACATGAACGGAACTAATGGAGAGCTAGAAGTCAAAGATGGTAAACATATTTATAAAATTCGTCGAAATGAGTCTGGGAAAGTAGAATGGTGGTTAAATAGCTCCGATGAATCTGGTAAAAATAAGCAGCAATACAAATTACGACATCAAGATTCAGGAGATAAAGCTTGGTGGCTAATGTCTCATCCTAATATTCCTGAAGGTGTACAGAATCTTGATGATTCTTCTTCTGATTTTGAAGATCCAGATAAACCTTTAGGAGACAGAGCTAGCCCTGAAGGTCTTGAAATGCCTGCTTCTGGTCGTCTTTCACCATATGATAACATACCTTTTACAATTCTATCAAGTCAAAATAATAGCCTGCAACGCCCAGATCAGCTTCCACTTTTTATTTCAAAACATACCAATATTGATGATATCTTGGGCAGTGGCGGTCAATTGTTAAGTCCTTTGATGGATAGGATATTTAGTCTGCAAGAAAGAAATGACTGTGAAGAAGTCGATCCTGGACAAGTTACAATTCATGACAGTACAGCTCAAAGATCAGTAATTCAACCTACTAGAATGTAAGTATAATCTTTCATTATAATTTTATATTAAAAAATATTTAATTTATCTACCACACTACGGCAAGGTAGATCCGGATAATGTACTATAATTGGGATTAAGTACTTGTACAGAGTAGCATAAATAAATAAATTTATAGATTTATACTAGTATTTTACCCTACAGTCAGAAAGTTACAATTAAAAGAAACTAAATATTTTCGTCCTATTTTAATCTCAAGGCCACATAAAATTAAAAAATTGTAAAAATCGAACGATAGATTATTTATTTATTTGTTACTCTGCACAACAGGAAATTAATC
This sequence comes from Pterostichus madidus, assembly GCA_911728475.2. NCBI lineage: Eukaryota > Metazoa > Arthropoda > Insecta > Coleoptera > Carabidae > Pterostichus > Pterostichus madidus. Next base: position 24,309,357 of record OU452301.1, on the reverse strand, counting down.
CCAATTACCGTACTTATAGTGGAATCCGAACCACTTATGGCCATTTGCACCAATGAGACAACATTTTTAAACTTGGCTTAAATTAATAAAAACAAATCGAAGTTACATATTATTTGAAATAATTAAATATTTGGTATGCTTTTATTTATTTAAACTAAGTTTAAAATTTAAGTTTTGTTGATGCAATTGGCCATTAGACATAATTGTATTTTTTATATAAGTTGAAAGCAGTGAGATTTCGACACATGACTTCTAACTTGTTAAGATATTCAAATTCTACCTCGTTTTTATTCATGGGACTACGATAAATTGAAAGTTTATGTAATGAACAAATGTAATTGATTTTAATTTTGCTCTAAATAGTATCATTAATTAATATGTTAAAATAACAATTTTTACATTTGCATTAATATCTTATCAATAAATCAAAACAAAATTATTGTTTAAAATTTTTTAATATCCTAAAAATATGTTTTTTTTTTAATCCGAAATACTTACATTTGAGAATGGATTTGTAATACTTATGCTGAGTTGCAATGAAAAAAAAAGAGCTCTTTAGTTAAAGAAATGTTTATCTAGCAATAGTATCAATAGCGGTTTTCTGAAACTGATTGAACCATTAGTTGCTAATGAACCGATAAAACTTTAATGCAACCCAGCAATTAACTAATTTTTATACATCAATAGGCAAATCAAATATAATGAAGTCTTTTGTGTACATGTATTTAATAGTATTTAAAAATTTACTACATAAATAATTAATTCATGTTTTTGTTGTTTTTAGTGATGTCATCAAAGTTTCTAAGTCCAATTCTGATTGTAAAAAGGTAAGAATATTATTATATAGTTTCTATTTTTATGTTGCTCATTTAAAATTGAAATTGCTTATTATTAATCCACTAATTATTAGTTTCTAATATTATTCTAAGTACGAAGCAGGTCCCTGACCGGAGGATGTCTCAGACATCTTATGGATCCCAGATCCATCCAAGGTTCCTGACCTCATTGTTGCGGGTATTTAGACCCGATTATTTCGAGAGTGTTTCATCTCAATAAATGCTGGAAGTATAAGGTTTTAGACACGAGACAGGTCCCTGACCTGAAAATGTCCCAGACATCCTGTGTATCCTAGATCCATCCAAAGTCCCTGACTTCATTTTTGCGGGTATTTAGACCCGATTGTTGCAAAAGTGTTTCATCTCAACCAATTCTGGATGGATAAGGTTCCAGGTACGACGCAGGTCCTGACCTGAGGATGCCCCAGACATCCTGTGGATCCCATATCCATCCGAGGTCCCGAACTTCATTATTGCGGGTATTTAGATCCGTTACGGGCATTTAGACCGGAGGACCCTGACCTCATTGTTTAGGTATTTAGACCCGATTGTTGCGACCGTGAATGTCCCAGACATCAGTGTGGATCCAATCCACACGGAATGCCAGACCTCATCGGTGCGGGTATTTAGAACTGATCGCTGCGGGTATTTAGGCCCGGTAGTAGCAGGTCCCCGACCGGGTTATTAGATACAAAAGAGGAGAGACTCCAATTACAGACAGGTAAATTTACCCCTGTAGTTATTTTTATGCAGCATATGAGGGATGCGCAGCTGGCTTCGCAGAGCCAGCGCGGAGAGCATTCAGTACGGCCCTATATATTACCACCACCTGAATAGCAATTGTAGTAAGCTCTTAAATGCCGCAACATGGTGAAGGGACTTCAGTACTGAGTTCTTAAGGAAGGCAAAGTATGAAAACAGAACATAGCACATCGTGGCGGTTATTTAAACCCAATGGTAGCAGGTCCTTGACCTGATCATGGATTAGTATACAACACATCCATAAATAAATGCCACACTAAACATGATTATATTGACAGTTAACGTACCCTATCATAACTAGCAGACATAGAATGATAGTGAGATAAATCACCTTTAATTACTGCTAATCCAACATAGTGTCCAGATAACAATGAGTGTATAGTTCTTTACTTCACTTGCTCACTTCTACCCCGAGTCGGTCACAACACCAGTGAAACACATACTGAGCCTTTCAGCGTTAGCTACCTCCGCTCGTTGCGTCATCTTATCTTTCGTTGACAGATATGTCACCACCAGCGCTTCCAAATCAGTCTATAAAAAATATTATTCTTGGAAATGCTTTTTATCCCTATAGAGCGTTTTATTGTTACTGCTCCATTTTAATTTCCTCAGACATCTCGAGAACGAAGCAAGACGGCGAAATTAAAAAAAAATAAAATTTGTAAGGTTTTGACGGTAACCTTGAACTTTACCTCAAATTAAATTTTCGAAGTCAACCTTGATTTTTCAAATTGAAACTTTTATTAATTACTACCGATTCTCATTCTACGGGAAAAAATACGTATCTTAAGTAGAAAAAGTATTAAAAAAAAACACAGTCTGTAATAATAAAAAAATATTGCTTTCAAGAATTTTTGCAAAAAAGAGTTTAGTAATTTTGCCACAAGTTTTTAATTTTATAAGTTCTTTCAAATTCATAACTACCATTTTTAATCCGTCTCTAATTCAATTAGCTTTTTTTTTGTTCCTGGTGTAGGTGTCCCTGCTTTAAGCAGGTAAGTGCTTGATGACTGGTACTCCCATGTAGTCAGGATGGGTAACAAAAAAACCAGCACAAATTTTAAAAGAACACTCATTTTGAAGGTCAGTCTCATTAGGTTTTGATTTTTATGGTGTTTTTCGATACTGACGACATGGTAATGCAGTGCGATGGTATCGATTATAGGGCTTTAGAAGCTTATGGGACTATATGGTTATGAGGTTATGGAGTTTTGAGGGTTATAAGATCAAGCGGTGATGGAGTTAAAAGTTTATGACGGTTTTAGGGCCAAACAGCTTAGTTAAAGCGATTATTGAGATGAGACAAGTCGTATAAATCATATTGTAAGATCACTTCATCAGGTTTTTAGGTTTTTAGGTTTTTAGGTTATTTTCAAATTTCTAAAGTGTCGATCAGAAAAATCTCTGAGAACTAATTAATTGATAAATATTTATAATTTGTTTCATAATGTAAGATGATTAATTTTCACATATGAAAATGTAATAAAGCATGATCAACAATTGCGCTATGATTGTTATTACCATATTTCAATGATATTGATGATATTTGTTTAAGTTATTAATATACTGCTGTTACCCACATATGTTGATTTGCAATCAGAACATTTATAATCTTATTTTTATTATGCTGTTAATTTTCGTCTAGACTGGTGGAAAAAGATCAAAACGCTTGAAATTTGTGAAATTTTCACAATTTTCGAACTGTCATAAGTTGATAAATTTTTAACTAATTAGGACGAATTTTTGAGGGCGTAAAAGATTCAAGTATCTACTTTAAAGGGATATATATGATCGTATAGTTAACCCCTTTCGCCTTTGCTCAACCCTCTTAAGAAAAAATATTTTTGGTGGAAAAAACGTATATATTTGACGATCTGTACAGAGCTAGGAAATTTTGTACCAAATCATCGTAGGAACTTCGTTCTTTGCGTCCTTTGTACGGAATTGTAAACTTTATTGCTCCGTACAGATTGTTAAAGATGGACTTTTTTCCAATAAAACATTCTTTCTAGAGGGTTGAGGGAGGGTCGGATGGGTTAACCCTACAATCGCATGTATACTCTTAAAGTAGACTCTTTACATTTTTTCATCCTTGAAAATTCGTTTAAATTAGTTAAAAATTTGCTAAGTTATGACGGTTTGAAAATTTGGAAAATTTCAGGAATTTTTAGTGTTTCTTTTTTGTCACCAATGTATGTAGAACATACTAGATATATTTTTGTAGAATAATAGTTTCCCTGGTTAACTAATGGGTTAAACATCAAGTTTCAACTTTAATTAATTGAAATTGTTATTTTACATCTTACTTTTGGTGAGTTAATTGTTTATTTTTGACTTACAATATTTAATTGTTACAATATTATTGTTACTTTCTTATAAGGACGTATTGTAATCGTGGAAAAAATCGTTGACGAGATTTTCGCGGAAATACGTGTTTTGAAGTCCAATGAATCCGTTTTTTCTCAATGATGTCTGTGTGTCTGGGTGTGTGTGTGTGTTTATATATGTGTGTGTGTGTGTGTGTGCGTGTGAGCGCTCGCGTGTGCGGGGGTGTGTGTGTGTCTGTGTGTGTGTGTGTGTGTGTGTGTGTGTGTGTGTGCCCGAGTGTGCAATATCTCATGAACGAGATAAGATTTGTTAACGAAACTTGGTAATTATAAGTTTCATGAAAATACGAAGAGCTGAGTTGATTTTGAATGAAAGTGAAAAACCGGAAGAGGAAGTTTACTGGACACACAAAACAATAAATTCCATTTATTTCAAAAATGGAATCTGTTACGAAAAAAAATTTCATATAAAAGATGTTAGATATTTGGAACATAAAATTTTATTTGTATATGCGCCTAATTTTGAGAAAAACTAATTTTTATGTTTAATAATATATTTCAATAATCATAGTAGCAATAGAAACAAAAAACATAAATTTTAATTTTCGCTTTATCTAGTTATCTATGTCTTTTTTCGGAAAAACAAATACATCATTAAAATGGTCAAATTATTTGGCAACTTTACCTCAATTTAATCGACTTTGTATCTCACGGTTCATGAGATACCAAGGGTTAGGCTCAAAAACGGACATCCTGTATATGTCTCATCAGTAAAGTTAAACATAAAGTAGTCAACATTATTAAAAAATTATACGTAAACAATTTTGGTATTTTATATGTTTCAAACAGATAAATGCTGAATTACTGAAAAACTAAATTACATGTTTAATAATATTATATAACATTCATATATTCTTTTTTTTTTTTTTTTTTATTTGTAATTTTTATTAACAATCTGTTAAGGGTAACAATGAGTAAATGTTATAATAAGTGGGATTATATCATGATGAGGGTTACGTCCATTGACGTTTCCTCTCGTAATTAGACCATTTGTTTGTTGGGTGGGTGTGTTGAGTTGTTATTTGAATCTGTATGGTAGTTCGAGCGGGGTGAAGCGTTTTAGCCTGTAGCTGTCCTGACTGTTGTCTAGCAGGTTTACTGCTGTGGAGTTTGGATGTTTTTCCAGGCGCTTTAGGTATTTATCGCTGTAGTCCTTGACTTCTTCTCTGACGTTTTTCATTTTTAGGTCCTTATAAATGTTAGTGTTTTTAACATACCATGGGGCGTTTAATATTGTTCTTATTGTTTTGGATTCAAACCTTTGGATAATGTCTATGTTTGAGTTGCTCGCAGTGCCCCATAGCTGTATGCCGTAAGTTTAAATCGGCTTTAATATGGTTTTATAAAGTAGTAGTTTATTTGCTGTGGTAAGTTTCGAGTTCTTGCCTAGCAGCCAGTACATTTGCTTTACTTTTATGTTGAGTTGGTTCCTTTTGGTTTGGATGTGTTTTTTCCACGTTAGTCTTCTGTCTAAGTCATTCTAAATATTAAATATGCTGTGTATAAGAAAGTCGTATGGTGCCCACACCGGATTTTTTTTTATTATGTAGACCTGAAGATGGCCATAACCTCGGCCGAAACGTTGTCAATTAATGTTCATTTAATTATTACAATTTAAGCCTATGTACATTATTGAATTCCTACATTATCTTTGGCTTATTAAAACTCTCTACTAATGGCTAATACAATTAATGCGTCTGCTTATTTAGCAAGGGCGACATACGAGTAATTCTATGATTGGTTTATGTGGGACATCGAGCAAGAAAATTCAATTTATAGTTGAGGTATTTTATTCTACAGAAATGAATAGATTTAAATATTCCCTTTTTTGATTAGTTTTATCAGTCACTTCGTTGTACAAATGTGGAAACGTTTCAACATGCAAAATTAATTTTATATCAGAATCACTCATTCTATAAAGAAAACACAAGAACTTTAGCTTATAAAAAACTTGGAGTGCAAACGTCAATTCAAGACAAGCTACAAATAAATATTTATATCACGTTATGAAATACTCGTTGGTTTGGAATAGGCTGTACAGTGGCATAGCCAGGAATTTCGAAAGAGGGAAGGGGCGGTCCAAAATTAATTTACGTTATTTTTTTATGGAGTAGGTGGCTCAGTGATATCGAGTCGGTCTGTGGATTTAAGAACCTCGGTACAATCCCCACAGCCGACAAACAATTTTCACCACATTCAAATTACTCCTGTGGTTCTCCCTCCACTAAGATCTTTGGGGGCCGTGATTTGACAGCTAATAACCACACGTCACACGCATAAATATATCACATACCGAGATCTGTAACAGCAGAGTGCTATACCATTGCCGTCTATATGAACAGGCCTTGAACAGCGAAGCGCAAGCGGCTGTGACGTCAAAGCGTGAGGCCGATGAACGCATATGCTGCCACGTTAAAATTCTGTTCCTAATTTATGTACTAGCTTCTATCTCGTTAAATATCAGAGATATTGAAATTGAGTACGTAACATAAAATGTGCTCCTCATAAAGACGAATCAATTGGCTATTTTTTATTTTCAAAATCTAGTTTGACTTACGGAGAAACATGGCTTGTTTCTTCTTTTGTACTTTCTAACATGTATTATAAAAACTATATAAGACAACGCTTGTACATAATTCAAAATTTGTATCTAAGTAGGACAAACCTAGCACTACCTCCTCATATAAAAATATTTTTAAAAACTAAATATTTTAGGTAGGTTCTCTCTAATATCACGCTGGATTCCCCAAGTCAACTAGTAATAACATGTGTATTAGGGTGTCCGTTAATTTTCGCAATGTCGGAAATTTAATGCTCGCACCATCTAAAACTACTCATAATAAATTTTTTTAAAAGTGAGCCGTCTTGCCAGATCCGTCAAATAACGTTAAAACGTGCCACCAGAGGGCAATATTTACACGTAGTTTAAATGGGGAAATAGATTTTTTCCGATACTTTTATGCATAACTTTATATGATTTAGACATAAAAATATTTCAAGATAACTGTCAGAAAGCTTATGGAATAAGCTTTCAGGCAGACTATTCAAGTCATTTATATAAAAATTAACGGCGTAGCGTCAATTTGAATAATAAGAAGTTTGAAGCAATAAAACGACAAAGACGTTAACATATTTGACGTTCTGAAACTTGGTAGTATTATGGTTTTGACATCGCTCGATTCGAATCTGATGTCAGAATCGACATTTTTCTATTATTGACAGTTGTCAAGAAAGCTGTCAACAAATGAGTCTAAATGGGTTTTCTCCATTTTATCGGTTTTTCGAGATTTTAGTTAGTTTTTCGAGGTTAAATTCGTATTTTTTACTAAAAACAATATATTTTTATATTTTACAACTGTTAAATAGCTGTCAAAATTAATGGATAGCCAGAAATTTTTGTACACTTGAAAATTTAATAAGGTTTTTAACTCGGTTTTTAATCAATTCAAACATAGGAAGGTAGAAATTATTAAAGAGTAACTACAATTTGAATTATTGATAAGAAATTTTAATAAATCAGGTTATTTGTTTACTTTGTACTTTGCGGTTACAAGTTTTAACGATCATTTTCATCAAAGTTACATTTTTCATTGATTTTCGAATATCTGTAAATTTTTTTTCGATAATCTTCAACAATTTGAACGATGTATAAATTTAGCCTTGAAAAACTCACTAAAATCTCAAAAAACCGGTAAAATGAAGGAAAACCATTTAGACTCATTTGTTGACAGCTTTATTGACAGCTGTCAATAAAACATGTCAATTTTGACATCAGATTCGGATCAAACGATGTCAAAACCAGAAGACTACCAAGTTTCAGAACGTCAAACATATATAAACGTCTTTGTCGTTTTTTTGCTTGAAACTTCTTATTACTCTAATTAACGCTGCGCCGTTGATTTTTCTCCAAATGACTTGAATTTTAGTCTGCCTGAAAGCTTATTGACAATTATCTTGAAATATTTTTATTGCTAAATCATAAAAAGTTATGCATAAAAGTATCGTAAAACCCAATTTCCCCATTTAAACTACGTGCAAATATTTTTAGCATCATTTGACGGAGCTGGGATGTCGGCTCAACTTTTTTAAAATTTATTATGAGTACACATAGTTTTAGAGGGTGCAAGCATCAAATTTCCGACTTTTAGAAAATAACGAATACCCTAATGTGTATATAAATAGAACAAACTTTGAAAATTAGTATCTAAGCAGAACAAACCTAGCACTAACTCCTTATAAAAAAGATACTTAAAAACTGAATAGATTAGATAGGTTCTCTCTAATGTCACACTGGATTCCCCAAATCAATTGTTAATAATATGTGTATATGAATAGAAAAAACTTCCAAAATTTGAATCTAATCAATACAAATCTAGCACTAACTCCTCATATAAAAAGATTTTTAATAATTGAATAGATTAGTTAGGTTCACTCTTAGTGTCACGCTGGATTCCCCACGTCAACAGTTAATAATATGTGTATATGAATAGAACAAACTTTAGAAATCTGGAAAAACTAGAACAAACCTAGCACTAACTGTACACAAAATTTTGAAAAGATTTTAAATGGGGAGCCATCTAGCGTGACGCTCATCATTTGTTTACAACTTTTATGAAATTGCGTGCTTTCGCACTAATTGAAAATTCACATATTGGTGTCTTTGTTTTTTTTTTTTTGCTTTGCTTTTTCACTGTAAAACATATCATTGGCACGGTGTAGTGTTTTTATGCTTATTTAACAGGATATAATGCCTGTAGATTCTATTGTTTTGGAAACAATTGTAGCTTGGTTGAAAGATGGCCGAGGACAATGTGAAACTGCAAGAATTGTTGGTAAGAGCTTTTGTGCTGTATAAAAGGGATACCAGCGCTATGAAGAGCCTGGCCTGGTGTCCTCGGACATCTTTTATCTACGCTACAATTCTTGCCTTAATGTTAAATAAGCACTAAAAATACTACACCGTGCAAATGATAGGTTTTACAGAGAAAAAGGAAAGCAAAACAAAAAAGACACCGAAATGTAAATTTTTAATTAGTGCTAATGCACGCATTTCATAAAAGTCGTAAACAAATGATATAATAAAAAAAAAATGATATTTCTTGGAAAATAAATGATTAAGTGCTTACTATGATTTACAATTTACAAATATAAGCTTAATACAGAAAATTCCGAAAATGCTTCACAATTTAAAATATACCCTAAAGATGTTAGTGGTGGAGGAGCCACAGGAGTAGTTTTTGAAATTATGACAATTGTTTGTCGCCTGTGGGAATTGAACCAGGGTTTCCAGGATCCACAGGCCGACTTTAAATATATATATATATATATATATATATATATACATGCAACGGGGTATTGATAATTTTTTTGCCTAACATAGTTAAAGTGACTGTATTTCAAAACTAATTTTTATTTATTCAATTTATTCAACCTTTTAACTTTATACACTTATCGAAACGCTCAAAAAGTACTCGTCAAACATTCTCATCCAAACACACCATCCTCACTTAAACCACATTCATAGATCACTCCATATAAACTCATTTATTACGTACATAACATATGCGTAAAATATCTCAAAAAAAAAACTCAAGCTTACTCCTAACAACGAATATACAAGGATTAGAAAAGGTGGAAGTGATAGCCTGCACTTGATATGAGAGAAAAGTCCATACAATGCAGTAACTGAAAATGAAACAAAAAGATAAGGAAGAAAAAGAGAGTCGCTCTACTCTTGTTTTTGAAAGTGAATTCCACACAATTACAGTTAAAAACTCTATGTAAGAACTGAAAAGAATTAAAAGAAAAGGAAGGAAGAGTGTTTTTGAAAGTGAATTTCACACAATTGCAGGTAAACACTCCAACGAAATTACTAAACAACAAAACTAAAATCCTACACTATTCTTAAATCATCAGATTCATCCCGCAATTAATCTTCGCTTAAGGTTCCTATCCTGACCAGCCACTTTAACTTCAACCACATTCATAATAATTCTTTTCATACAAGCACGTTAGTTCCTCATACTCGGAAACTTTCGTTCACGAGGCAATCCTTCAATCATATTCACCCATTTATTCATAGGTCTCCAACGCAATCTTTCACCCCCAATTTCACCAAGATATACCTGCATCATCAATCTCTAATTCGACATACGTTCTACAAGCCCAAACCATCTCAACTGACTTATACATACCTTTCTAACTACATTCTTCTCAATTTCACACTCATCATACACCAATGTATTCCGGACACGATCTCTTCTAGTATATCCACACACACCCCGCAAATACCTCATTTCCACAGCAGTTATACGACGTTCATGTTTCTTCATCCACACCCAACATTCACTACCATAAATCAATGTAGGTACTAAAACACCATTATACACACTCAATCGACCATCTCTGGATACATTCACATTTCGCAAAGGTTCCCAGAGCAACCAATATCTTGTATCTCTTCTTTCAACCTAGCAATCGATACGGCTATCCCTCTAAAACATATTACCCAAATATAAAAACTCATTCACCTGACCCAATCTCACACCATTCACCGAAATATTGCAGTCATCAAATTGATCTTTCCAAACACTAACACTTCACATTTATCAACATTTAGTAACAGATTTTAACCTTTTCCTACCTCATTTATACTTAGAATCATTCTTCTCAATTGCTCTTCAGATTCACCCATAACAACAACATCACCCGCGTACGCTATCGCAGGCACTACACTACCACCAATATGTACCCTATCCACCCTATACAACGCCGTTCGTAACAACATATCCATGTACAAATTAAAGAGCCACGGAGTTATCCCACAACCTTGATTCACGCCAATATCTATACAAAATCAATCACTCAATCTACCATTAACTCTCACCGCGGCCTCACTACCTTCATACAGCGCACGAATTGCATCCAACAAATTACTATTTATACCGTACTGTAAAAGTACATTCTATAATGTCTCGCGATGAACACTATCATATGCTTTTTAATATCGAGAAAGCCACAGCACACCTTCTTGTTCTTAGCAAGTGACTTTTCAACAATCATACGAAGAGAAAACAATTGATACATACACCCTCTCTCGAGCAAAAAACCAGTTTGCATATCACTTAACTTGAAGATTATTAAGGTTCGTACCTCACGAATAAGAATTTTCCCGTACAACTTCCCTACTAGACGGTAAGATGAAAAGTTCTCAGCCTGACAATGAACGACCGCGATTTTCAGTTAAAAATTATTTTATTTTTCTACAACCCTGCCTTGACTTTCTCCCGGAAGTAAGAGTCTGCAAGGCTGTGAAAATATTCATCTACGCCCTTTCAACTTCTTCATTGGACGCAAAGTGCTTCCCAGAAACAAATTTCTTTAAGTTTGCGAACAGATAGAAGTCTGAGGGTGCCAAATAAGGAGAATATGGGGGATGGCCGAGAAAATCGTACCCCAAATCCCGCAGTTTTTCTGTCGCCAACGTAGGTGCGTTGATCTGATGAAAGATAATTTTTTTATTCTACAAGCCAGGGCTCTTCTCGCGAATTTTGGCATCCAGCTGGTCAAGAAGGTTGGAGTAATATTTGCCTGTAATTGTTCTGACTTTTTCAAGGTAATCAATTAACAGGATCCCTTTCGCATCCCAAAACACGCTGGCCATTATTTTTCCGGTAGATGCGATCGACTTCGCTTTCTTTGGCGCTGAACCACCGGTTTCCACCCACTGCTTGGACTGCTGTTTTGTTTCCGGCGTGTAGTCCCCATGTCTCATCCATGGTGACAAATCGCCACACAAAATCGGTTGTATCCCTATTGAATCGGTCCAAATATAGCTGCGAAGATCATTTACGCATTTGATTTTGATCGGCATTTAGCAAATACGGCATCTTGCGTAGAGCTTTCGTATCTTTAATTCTTTGTGCAAGAAGTTTCGCACCCTTTCCTCTAATATCCCCACAGCCTCAGCTATCGCACTCACCTTCACTTGCCTATCGTCCAACACGATATCATGCACTTTTTCGATTTCTGGTGTGGTGGCGGTTTTTGGCCGTCCTTTCCTTGGGTCATCTTTGAGGGACATGCGACCACGTTTAAATTCAGCTGCCCACTTTTTAACGGTTGACATAGCAGAGTCTCCGTAAACTTTTGTCAACTTAGGATGAATTTCCTTAGGGGTTTATCCATCCAAAACGAAGAATTTTTTGACTGCACGATATTCAAGTTTATCCATTTTAAATATATATATATATATATATATATATATATATATATATACATTTAATATTGTGAATTGGAATATTGTATAGGTAATGAATCTGCGATTAGCAATTCGTTTATAGGAATACCATAAATTGATACCTTCGAAAAAATTCATTATCTGTTTCAAATTACACGTTTTGCACTTGAGAGACTTCCAAATATTAATCGCCTTTGCTCAAATTTGGCCAGCCCTTAAAAGATAAAGTGCAGTATGATATACTAAAAAAGCAGCTTCGATTTTAAACTTTAAATTTTTTTGAACCAGCCTAATATATATATATATATATATATATATATATATATATATATATATATATATATATATTTTAAGTAATAAAACATGATCAATTGTGTCAAATGCTCGGGAAAAATCAGTATACACAGTATCCACTTGTCCGCGAACATCAAGAACTTCTGATACGTATTGATTGAAAGAGGCCAGATTAGGTGTTGTGGATATACCTCTTATAAAACCATGTTGATTTGTCGAGACTAACGACTTAGTGTTAGCATAAATACAATTGTAAAGAAGTTTCTCGAATACCTTTGCAAAGCTATTTAATAAAGAGACCGGCCTATAATTTTTATTCGAAGATTTATCTTTTTTTTTGTGGACATGTATGACCATATTTTTTTTTTCATCTGTTGGGAAATCGATGTGTTTTGATAGCTAAATTGATAATGATAGATAGAGGGCCGGCTAATACAGACCGACAGTCTTTAATTACATAACAGGGTATTTGGTCTTCTCCTGCAGAGGTTTTATTTGGTAATTGCGACATTATATAAATGAGATCATTTTAATGAATTTTACTTATATTAAAAGGCAAATGGAACGAACAATCTTCAGCAGGATCTGAAAGAGAACTAGATCGAAAAAAGCTGTAAAAATATGTTGCGAATGCATCAACAATTTCTTTTGGTGTATTGTATTCAGTTATATCGTCTGTAAGAGTGGCAGGGATATGAGAAGATCCCTGTTTGGTATTAACAAATTTCCAAAATTCAGAAGGATTAATTTTGATATTAGCTTCAATCCTTTCCAAATATAGTTTATTAGCTGCCTTTATTTGTTGTTTAATTATGTTCCTTAACCTCTGAAATTCGTTTAAGTAGTGAAAATTCTTGCACTTTAGCCATTTTTTCCTATAATATTCTTTAGTTTTTATATTAAATTTAATTTCTGGTGTGAACCAAACAGGAAAATTTGTGGTAACAACCCTTGACTTCGGAACAGATTTATTAATAATATCATAGATAAATTCGTAGAATCTACTGACAGCATCATCCACATTATTGAAATCATTGAGACAAGACCAATCAAATGTGGAGAGATCATCATAAAGCTGGTAGAAATTAGCCTTACGGAAATTATACCGTACATTATTGTTCGATGAAAACTTTGACTGCTTAGATTGAGAGATAGTTAAATTAAATGTTAATGCAGGGTGATAATCATCTTCGTGTACCAGCGGATAGTGCGCTTTGTCTACAGTAATTGATACATCACTATTGTTTAAAATTAAATCTAACTGCTTATTGAAGGCGTTGTATGTTTTATTATAATTTTATAGATTTAGAAAACTACAAAAATTTGAAAGACAAGATTTCTTGTGTGAATTACTAGATATATTATTAAAGACAGGAACGTTGAAGTCACTAACAAATATTACTTTCGATTAATAAAAAGGTCTTCTAGAGATTCGAAGAACAGCTCAAAATAAGTAACACTTAAGTCAGGAGGAATGTAAATTGCGCAAATTATAACTTGATTGTTGTCTAAATAGCAATTACAGGCAATGAAATCAATTTGGACACAAATATCATTGAGAAATGATATATCTATAATCTTAAAAGTTATGAAATTGGCGAATGCAATTAGAACTCCACCACCTTTAGATTTATTGACCTCAACAATGTTTCGATCATGTCGAACAACATTATAATTAGATGGAAATAGTTCTGAGTTAGATACTGACTTTTGAATCCAACTTTCTGTTATTATTATGACATCAAAAGACTGAGAGCAACAATTGACATAGAATATACTGGTTTTAGTATTTAATCCCCTACAATTTTGATAATAGAAATTAAAATTAGTTGGATTGCTGTTGGGACAAATTAGTTTTCCGACACAATTTTCGGAGTATTGTTAACATTTTTGATTCTTAATTTATTTTCTCCTTTAGCACTACGTTCAGTTAATTCCTTTTTAATAGATTGGAAATAATCTATTTGCATACGTGTTCTATCTCTTGACATTGAAATATTTTTCCATTTGTCATTAGATTTCACAGATTTAAATTTGTTAAAAAAATTGGAAATCATTTCCGAAGAAGATAGTTGTATTTTAATGGGGCTCGGAACAGTTTTAGTGGGGTCAAACCGAGCAAGGCGAATAGGATTTAAATTAGAAGATTTAATTTCCAGTTCACAATCAACCAGTAGTTCTTTGATCAAGTTTGAGTCCTCAGTAAACTGTTACTGTTTAGAGGCGCTAGTTTCACTAAACTTGAAAATCATTAAGATACGAGATCGTTTTTCACATTCGTATACTTCATTAATAATTGTCTCAGTCATTAATAGAGATGACTGCTTAATAGTAAACTAGTAATATCGCTGTAAATACTTTCGCAATTAGAACAATTCCATTTCAGAACCAGCTTTACTGTGTTTATTCTTCTTGCTTCAGTGGCAGTGATATCCACGCAATCAATGTTATAGTAGAATGAATATTGTAAAAAGTTATAATTTTAAGAATAACTCACCCCAGAAAAAAGTTATGAAGATAACACTATCACCATCATTTAAGAAAAGAAAAATTATACAGTTCGATATGAATTGAAAAAAATATGTTTAACCAAGACCACAGAAACCAGTAATTAACTGCAGAGCTACCGCTGACTGGGTGCGTTCACGTTCATGTTCAATGCAATTCAATTCAATTTGAAATGCTTGGGTTTGTTTTCTTTCTTCATTATGACGACGGCATCTCATTTCCTGTCAGAAAACGGAAATATTTTGTCTCTTTCCAATTTTTATAAAAAGTTACACTTCTTTAGAAAAAGTGGGTCGAAAAAATAATCAGTATGTCTCCTCTATCAGTTTTTATTCTAAAACAAAGCATCCTACGAAAATATTTTATGTAACAAAAAATTATTACGATTCATCACAGAATTTTTTGATTCATTTCACAAAATTTTTGTTTTTCTTTTTAACTTTTATAAAAACACGTATTTTATACTTTTTGATTAAAATTGATATTTGATAAAATGATTTTAGATTATTTTTCATGATATTTTACTTAAAATATACTGAGACATGCATAAAATATGAAATAAATACTTCAGTTGGCAAAATAGATAAAAACGCTTTTCAGAGCACCTCACAAAAATAGGTAATTAACGCGAGTAAAATGTTCGTTTGACTTCAGTTACTATCTAGTCATCTTCTCTAATATATGATACGACGAATAGACCCAAAAACTCATCTTCTTGTTCACGTTGAACGTTAAAAACAAAGCTTGAATGTAAAAAATTTAAAATAACGCCTCAGAGCACATTGAGAAAATCCATTTACCAATCAAAATATGGGATAATATTGACTCTAAGCACGTTTGAATAGTTTAATATTGTGAATTGGAATATTTTATAGGTAATGAAACTGCGATTAACAATTCGTTTATAGAAATACCATAAATTGATACCTTCGAAAAAATTCATTATCTGTTTCAAATTACACGTTTTGCACTTGAGCGACCTCTAAATATTAATCGATTTTGCTCAAATTTGACCAGGTCTTAAGAAATAAAGTATTTTATGATATAAAAATAGAATAAATAAAAGGCTTCAGGAATCCAAAATTAATTTTTTTTAAATATTTATTTTAAAAAGGACGATTCGAATTAAAAAATTAGTTCATCATCAGCAAATCTAAAATATATAATACAATAATAATATATATATTTGCTATTTTAACCAACCTTGTAACTCTTATAGTTTTCGAGATAGCAATGATGGCACACCTAACTTGAATAAATAATTTTTCAAGTCTGTAATAAAACTATTAACAAAAAATTTTCTACTAATGGTTCCCAAAATACGGGATGTAACTTTCTTATTTTAAATAGGTCTTATTTGTTTATTCAATTTAGTATTTTGTTTTGAATTTAACTACTATAAAGTTCAATACACTCACATTTCATACTTTTTGACACAAGTACGTACTAAATAACTAATAAAATTTATTTATTTATTTTTTCACAAAATAGTCGTATTGACATTTAATAATATATAATCTCTAATCTCTTTATTTTACGGATAATACCTTTTACAAAAAACGATAAAATAAACACATTGTAAAGAACAATAATTTTACAAAAGAAAAAACATATACAAGTACATAATTATAATAATAAGAACATCGAGAAACAAAGTTAAATGGAAAAATTATTTTTCTAACATGAGTTTTAAACAAATGAATATTGGAATGAAAAACATATATAATTTTATAAATATATTTTATATTATTAGCTATCCTGTTTAAAGGAGAATAAAGTAAGTAATTTGTTTTTGCATCTAAGTTTTTAATAAGTTTATTTGCGTGTGTGTTATACTGAGGAACAACGAGAGAAAACATATTAAGTAGAACAGTGGAATTAATTAGACCATTCAAAATTTTGTAAATAAATATTACATCATAATATTTTCTTCTTTCACTTAATGTATCTAAACCGAGGTATTGAAGTATGCGTTTGTAATTAGCACTATCAAAATGTACATTAATTTTGAAACAAACATATTTTACAATTTTTTTCTGAATATTTTCCAACCTTTCCACTTGAGCTTTAAAATTAGGTGACCATATAATGGAGCAATATTCTAATTGAGACTTGACTATTGAATTATAGAGAATAATGAAAGTGCGAGAGTCGGTAAAATCAGAAGTAGTTCTCTTTAAAAAAGCTAACATTTTCATACTCTTATTTACCATGTAGTCAATATTTGCATTTAAATTTAATTTCGAATCAAGAACGATACCCAGATCTTTTATGGTGTCGACTAGATCTAATTTATAATTATCTATGTGGTAAGATATATCACTGGTTAGTATTTTTCTAGAAAAACGCATGTGTTTGCATTTATTTACATTTAATTCCATAAAATTATTTTGGCACCATATAGAAAAATTATTCAGGTCTTCTTGTAATTTAACATTGTCATCAGATGTTTTTATTTCTTTATATATTTTCATATCATCAGCAAATAATGATATTTCAGAATGTGATATAACCTGATGAATATCGTTTATATAAAGTAGGAAAAGCAGAGGACCTATATGTGATCCCTGTGGAACACCAGAAGTTACATGTATCTCATTTGACAGGTAAGCATTAACTTTAACAAACTGAATTCTGTCAGAGAGGTAAAGTCGTTCCACGACAAAAGAGGATTCCCGACACCTAAATTATCAAGTTTATCAATTAACCGTTTAATGTTAACCCGGTCAAAGGCTTTTTTAAAATCTGTGTAAATACTATCAACATAATACCCTTTTTCCATAGAACTGTAGGCAAATTGAACATATGGTAAGAGATTTGTAGAGGTAGATCTACCTGCGAAAAAACCATGTTGTTGCTCAGCAATAGCATGTTTAAAACTTTCAAACAGCTTTTCACTAATAATGTTTTCAAACACTTTGGGAATTGCGGATTGTATACAAATAGGTCTGTAATTGGTGACATTAGCTCTGTTACTTGTTTTATAGATCAGAATTACATGTGAAGCTTTCCAAAATTCTGGAAACTTGCCACTATTCAATGACATATTAAAGATAAAAGTAAGAGGTTCTGAGAGAGAGTCAGCGCCTATTTTAAGAAAATAGTTAGGAATATCATCGGGGCCAGCTCCTTTACTGATATCAAGTTTAGATAATTTTAATTTAACTCCATCGATAGTAATGCCTACATTGATAATGGAATTTGGATATCCACAATTGTTTCTGTCTGTATTCATGATATAATCATTGGTTGTGTACATTGATTTAAAAAAAGTCGCAAAAAGGTTAGCTATATCATTTCCCTCTGTCACAGAATCATCACTGAGAAACATACTATTGTGAATTAAATTTTCCTGTTTTTTAGAATTGACATATTGCCAAAAATATTTTATATCACATGTAATATCTGCTTGAACTTCATTCACATAGCTGTTATAATTTTCCTCTATTAAATGTTTGCATTGTTCTCGTAATTCGGAAAATATATTATAATCAAGGGTACTTTTCGTACATTTATATTTTTTGTGGGCTGCCTTTTTTAGATATTAATTATTTAGTATCTTGTTTAAACCACTTTGGGAAGGTATCTAATTTAACTCTTTTTACAGGAATGTAATTCTCAATAAATGCATAAATTATATGATAAAATGAATATGTAGCATCATTAATATCTCTAGTTGCATACAGAGGGCTCCAATCAATATGGGCTAAATTGTATGTAAGAACATCTAAGGTTATTGATTTATAATCAAATTTATAGCAGACATTTTTAAGTGCTGCACTTTTGATATTTGAATATGGTAAAATAATATCAAGTGCAGGATGATGAGTATCACATTTAACTAGATCATTCTGAGACTTACAAACATTGATATCACAGATAGTACTTAAAACTAGATCAAGGACCACATTATTGCTATTCTGAATATTGTTAAATTGCATTAATCCCAAGTAAGAAAAGGTGTCACAAAAATTTTGATGAGGTATATTGCTTGAAGAGTAATTTAACTTATTTGGGATATCATCCTCTGTACTCCTCGCTATTCGTGGTAGATTATAATCACCCATTAAAATTATATCAACCTGCGAATGAATGCTCATCACATTTTCAATAGTATGTAAATTTACATTAGGTGGAATATAAACAGCACATAATATATAATTTCTATTAAGGATACAGACAGATACCCACAGTTCTTCTCTTTCACCCGTATTGACTTCCATGAAGGAAGAATTGAAATCCTTCCTAACGGCTATTAGGACACCTCCACCTCTTGTAACAGTCTTGTAATTTCTGTCCTTCCTAAAAACTAAATATCTATTGTCTATAAATTCACTGTTAAAAATACCATCACATAACCATGTTTCAGTAAGAACTAATATAGGGTAGTTGTCATTTAAGATTGCCTTGTACAGATTTTGTGTTTTTGTGCGAATACCGCGTACATTTTGGTAGTATATACGACAAGAAATATTACGTTTTTCCGGATCAGTTCATAAGATATTATCTGCAACTTGATGTTTATTAATTGTATATTTGCGAGATTTCATAAAATATTTATTAATGAACACTCTCTTTGGCCAATTTTCACTATTTAAAACAGAATCAAGATAATTTTTTGGAACATCAATTTTGAAAGATGCGTATGGGTCATATTTTGTTTTGATTGCTGTACATTTATGATTTGTTATATTTAAAGTAGTTAAATGCTCTTCTATTTGACGAGCTGTCACCTCAGGTGAAAATCTTGATACGAAAACATGACTGTAATTTTCCACAACTTGTAAATTTACATCGCTACTTGGTATCTTTGTGCCTGTACCAATTACAATTTTATTATTATTATTGCGTCTCTGTTTTTTAATTAACTGGAAACCATCATCTTCATTATTCGAAATTACAGCTGAACTTGAAGCATTTGATACCATAGTAGAACTATTTTTTATTTTCAAATTAGAAATTGATGTAGATCGTGATTTTTCAGAATAGGTTATAGGTTTGTTTATATTTTGATTTTTATCGTTTCTTGAGACATCTGTTGTTACTTCGATTGAAGTTGTTTGTACCGGCAATGTAGGACTAGGTTTAATTTTATCACTAGCAATTTGACCTTCATCTGTTAATTTCATTGAGTAATTTTTATTATTTGATATTTCAACACCGTTTTTTACTTCTTCAAGAGTAATTTTTATTAAGGTAACTTCCTTATTTAAGGATGTAATTATATTATCCTGATCTTCCATATATTTTAATATCTTCTGTAATATATTACTGTTTGGCTCAGCAAAATTACTTAGATCAAGGCACCTCGGACATAACCATTTGATACTTTTATTACCAGCTACCACATTTAATTCACTCTTTTTGATAGCTGCACATGACTTGTGATATGTTTGGTTACACTTAATGCCCGAACATTATATTTTAAGATCACCTGATTTATCAATAACTTCTTTACACTCAGAACAACGAACTTCACTTTTCGCCATTTTTTATTAATCAATTAACAAAATATTAAGATTTGTTCATTTATTTTTGTCATAGCACGTTGATTCCTATGTGATTTGAATTAAATTAATGTCAATTTAATATGCATTTTGGTCAAAAAATTTGAAATGTGAGGGTACTGAACTTTTTAGTCGTTGGATTCAGTAAAAAATATTGAATCAAATAAGGCAATAAAAAAATAAGTACCCATTTAAAATAAGAAATTTGCAGTTCGTATTTTGAGAACCAGTGTTTCAAAAAATATTTTGTTAATAGTTTTGTAATAGACTTGCAAAATGGTATTTATTTGCTAATTTAATCTACCTTACAGCTTTTATAGTTCTCGAGATAACATTGGTGGCATATTTAAATTGAACACTCTGTATGTAGGGGAGGTAGCTCAGTGGTATCGAGTCGGCCTATGGATTTGAAAACCCTGTTCGATTCACTCAGCCGACAAACAATTTTCACAACGTTAAAACTACCCCTGTGGCTCTCCCTCCACTAATATCATTGGCGGACTTGTTTTGACGATTGGTAATCGCACTTCACGCACAAAACAGAGTGTCACATCTAGAAATAGGAAGAAGGCGTGGTGATATATATTTTTTATTTTTATTTTATATATAGAAAATATTTTCACATATTATACTCATTTAATTTCATAAATGTAGTTATTTTTGTATTTACTGCAAACGTAACGTGATGAATGAATAGATAAGAACATTTCAGATTGGATCAAATATAACTATGACATCATATTAAAACGTTGGTAATACACTAAAGCTAACGTTCATCTTCTCTATACAGGTGAATGGCCGAACACAAACTGTAGTATACCGCTGTATCACATCACTTGCATACAAAACAATGAAATTGGTATAATTAATTACCTAATTAAATTGTGGAATTAGATTTTTGCAAAAAATATTTCGTGTATTTAATTTTGTATATTTACAAAATTATATGAAATTGGTACCTAGCATTAATAATCTGTTTTTGGAGAAAATAAAAAAAACACAATGTTAACAACTTTGCATTATGTTGTTGTATATGTATACTTATGAATCATCAAATGACCTGAATAGTTTAATGCAGGTTAAGTTTAATTAACTTGCGGATGTATGTTCAAGAACAATCATTATTTTGAGGCAATGTTACTTTGGCCAATGTGTAGTTTGTTGAAGATATAACCTATTACATTGTACGGATACACTTATATTAACTAATACTATACTGTTTTATTAGAAAACTAGTATTTGAATTTTTTTATTAGATTAACGGTAAAATGAAATATATCTAGAGATCTTAAAAATAGGTACACAAGTAAAAATAAGAAATTTGCTGGAGACATTTTTTTTTCTTATTTTAATATTGTCTATGGATCTTACTTATTATGCTGGATAAATTACGCACTCCAGAGTGACCATAAACTAATGTGTATATCCAATTTCATGCAAATGTGGAACCTAAAAGTTGGATATCAGTCATACACAATAACAAGAGAAAGTTATTATTTTCTGCATTGCATTACCTATATAATTAAACTTCTCTATGGCAATTTGATGTTATTATCTGTATTATTAAAAATGTCTTTTAAAATACAAACGAAACTTTGTACAGTAGTGTCGGAGAAATGCAGTTAGGCACTATTCGATAATTACTTGAACGTTATAAATTCGGAGTAGTAAAAAGATTTAATATTTGCATATTTATAATATTTTGTACTATTTTTATATATTATTTGCAGTTGTAATTGGAATATAAGTATGAAAAAAAAAATTAAACCGTACGTACTCGAATCAAATAAAAGTGCAGTAATATATTATTGTTAGCATTGTTATTGAAATATTTTTGAGTAGGATGTGAAAATGACAATTACTATACTAAATATAGGTCAATATTATATGTAATAAGTTTTAACAGAAGTACATACTGATTTTAATGTGATTAAAGTTCAGCAAGTATTGATATTAAATAAAGCGTATTCACATTAACCAAATATCTAGGTTCTTAATACTAAATACTACATCCGAACAAAGAGTATCGAAGTTGTTGGCACTTGGCACAGACAGGTGGGGCTGTGGTATAGTTGCTACCTTGACCACTAGAGGCGCAACGTGCTGCTCGGCTGAACAGCCACACAACACAGTTCAATTTTCTCAGCATCTCGGCTACTCTAGTCTTACGCCGTCCGCGTCAGCATAAACATGGAGATTTCTTTGTAACGTTTTTTTATATTACTTTGTTAAAGAAGTGAAACTAATGGTGTCATGTTTAGCATATGAATTATATATTCGTATCGGACAAATTTTAATAAATCTGTGATACATACGGTGTAAAATTTGTGATAATTTTAGTGGTGTTTTAACTGGTGATAATGTGATGTTTGGTTCTTGTCGGCAGGTAGATTGGTTACCTGTTGGAATGTGATTTTTTGCTGGTGACTATCATTGTTGTGGTTAAGAAGAAGTAGTGTATGTAGGTTTGTTATAATTATGAAGTCATTTTTGTTTACCGGGTTTCAAAATAATATTTATTTCCGTATGTTGATTGCCACGAATAAATAATATTAATTTTAAATTTTTTTATTGGTAATTGTCACGTTTGAACTGCTTACAAATTTACACATCCGTATTGAAACATTTTTCATAAAATGGTGCAACATATGTTAAATTCTGCATTTTCTTTTAAATATTAAGTACTCCACAATACAAGATGTTTCCTGTGCTAGGGCCACCATTGAGATCTGGAGAACTGTGTTCAGTTAAATTCGACAAAAGTTGACAATTTAATGATATTTTATTTTTAAAAAAATAAATGCATATGTGAATTGATATGAGTGAATATATGGAAATATCGATGTTCTTCAAATAATTTTAATTTTGAAAGCAGGAGTAGGCAGAGATAAAAGTTTCAACTTAAATTATATTAATTTTTTCAGTTGCCCAGTTTTAATTGCATATACAGGTATGGTTGACAATTATATATTTAAGTAGCCTATTATTTCTTCAATTTTTAATAATGTCAAGTTGCTTGATATGATTTATTACTCTGCATAACAGTAACTAGTGGACTCGATCCCGGAACCTTATTATAAGCTGTAATCTTTGTTTTAACAAACTGGACCACTGCACCGGCATAATAAAAAAATATATAATTATATCATCACGCCTTTGACCCTTTACTGACTATGGCAATCTTTCGTAGTTGATTTCGGTAAGTGATATGTTTTGCGCGTGAAGCGCGGTTACCAGCCGAAAAATCACGCCCCTGCCCCCAGGATGTTATTGGTGGGATAGCAATAGAGGTAATTTTAATATGGAATAAAATTTATCGGCTGCCGAATTCGAACTCGGATTCTCAAATCCACAAGTCAACCAGATTCCACTTATCTATCCCATATTTCGTTATCAATATCAATTAATTAGCGGTAATCCAGTAGCTTATAAATTAGATTTTTTCTTTTCCCAAGTAAATAAAGTATGATGTTATTTTATTATTTTGTATAACAATTTGTTGTGCTATTATTAGACACATTTACTAGCGATTAAAAAAAGACAAAAAGCAAAAACGCAAGCTTAGCATTGTTGAAAGGAGGAAATATTTAAATATTTTCAATTATCAGGTCTGTTAAAATTTTGATCTTTAAGTCATATCTCAAATATAGGCGGCTGAGAAAACATATTAAATATTTAGTGTTACGAGGACTTGTATCTATAATTTTTATTTGAATCCCTTCTATCTATCTGCTACTATTTAAGAATAAAAATTATTTGAACAATTCGCTATTTCCTCATTTTTGCCTATACCTAGTGATCTATGCATTTTTTTAATATAAACCAAAACATCATTAATTTGGCCTACTAATTTGACAAAATTTGTCTAATTTAACCGAAATCGTTACTCTTAAAAGTGCGTCCAAACTAATGGTCACGAACATTCACAAATCTAAGTTCGGTACGGCGTGAGATGCGGCCACACTAGTTGTATTACGTTTGTGAACGTTCACGAACCTACATTCGTTAATGCCCGAGATGCGTTTTCACTAGATGTATCATTTTGTTGCTTCTTAGTATTCTGTTTCGAATATTTTACGTACCGAGTTGCAACATATTCTTTAGGTATGAGTAAATCGAAAGCATTTATAGTTTTGCATAATGAACTAGTAAAGTAAAAACCAAGAAAACATAGTTATTGACAGACTGCGAATTACGATTGCTCGCGCGCTTTTTTTACATAATAAAATACGCTCAGTATGTCGTCCACAATGGTGCGAGTTGTAACATTTGCGGACGTATTGTGCAGTTTAGATCGCATCGGCGTGCTTGGTGTGGACCCACTTTTACAGTTTTTTGAGAACCCGGTGGTTCTCGTATTGGAGATACTTAAGAGCATAGATGTATTTCGTCCAAGATGCGTGTATCACTTAACAAAATTTACTAATATTTTCAATGAATTATAAAACTACGTTAATTTAACAAAAATATTAATAGGTATAATAATATATTTTTTAAATACGATTTTGTGCAAAAAAAAAACTGAAATAAAAAAGCCGAGGTGCAAACGAAATGTTTTTCTTTTTAAAACATAAATATTGTAAAATAATTGCTTCCTCACAGTATTGAAATATAAAAATATAAAATGTATGTTTTCATATTTTCAATAAAATTATAATTACAACAGATTATTTTGTTCCACAAGAAACAGTTTTAAAGTCTTTACTTGGTAACATAACAAATTGTAAATAAATATCTTTATTTTTCTTTTTAATAGTGTTAATGTTGCAAAGCTGGGAAATAAAATATTATCATAAACATATGCAAGATAAGATACGAATATTTGTTACTATTATTAATGTGTTATTGGAACAAATTTTATTTCTTTAGTCATTTAAAAAACGGTATCAAGTCTGAAATAATGAATTATATCCAGAAATTTATCTGGAGGCCAATCGAATATTTACGCATGTGAATTGATTCAAATGAAAATTTATATATGGACAACTGAATATATTCTTGACTACTATGAGAATGAAAGTCATGTGAATAAGCATATACGAAAGTAACTTAGAGTGTAAACGTTTTTTCTTTAGTATTTTTGTAAACAAATACTAGAAGTTTTAGAGTAGTTTTGAAACATTTGACGCAAGTTGGAGGAATGAGGACACGGTTTTATTGTATTTACAAATTTAAAATATACGTAATTAATAAATACATTTTTCACATGACAGTGCACAGAATGTACCTGTATTATAAATATAGACAACAGTAGGTATTGTACGATAAACTTGAAATGACAAAATTACCGTGGTAAGAGTTTAAATGTAGTTTGTCATAATAGAGAGGAAAACTATATTTTCCACACTCCAGTTCAAAATTCGAACAGAGCAGAAATAGCGCTAGCTCTCGTGTGAGACACAATTTTCCAAAAAATATTTGTTCGATTTTCAAATAAACTTAGGGAAAAATTAGTTCGTACAATAAATATTTATTCGAATTAAAAGTATAAGGTTATTAAAGAAATTTATATTTATTATCGAAGTCGTATAGTTGGACCAGCTTACCAGAATGACCCTTGGCTTGACGGACTACGTTGTTAATCCTACTGTTTAGTTGGGCCAAGGAGCTGCGGTTCTTGTCTAACGAGGCATATACAAATTTCTTGTAGGAGTAATCAAACCTATTTATGGTTTTAAGCATAAACTCTGCAATTTTACTTTGTATATACTTTTGTTTTATTCTTATGGTAGATTAGGTTAGGTTTAGTAAATGCATAATCAGGGAAGAGCAAATTAGAAAGTGGCATTAATAGTGCAGCTAATCCCTACGTCGGACCGCTCCGGCCCATCTAAAGGGTAGGATCATAGCCTCCCCCCGCTGCGCTTGCCCAATTATACAGCGTCCTATATTATTATTGTATAGAATTTCAATAAAATAATGAATTTTTAGAAGGTTTTTTTTTTAGATAGGGAAAACTAACTCTCCTCACTAGAGAATAAATTTGAGTGTTCTGCGCATTTCGTGAAAAATTAAATATTATATATTTGTAGGTAGTTATTAGGAGGATATATATATATATATATATATATATATGAGATGGCTAGCTCAGTGGTATGAAGTCGGCCTGTGGATCCTGAGGTCCCTGGTTCGATTCCCACAGGCGACACATTTTCATAATTTGAAAAATCTATCCCTGTGGCTCCTCCACCACTAACATGTTTGGGGAGCGTGATTTGACGACTGGTAACCGCACTTCACGCGCAAAATATATCACTTACCGAGATCTGCTTCAGCAGAGTGCCACACCCAGTAATGGGTAGATATATATATATATATATATATATATATATATATATATATATATATATATATATATATATATATATATATATATGTATATATATATGTATATATATATATATATATATATATATATATATATATATATATATATATATATATATATATATATATATATGTATATATATATATATATATATATATATATGTATATATATATATATATATATGTATATATATATATATATATATATATATGTATATATATATATATATATATATGTATATATATATGTATATATATGTATATATATATATATATATATATATATATATATATATATATATATATATATATATATATATATATATATATATATATATATATATTATAAGGTTCTACATCTCAGTCGATTTTGAAAACGTGAAACAGAATTTGAATAACTTAAGTTTACAAGAAACAGAAACAATATAATTGCATAGAAGTCAATAAAAAAGTATAAGTAATTTATAAACATAAGATCCAAATAAAAGGAAATTAAATAATAGGTAAGATAATTAAGGTATATAATCATATTCGGCATCAGATTTAACATTTTCCTGGGTTCTCTCCTCTTTATCAGTTGACGAATTACATATATCTTGGTAAAACTGATTGTGACTTTCAATAATGCTAGAGTGCAAAAATTACTTAAGTTACTAATGTTGTACTTCCAGTGACTTCAAATTGAAATATCAAAAATATATAATTAGGAGCAATGCAGTTTTATGTAGTCTTTACACATCCATACATACATAAAATCATACTATATCCCATTAACATTATTTCAACAGATTCGTCAAATAATCAATCGTCGTCAAACATTCCCATCCTAACACACCACCCTCATTTCAACCACACTCATAATTCCCTCCATATAAGCTCATTTAGTTGTCACATTCGAAATTATTTATCACATCACAAACTTTCAAGCACATCCATCCAATCACACTTATACACTAATCTATCCGTCACTTCTCACATACTCAGAACATGTCAAATTGCTCATGCTCAGTCCTTTAACAGCAAATTTAACAACGAATCTAGAAAATAAGAGAGCGGAATCATGCGTATATACAACAATATAGGCACTATTACTTAATTATACACACTCATTCGAGAATATCTGGAGACATTTACATTTTGGGCAAAGATTCCCAAAGCTTATAATATCTCGCACCCCGCAGATTCTCTTTTTTTCAATCTCTCGATCAATACGTTCATCCCTCGACAACATACTACCCAAGTATACAAACTTATTTACTTGGCCCACTCTCACACCATTCACAGAAACATTGCAGTCAGTCACCAAATAACTCTTCTCAAACACTAACATTTTACATTTATCAACATTCAATAACAGATTTAAACCTTTTCCTACTTCATTTGTACTTAGAATCATTCTTCTTAATCGCTCTTCAGATTCACATCATCTGCATAAGCTTACGCAGACACTGCACTCTTACCAATACGTACACATAAATCACGATTTTTATTTGTTTGAATAGCTGTTGCTTGACAACGTTATGCATCCTAGGGCTATATAACCAAACTATGTCCGCATTTGAGGGCCAATTATCAAGTTTATGATGCCATATTAAAATAAAATAATTTATATAAAACCCAGCAGATTTCCGTTATAGAATTATTTAGTGCATTTTATGTAATCGTTTTTCTTTCTTCGTAGCTTCATTGCTATTAACGTACATAATTACTACGCAGTAACAAATAATATCGACTGTATCTATTACGATTTGTACATAACAAGTGACAAAATAGAACTGACTACATATATGAGGAACATAACAATATGAAGTTAGTATCTATGTAGACATAATTAGAACTATGAAACCTACAATTGTTGTATACGATAAGTTATGTTATATAATTTTTACGATGATATGTTATGTTATCGTTTAAGTTTTGTCTGTTAAATACCCTATATACTAAAATTTTATTATGGTTATAAAGTTTGTTTTAAACAGGTTCCATTGAAAAAAATATAAGATTGTGTTCTCGTACGCTTCTGATTACATATATCGAACTTTTATTTTAAATTGTTATAAATCGAGTAAAGTTTTTATGTAAAATAACTACAAAACTGAAAATTTAATTATCATGGCGATTACCTATATTTGGGTGTGGTAAGTCGATAGCGATAAATTACATACTCGTATAGCTTATATAGTGCGTTAAATCTCGAGTCCTCTCCAAAATTTAAACAAGTTTCAATGTTATAGCTACCAAAATTCATTTTATTTTAGACAATAAGAAATTAAAAAAGACTTGTGAAAATTATGATTTTATTACGTTTGCGTATTAGCACTATTTTGCATCATTTTGGAAAATCTTGCTAAAATTATATCTTCTTAATATCAAATTGTAATATTTCTTTTATTTTCTCAAGCTGATTTCAATATCAGCGAAAAATCATTTAAGTAATTTTCCTGAATTTCTAAGTATACTCACATCAAAAGGCTATCAAAGTTGGGCTCTTACTCATGAATTTAACAACGTTCCTATATTTGGAATAACCTTATCTTGATAAGCATATAACTAATAAAATTTTGTTATAATAGGCACTATAGTAAGCAAGTTCGGTGATAAGACTTCATATAAATTTATTTCATTCTTAAAATAACACGTATTTGTACAAAACATGTTTATACAAAAGCCGATATATTGCGCACAATCTTTTCAATATTTTTAAATACTTCGCTGTATAATGGAATCATCATTATCAGTTGTTAATACCCGAATTTATGCAGAAGCAGTATAAATTCGACACAAATAGTATTGACAAGAAAAAAATAGATAGAAATTTTCATAAAATATATAAATGTGAGAGTATTTGTTTTTATCATTTGACTGAGTGGCAACTTTATATGATTTTATGTAACCCTAATAGGGTGTTACACAAAAAATATATATTTTTTTTTCGATCAGGCAAAAACTAACATCTTTTTGGTGTTTTGTGTCCTCAAAGTTCATTATTATTCCGGTATTATAGTCTCGTTACTAGACTACTGGAAATAACAGTCCGGGAATATTTTTCCGGTCTCTGGCAAAGTTTTCACGTATAGTACTCTTATGAAATTAAATATACAAACCATGGTTACACTATCATCTAATATTTTTATCAAAACAATGCAATTATTTTATCTTATTGGCTGGTTGACGTGAATATGAAATGTAAAATAACTAATTATTGGATACAAAGCGATCGAAAAAATACTAATCTCATACTATTGCATGATGCTAATATCTCCAAGTTATTTTTGAAGAACAATATTTCAAATAAAACTTTTAATGAAAAAATGCGTATATATCCCGAATTGAATCCAGGGTAAATAAAAAAAAATAGGATCGAAATGAAATTATACATTGTTTCAATAAAATACTTTGATTATTTTTTCGGTTTAGTTTGAGTATAATTAATTAATTTCCCAATTTCCAAAATTATTTTTTACACAGATGCTGGGTTGCAAGAAAAAAATAAATAGCTCATTAGTTAAAGAATTGTTTGTCTAGCAATAATATCAATAACGATTTTCTGAAACTTATTGAACCGTTAGTTGCTTATGAACCGATAACTAATAATAATAATCCAATTTAAACCTCTTTCTACTTCATTTATTCTTAGAATCATTCTCATCAATTGTTTTTCACATTCACCTATTACAACAACATCATTCCCATATCAACACATCCATGTACAAATTAAATAGCTACGAAAATATTCCACAATATTGTTTCATGCCAGCATCTATACTAAACCGATCATTCAATCTACCATCAACTCTCATGGCAGCTTTGCTATTTTCATACAGCGCTCGAATCGTTCCCAACAAATTATCATTTATACCATAGTATATTCCACAAAGTCTTTCGAAGAACACTATCAAATGCTTTCTTAAGATCAAGAAAGCTATAGTACTCTTCCTTATCCTTAGCAAGTGACTTTTCATCATACGACAAGAAAACAATTGATCTATACATCTTCTCTCAGGCAAAAAACCACCTTGCATGTCACTCAACTTGGAGATTGTTAAGGCTCTTATCTTATAAATAAGAATTTTCCCGTACAACTTTTCTCAGCAAACTTATCACACGACAGTAAGTACATTCACTCGAACTATCTTTCTCTTTAAATAAAGGACAAATGACAACATATCCAAACATTATGAGGCACACACCGTTTCAAACATAATCTAAACAAATAAACCAACCAGTCAAATTATCTCTCACCTCCGTACTTCAAACCCAAACCGGATGACTTGCCATTCTTCAGACACATCAATGCAAAACTAAAATCACTTTCATCCATATCTCAATCGTCACCTCTAACATTTTTTTGCATTTTCACTACACCCATTCGTTTTATTTATGTTACTATGTAAGTCCCTAAAGTACTTAACACCATCTATGCCTTACATTTCCGTATCTCAATTTCTTCACACTCAGCCAAAACTACTACTAAAATACTAAAATAATTCGTCAATTTTTCACTCAATAAATCATTAAAACGCGCATTACTTCTTCTCACTACTATTTTAAAACATAATAAATAAATAAAAATTTGATTTATTTATTATTTATGACATATTCCTACATTTTATATTTAAATTTCTGTTATTTTGTATTGTTAATGCTGATGATGAGTTTCGTTGAAACTCGAAACGTCCAATTTTAAAATATATAAATAATTTATTGGATCTCTGAAGCCCTATTTTATTAATAATAATAATTTTGGATCCTAAATAATACAACATTAAAAAATTATCGCTGTAACTCCCCCTCCACTAACATCTTTGCGGGCCGTGATTTGAAGGGTAGTAACCGCACTTCACGCACATGAATATATCACTTACCGAAGTCTGCTCCGACAGAGTGTATTAAAAAATAGTAGCTTACATGTTTCTGCATCTATAAAATGTAAAAAAGTAGCTCTTCCTATTTGATATCAATTGAAATTAATTTAATAGACGGTAGTCATTAAACCCCCGACTAGAACCAAATATCTTAACGCAGGGCGCATTATCATGATGTCTCTAACGTGCTGCGTTCAGTTCCTGAACGACATAGATCCGTTCTCGTACAGTGCGACATTTCCGGAGCCGGGCCGGCCGCCTTTGCACACGTTCAGTGTGGCACTGCCTCTCATCAATCAGCTGGCGGCTGTGCACCGCGCTTTACAAGCGCCACATAGGGTAAGTCTTTCAATATATATTAACCAATATTCGAATTCAAATAAATATATATATAGGTATATATATATATATATATATATATATATATATATATATATATATATATATATATATATATATATTCGGTATATATATATATATATATATATATATATATATATATATATATATATATATATTCGGTATATATATATATATATATATATATATATATATATATATATATATATATATATATTCGGTATATATTCGGTATATATATATATATATATATATATATATTAAGAGCTCTAACTTTCACAGGATTTTTTTTACCTTTTCCAACATTTTCGATATAATTAAGAAAAAAAAAATTATCGATTTTTTTTAAACAGTCTAAATTATATATATATATATATATATATATATATATATATATATATATATATATATATATATATATATATATATAATTTAGACTGTTTTAAAAAAATCGATAATTTTTTTTTCTTAATTATATCGAAAATGTTGTTGGAAAAGGTAAAAAAAATCCTGTGAAAGTTAGAGCTCTTAATATCAATATTAAGAGGTGCCGCATGGTAAATTTCAATTTCCCATTTAAATAACATGGGAACAACGTTCTCTTGGACTTTGGAATTTTGTAACTCACGTTAGGAAAATTATTTTGAAATGATCAAAACATACTCTTGTGGAAAATTTAACGTTCTACAATAAAGGTCTCCTACAATTTTTTGATATATTTATTTTTTCAAAAGTTATTTAACGATATAGTTGGCATGATATAAAATTTTTATATTTTTCTAATTTTCTGACGCAACCATCAACTTTATGAGAATATTACATAGGACATTTTTTGTAGAACATTTCAATTCCTATAACTTATCTTCCAAAAAGTTTTTGATATTTTTTACAGGTCGTAAGTTATTTGCAAAAAACTAAAAAAAATTCATGATTAATTTTAAGCAGTAAAATGACAACTTTATTAATTTTTATATATATATATATATATATATATATATATATATATATATATATATATATATACACTACATGCTTATATGCACTGTTTAAATAAAAATTCAATAATCTGTACAGTACTATGTCAGTAGCGTTGCTATTATGTTTTTGATGATGTTTATACAAACACAAAAATACCCGATTCATACTCGTTTAGTGGTTTTGTATAGAAGTAACAAAATGTAGCTAACGGACAAAACGTAAACTTACGCTACATTATTGCTACGTAATAATACTTGTATTAATGAAATTGTTAATTACTCACTTCGATAAAATGTATATACTCTATTCCCTGTATGAAAACGATTACGTCACATTCGGTATCCATGTGATTCAAGATTTTGTTTAAAACGTTTACATTGGTATTGGATTGACATTTTTCAAACATAACCTAAAAATTAAATGTCAGATTAAAATATTTATTACTTTATAAAATTTAATTAGTTTATAAAAGAAACCAAATATAAATTTATTTTAACTCACGAAAAATATTACCTACCTTATTGAAATATGTAATTTTGTAAAATAAAACTCAAAAGAATATACATTTGTATATGTATTATTATTATATATAAATAAATAACATATGAAAATACAAAATACAATTCACATTACCTCTTGTACTACAGTTAAATTAATTAAAGATCCCCGATTCTCTAACTCCAGCGCAAAATAATCATGAAGATGACAAACGCATTTCTGCATTTGATTACCCAAAATTTTTCTAGCCATTTCTTATTTCTCAGTCTGTATTTATGTATCAAAAATGTCACAAACTTAGAAATGACAGGCGAGAAAATAACAAACTCATGACCATAGGTCTCTCTTTTTATTTTATAAACAAATGTGAACAAAGTAAATATAAATTTT
This sequence comes from Pterostichus madidus, assembly GCA_911728475.2. Taxonomy (NCBI): domain Eukaryota; kingdom Metazoa; phylum Arthropoda; class Insecta; order Coleoptera; family Carabidae; genus Pterostichus; species Pterostichus madidus. The sequence continues at coordinate 24,275,405 of OU452301.1, read as the reverse complement.
CGTATTAGTAAGAACTGTCATACGTTTTCATTAAAATAATAAATGTGATAGAACGTGAAAAAACATGAAACGTGTGTCTTAACTCATTTCTGGAGTATAGTTTTTTTATATTACTTTTTTTGTTAAATGAAGTGGTACGATATTTTTGTAATCAAAACCAAAATCTTATATACTAAACGGCTTAATTCCCTATGTATATATAGTTTCATCACGTTCATTCTAACAATTTTACAGCCTAGACGGTTTATTCGATTTATTTACAACTTTTTTTATTTGATAGGGATTCATCACGGGGAGTGCCTTTTGATAGTCTCAGATTTTTCGTGCACATGATGTGCGAGAAAACTTGAAAAAACATGCGTTTTTGGGGCAAAGTCAACTAAGAGTGTGGAGGCTTTGAAATTTTTAAGAAGAACATCAAACGTCACTTTGACATTTGTCAGTGGACATGTCGCATTTTTAATTATAAATTATTTAAATATTAAATGTTTTAGAGTAGCTTTGAAATATTTTACGCACATTAGGGGACTGAGGGGACGTTTTTATTATAATTATACATTTCAAATGTGTATATTTAAAAAATAAATTTTTGACACTTCACTATGAAGTTGGTTTTAAAGCAAAACGTCAAATTGACAAGTTTTATAAAGTATAGACCACGGGCGTGTGACGTCACGATTTTAGATGTGGTCCGTAACTGTCAAACGAGTGACTCTCACATCAGTATTAAATGTACGATTTAGACTGTATAGATAGAATATATTTTTAACAAGTATATGTGCATATAATTCCAAAACTGACAAGTTTCTATTCTGTGCATCTTTTTATGCATGACAAAGTGTGTGATTTATTTTATCAAGTGAAACGTAATTTGAAGATTGTGTCGCGAGTGCATACTTTTACAATTTTATACTGTTTATATATTTAATATATAGAAAATAAATGTTTAAAAACAATTTTATATGTTTACTTCATAGTGTAAAGCCATGTAATTACTATAATATACAATAGTGTTACTTTGATTGAAGTTTGAACTTTTCATTTTAGGTTACATTTTCCAAATCAACTAATTTCGTTAAAATTTTTAATATTTTACTGTAATATTTAATTTTTTTCATTAATAATTGTTGTTGTGTTCTCGATTGTCGTAGAAATTAGAAAGAATCGACAAAACGAATGTTTAAGTTATAATCAGAAATGAATCAAAAGGGAAAAGGACTCTTTGGCTCTGAAATAGCAATAACAATATAAAAAGGTAATATAAAATATTGTCATAATCACAATATTACAAGACCTAGAGCAAGAAGGGAAAGAACGTCAATTTGTTTGATTACAATGCAACAAAACATTGGTTACAACAACGTGTTTTAATATAACATGATTCGCATTTATGACAGTAACCGTCAAAACCTAAAGAAAACTACATAATGTTTTGAATTCCTGTTTCTATCTTTTATATTGTAATATTCAACATATCTTGAGCCAAAAACTTCGACCTACCTTCCTTTTCTCTTTTAATTCAATTCAGATAGTATCATAGACATTCGTTTTATCGATTTTTTTAAATTTCCACTCCGATCAAAAACACAATAACAATTATAAATGAAAAAAATTAAAAACTACAGTAAAATGTTAAAAATTCTAACAAAATTAGTTGATTTGGAAAATGTAACCTAAAATGAACTGTTCAAACTTCAATAAAAGTAACACTATTGTATATTATAGTAATTACATGGCTTTACACTATGAAGTAAACATATAAAATTGTTTTTAAACATTGATTTTCTATATATTAAATATATAAACAGTATAAAATTGTAAAAGTATGCACTCGCGACACAATCTTCAAATTACGTTTCACTTGATAAAATAAATCACACACTTTGTCATGTATAAAATGATGCACAAAATAGAAACTTGTCAGTTTTGGAATTACATGCACATATACTTGTTATAAATATATTCTATCTATACAGTCTAAATCGTACATTTAATACTGATGTGAGAGGCACTCGTTTGACAGTTACGGACCACATCTAAAATCGTGACGTCACACGCCCGTGGTCTATAAAGAATATGGTGGCTTTGAAATTTTGAAAAAGAACATCTACTGTCATTTTGACATTTGTCAGTGGACATGTCGTATTTTTAATTATAAATTATTTAAATATTAAATGTTTTAGAGTAGTTTTGAAATATTTTACGCACATTGGGGGACTGAGGTGACGTTTCTATTATAATTACAAATTTCAAATATGTGTATTTAAAATTTTATCCACGGCAGAGTACAATTTAGAAAAACCAGATAACTCGAATTGGAATCATTTGATCACTCTTAAATTTTCTTTCGGTAATACGAAAGTTATTTTAAAGGGCATGTGGGCAAAATTATAATATTTTCAATCGTCAATTATTTCAGTGAAATTGCAACAAAACCTATCGTGTTTGGTGTCATATTAAAGGGCTTCAGAAGAACTTTCAGATAAATGAAAAAAGTTGAAATTTTATAATAAGCAAATGTTTCAAACTTAAAGTATTCCGAATCGTACCGTGTTTAGTGTCATATTGAAGGGCTTTAAAAGAACTTTCAGATGAAATATAAAAAGTTGAAATTTTACGATATAGGTAATTGTTTCAAACTTAATAAATTTTATTAAAAAATGTGGAACTATCAAAAATTACATCCAACGGATTTTTAATAGATTAGCAAAATCTTTTCGGAAATAAAACACGTATTTGATTGAAATTTTAAGACTGTCAATTATTTCAAACTTAAAGTATTCCGAATTATAACATGTTTGGTATCATATGAAAGGGTTTTAGACGAACCTTTAGATAAAATAATTAAACAGTTAGTTTTTGAAAAAGCAATGAGCGTTCGCCGGATTTTGAACCCAGAACCTTGCACTCGCATGGTGACTGCTCTAACCAATTGAGCTACAAACACTCGGCGAATACTCATGCCTTTCGTGCAACCTTTAGTTGAAGAAATGCTAGAGCATATGAAATAGCGTTAGAAGAACTTTCAGATGAAATAAAAAAAAGTTATTTTAGCAAAATGTTTTCGGAAATAAAACACGTATTTGATTGAAATTTTACGACCGTCAATTGTTCTAAGCTTAAAGTGTTCCGAATCAAATCGTGTTTGATATCATATGAAAGGGCTTTGGAAGAACTTTCAGACGAAATAAAAAAATTAAGACTTTACGATTATCAGTTGTTTCAAATTTCAAATATTCGGATTAATGCCGTGTTTAATGCCATATGAAAATTGTTTTAAACATAAAATATTTCGAACGATGCCGTTTTTGGTATCAAATAAAAAATCTTTTAAAGGGATCGCGTGCAAAATTATTATTTTTTCGATCCGCAATTGTTTTAGTGATATTGCTTTGAAACCTATCGTGTTTGATATCGAATGAAATGTCTTTTGAAGTGTTTTCATGTAGCATTTAATTTAATTTTGATCGGCAATTGTTTCAGTGAAAGTGATAACAATCTATCGTGTTGAAGAGCTCGCGTACAAAATTAAATATTTTACGATTGGCAATTGTTTTAGTGAAAGTACTTCTAAACTTACCGTGTTTCGTATCAAATGGAAGGTTTTTTGAAGGGCTAGCGTAAAAATTTTTAAGACAAAACGTCAACTTGACAAATAATTTTTAAAAGTATGTAATAAAACGAAGCAAAATTTGTGTGCGGTAATAATATACATTTAAAAAAAAAAGAAAATTGACAGCAGCATTTTACAATGCAAAAAAGTATATTTCAGCGATTTCCAACAGTTTTTCAAAACAGTTTAGAGAAAATTTCAGTTGATTTCATGTACATATAAAATATAAATGTAGAACATTATAAAAAATGACGTCCAAAATATTTTTAATAGTTTAGCAAAATGTACAATTGTTTTCGTGAAAGTGTTTTAAACCTATCGCGTTTTTATCAAAAAAGAAAGATTTTTTGAAGGGTTCGCGTACAAAATTTAATACTTATAGATCTTCAATTGTTTTAGTGAAAATGCATCAAAATTCTTCGTGATTAGTATCAAATGAAAGGTCTCGCGTGCATAATTGGATTTGTTTCAATCGTCAGTTGTTTTAGTGAAAGATCTTCGGAACCTATTGTGTTTAGTATCAATTAAAAGGTCTTTGGATGGAATGATACGCAGAAATGTTTTAGATTTGTAATAATTGCATTTATATTGTGTCAACTGTCTTACAAAAGTGAATTCTACTTCAGGGTCCGCGGAGCTAGCGTGAGACCTGGCGAAGCCAGGGCGACCGCTAGTCTTATATACTAAACGGCTTAATTCCCTATGTATATATAGTTTCATCACGTTCATTCTAACAATTTTACAGCCTAGACGGTTTATTCGATTTATTTGCAACTTTTTTTATTTGATAGAGGTCAATCACGGGGAGTGCCTTTTGATAGTCTCAGATTTTTCGTACACATGATGTGCGAGAAAACTTTAAAAAACATGCGTTTTTGGGGCAAAGTCAACTAAGAGTGTGGAGGCTTTGAAATTTTTAAGAAGAACATCAAACGTCACTTTGACATTTCTCAGTGGACATGTCGCATTTTTAATTATAAATTATTTAAATATTAAATGGTTTACAGTAGTTTTGAAATATTTTACGCACATTGGGGGACTGAGGGGACGTTTTTATTATAATTATACATTTCAAATGTGTACATTTAAAAAGTAAATTTTTGACACTTCACTATGAAGTTGGTTTTAAAGCAAAACGTCAAATTGACAAGTTTTATAAAGTATAAAGAATATGGTGGCTTTGAAATTTTGAAGAAGAACATCTACTGTCATTTTGACATTTGTCAGTGGACATGTCGTATTTTTAATTATAAATTATTTAAATATTAAATGTTTTAAAGTAGTTTTGAAATATTTTACGCACATTGGGGGACTGAGGTGACGTTTCTATTATAATTACAAATTTCAAATATGTGTATTTAAAATTTTATCCACGGCAATTTAGAAAAACCAGATAACTCGAATTAGAATCATTTGATCACTCTTAAATTTTCTTTCGGTAATACGAAAGTTATTTTAAAGGGCATGTGGGCAAAATTATAATATTTTCAATCGTCAATTATTTCAGTGAAATTGCAACAAAACCTATCGTGTTTGGTGTCATATTAAAGGGCTTTAGAAGAACTTTCAGATAAATGAAAAAAGTTGAAATTTCACAATAAGCAATTGTTTCTAACATAAAGTATTTCGAATCATATTGTGTTAGGTGTCATATAAAAGGGCTTTAGAAGAACTTTCATATAAAATAAAAAAAAGTTGAAATTTTACGATTGTCAATAGTTTCAAACTTAAAGTATTCCGAATCGTACCGTATTTAGTGTCATATTGAAGGGCTTCAAAAGAACTTTCAGATGAAATATAAAAAGTTGAAATTTTACGATAGGTAATTATTTCAAACTTAATAAATTCTATAAAAAAAATGTGGAACTATCAAAAATTACATCCAACGGATTTTTAATAGATTAGCAAAATCTTTTCGGAAATAAAACACGTATTTGATTGAAATTTCACGACTGTCAATTATTTCAAACTTAAAGTATTCCGAATTATGCCATGTTTGGTATCATATGAAAGGGCTTTAGACGAACCTTTAGATAAATTAATTAAAAAGTTAGTTTTTGAAAAAGCAATGAGCGTTTGCCGGAATTTGAACCCAGAACCTTTCACTCGCATGGTGACTGCTCTAACCAATTGAGCTACAAACACTCGGCGAATACTCATGCCTTTCGTGCAACCTTTAGTTGAAGAAATGCTAGAGCATATGAAATAGAGTTAGAGGAACTTTCAGATGAAATAAAAAAAATTTATTTTAGCAAAATGTTTTCGGAAATAAAACACGTATTTGATTGAAATTTTACAAATGTTCTAAGCTTAAAGTGTTCCGAATCAAATCGTGTTTGATATCATATGACAGGGCTTTAGACGAAATAAAAAAATTAAGACTTTACGATTGTCAATTGTTTCAAATTTCAAATATTCGGATTAATGCCGTATTTAATGTCATATGAAAATTTGGAAGAAATTTTATATGAAATAAAAAAAAATTAAGATTGTCCATTGTTTTAAACATAAAATATTTTTTGGTATCAAATAAAAAGTCTTTTAAAGGGATCGCGTGCAAATTTTTTATTTTTTTTGATTCGCAATTGTTTTTGTGATATTGCTTTGAAACCTATCGTGTTTGATATCGAATGAAATGTCTTTTGAAGTGTTTTCGTGTAGCATATAATTTAATTTTGATCGGCAATTGTTTCAGTGAAAGTGCTTAACAATCTATCGTGTTTGGTACTAATGAAAGGTCTTTTGAAGAGATCGCGTACAAAATTAAACATTTTACGATTGGCAATTGTTTTAGTGAAAGTGGTTCTAAACTTATCGTGTTTGGTATTAAATGAAAGGTATTTTGAAGGACTTGCGTACAAAATTTATTACTTTTCGATCGTCAATTGTTTTAGTGAAAGTGCTTAAAAACATATCGTGTTTGGTATCAAATGGAAGGTTTTTTGAAGGGCTAGCGTAAAAAATTTCAAGACAAAACGTCAACTTGACAAATAATTTTTAAAAGTATGTAATAAAACAAAGCAAAATTTGTGTGCGGTAATAATATAAATTTAAAAACAAAAGAAAATTGACAGCAGCATTCTACAATTCAAAAAGTATATTTCAGCGATTTCCAACAGTTTTTCAAAAAAGTTTAGAGAAAAATTTCAATTGATTTCATTTATATTTTATATGTACATGAAACATATAAAATATAAATGTAGAACATTATAAAAAATGACGTCCAAAAGATTTTTAATAGTTTAGCAAAATGTACAATTGTTTTCGTGAAAGTGTTTAAAACCTATCGCGTTTGTATCAAAAACAAAGATTTTTTGAAGGGTTCGCGTACAAAATTTAATACTTATAGATCCTCAATTATTTTAGTGAAAATACATCAAAATTCTTCGTGATTAGCATCAAATGAAAGGTCTTTTGAAGACATCACGTGCATAATTGGATTTTTTTCAATCGTCAGTTGTTTTAGTGAAAGATCTTCGAAACCTATTGTGTTTAGTATCAAATAAAAGGTCTTTGGATGGAATGATACGCAGAAATGTTTTAGATTTGTAATAATTGCATTTATATTGTGTCAACTGTCTTACAAAAGTGAGTTCTTCTTCAGGGTCCGCGGAGCTAGCGTGAGGCCTGGCGAAGCCAGGGCGACCGCTAGTCCTATTACTAAAAGCCGTAGAGGTATATGAGTATGTTTGTTTGGATTCATCACGGTCAATTGCTCATCTCTACAGCCTAGACGGTTTGTCCGATTAATTTGAAACTTTTTTTATTTGATAGAGGTCAATCATGGGGGGTGCCTTTTGTTAGTTTTAGATTTTTCGTGCACATGATGTGCGAGAAAACTTGAAAAAACATGCGTTTTTGGGGCAAAATCAACTAAGAGTGTGGAGGCTTTGAAATTTTTAAGAAGAAGATCAAACGTCACTTTGACGTTTGTCAGTGGACATGTCGCATTTTTAATGATAAATTACTTAAATATGAAATATCTGTGAGTAGTTTTGAAATATTTTACACATATTGGGGAAATGAGGGGACGTTTTTATTATAATTACACATTTCAAATATGTATATTTAAAAAGTAAATTTTTAACAGTTCACTATGAAGTTGGTTTAAACGTCAAATTGACAAATAATATAAAGTATACAGGTAAACCAAACCAAAACTGACCTCGGTACAAATATATAGTAAAACTAAACAAATATTGTTCACGGCAATGTACATTAAATACAATTTTATTATTATTTATTTAAATTTATTATCAAAATTCGAAATTTATCGTATAATACGAAAGTTTTGAAGGTCACGCATGTAGAAATAAGATTTTTTCAATCAGTAATTGTTTTAGTGAAAGTGCTACAAAACCTATCGTGTTTGGTATCAAATAAAAGGTCCTTTGAAGGGCTCGCATGCAGAATTCAATTTTTTTCGATGGGCAATTGTTTTAGTTAAAGTACTACAAAACATATCGTGTTTAGCATCAAATGAAAGGTCTTTTGAAGGGCTCGCGTACAAAATTAAATATTATTCGATCGGCAATTGTTTTAGTAAGAGTGCATCAAAACTTATCGTGTTTGGTATCAAATGAAAGGTTTATTGAAGGGCTCGCGTATAAAATTAAATATTATTCGATCGGCAATTGTTTTAGTAAAAATGCATCAAAACCTACCGTGTTTGGTATCAAATGAAAGGTCTATTGAAGGGCTTGCGTAGAAAATTAAAAAATTATTCGATCGGCAATTGTTTTAGTAAACACGCATCAAAACCTATCGTGTTTGGTATCAAATGAAAGGTCTATAGAAGGGCTCGCGTAGAAAATAAAATATTATTCGATCGGCAATTGTTTTAGTAAAAATGCATAAAAACCTATCGTGTTTGGTATCAAATGAAAGGTCTATTGAAGGGCTCGCGTAGAAAATTAAATATTATTCGATCGGCAATTGTTTTAGTAAAAACGCATCAAAACCTAATAAGTTGATTTATATAGTGTCAATTGTTTTACAGAAGTGAATCCTATTTCAGTGTCCGCGGAGCATAGCGTGAAGGCCTGGCAAAGCCAGGCCGATCGCTAGTTAATTACTAAATGTTATTAGAAATAGCTGGAATGAGTATTGATAGGCGACTCTACCATTAATTAACATTGAATTCCAATTTTTCTTCTAATTAATAGATGGCAGGAGGTAAATGAGTTGGTGAATACCAGACGCATTCAATAACCTTACTTTTACAATTTTTCTATGTGATTGTGTCGTTGTCAGATTTTGTTGACAATACGGGCCCCATTCTTGTCCATACTGATTGAAAGGTAAGTGGATATTTTTCAGGGTTGTTCGGTTTCTTCCACTATGGTTTTAACCACCGGTTTAAACCGGTTAAAATCGTCCTGGTTTTTATGTGATTTTGACCAGTGATTTTTATCGAGTGACTGTCTACGACATGAATTCACAATTAGGAACATAATATATTGATTTATTTACTGTAATTGTTGGTGGAAAAAAGTTAAGCATTGAATTGTATTTATATGTTTTTTATTGTAAATAATCACAGAATATAAAGATTATTACAAGATATAATATATGAAATAAACTTAAACAACATTAACATTGCGTAGTAAAATATAAAAATAGGAAAAATATACATTAAAGAAAATACATTCTGTATCGATTGATAAAATTCATACATAAATATACTCGTATAACAATAATGATAAGTAAAATTATACATTAATATTCTTCGTCGCTAGCAATAGCAACCTTATCATCCTGTTTAGTTTTGAAATTTAACATTTTGTAACATGTTACTAATTTGGAGGCTGTTTGTAGGCCTAATCTATTTCGTAGTTTGGTTTGTACAAACTAAAATTTGAAAAAATTCGCTCGATTCCGGCAGAAGAGGCAACGCAAGTTTGTAGATGGCTTGCAAAAGTAGTAAATTTTTTATCAACGCCAGTCAGTGACGACCACCAAACATGTGGTTTAACACTGGTTCTTACTGATTCAAGAAAATATGATTTTGGGAATGGGTCAACCTGTGCTTTAAAATTAATTATTAAAATAAAAATATTTTCGTTTATTTCATTTATTATCCATTGTCGAGCTAGCTGCTCCTCTTCAGCTTTTAAATTTTCACCCATATATTTGGAATGTAATATATATGCACAATAATGTGCAGGAGTAACACAATTTAATTTTCTCTGCAGAATTAGTTTTTTATGTAGCTTTAAATTGTCTTCAGTCTCCAATATAATAAATTCACGAACTACATCTGCTAATAATGCATGATCAGCTTGTAGTCGGTCTAAAGAAGCCGAGATTGGTTTTAATTGTTTTTCCAAATTTTTTATTTCGTTATAAATAACGTAGTTATTTATAATAGTAATAATAATTTTATTATCTATTTCTTGTTCATATTTGTCGCAAATTTTTATAAAGTACTCTCTATTGCGTAGGTACGTTTGTATACAAACAAGTTGGCTATTCCACCTCGTTTCACCGGGTAATTGAGGAATTACGGACCCATCACATTCTTTTAAATATCCCTTAGCTACGTGGTGATTTCGAAAATACTTCTGTACCTCTATTATTTGGTTGATTAATTTATTTATGGAATTTAATTTTGATATGTCCGTGCCTAAAAGATTCAGGTAATGTGCCGCGCAACCGTAAGCTATAAAAAAATCACAGTCTACAAGACTGTGATTTTTTTATAGCTTCCGACAATTCATTTTTTAATAAATCGCGCATTTTAACCATTTTATTTTCATTGTCACTAACGAAACTTCTCACACTACAATTAAATTTTATTTTTGCTTCTTTGATGGCATCAAGAGCTAATGTTAGGCAATATTTAGAAGTTTTATGATTTGTTCCTGAATCAATGGCAGATAAGAAAAAAGTTTTATCGCCCGTAGAAATACAATTAGCTACGACGGGATCATAGTGAATGGTTGACCAACCATCCTGAACAAGAGTGACCATTTTTCCTGATAAATAATTTGAAGCTTCTGTAACAACTTAATTATGAATAGTATCTAATAATTTGGTTGCAAGTTTCTGCCTCGTTGGTGGTTTATATCCGGGTCGTAAATTATTTAACAGTTTTTGAAAATAAAATTTTCCAACGTGACTAAATGGTACATTACATGAAAACATATAGCGAGCAACGTCTAAATCTAATTGATCAGCTTGTGTTGTTGTAGTAAAAACGTGATAATATTTTGGGCTGCGAGAAATTTTTACTTCCTGACGTACTAGGAGTACTTATCTGTTTTTTTATACTTATACTGCTAGTACTAGGAGATGCTGAAGTTGTAGAGGAGCTGCGGCTGCGGATGATGTGTTGTTGAAGAGGAACGTCATCTTCAGAGTCAGAAGACAATACGCGTTTAATAGCTTCAGCTTTAGATTGTACTACGCTACAGGTTTGTCAGTATTTTTTCATTCGCAGAGCTTTGCTGCTTACAATTTGTCCGCATTCCTTGCACTTCTGTCCAGTAATTTTTCCACTTTCACTGGATATTTCAGTAAAACAAACCCCAAACAGGATCCTTGTGTCGACCTCCAAGGTTCTTATTTCCTGATGAATACATAAAATAAATAAATAAATATATCATCACGCCTTCTACCCATTACTGGGTGTGGCACTCTGATGAAGCAGATCTCGGTAAGTGATATATTTTTGCGCGTGAAGTGCGGTTACCAGTCGTCAAATCACGGCCCCCAAACATGTTAGTGGTGGAGGAGCCACAGGGATAGCTTTTTCAAATTATGAAAATTTGTCGCCTGTGGGAATCGAACCAGGGACCTCAGGATCCACAGGCCGACTTCATACCACTGAGCTAGCCATTCCATCTGATGAATACATAACTCTGCGAAAATTAAAATTAGGATTATATTTACGGTAGCATAAACTAATTTGTATGATCCACACTAATTTAAAAAATAATGATTACAAAAATATGCAACACTGATATTTTTTCCACCATTATAAATTTAAATAAACTATACCGCTTTGACGCTTTATTACATATATTTTTAAGGTAAGGAAAAGGATTATGGATATTCATAGTTACTTCAAAAAACAAAAAGTTTCCGATGATGCCCGTGCAAGCACAAGTCAGTCATGAACAATCAGTACCACTGCGAATACTGCAGCTGTGTCAGTGATGAGTACCAGTACTACTACTAGCACCATTACATCTATGATTTTGAATCAACAATTATTTATTGTTTATTAAAGTAGGGAAAGTTTTAAATAAATGGTAATGAAAATTAATGAAATTTATAATATTGAAAATTTTGTTGCCAAATGTCAAATTTCGTATACGTTGTGCAATAGAAGGCAAACTGAAACTCTTCAAGAAATAACAGATTGTGATTTTATTCAATTATTTAACCACGCAACCTTTTTTCCGGCAATAAAGCAAGCAATTATTATTGGACTTACTCTTCCTGTGACAACATGCAGTATAGAAAGAAGTTTCAGCACTCTCAGAAGAGTTAAAATATGGTTGCTCTCTACAATGACGGAAGATCGTTTAAATGGTCTTTGTTTATTGAGCGTCTATAGCAAAGAATTTAAAGAAAATTTAACATATTAGTAGTTATTGATAAATTTGGACAAGATTCGAGAAGATTGCAGTATTTTTTTTAAACAATAAATTGACTGGAGTCAATAACGATTTATTACATTATTATTATTATTATTTTATATTTAGTTTATGTATATTTAAGTAAGAAGTACCTGTTTAGTTTTTTCTTAAAAATGTAATTCCATTATTAAGAACATGTATTAAAAAGCCTATAATAAAAATATTTTCTTATTTTTAATAGTCTATAATGAACCTATTTATAATAAAATTTCAACTCACCCTGAAAAAAAGTCTGTGGGCGCCCATGTGTCCAGATACGTAGTAACGCGGGCTTGTGCGTGGAAGACAAACTGATCAGTTTAAGTTTTTTCATTCTTCACTCTGCATATGCATAACAGTCGTTTATAATTATAATATAATTATTATAAATTAAATTTATTAGGTTGTTACTGTTTTTATTCATGTTTCAAATAGAATATGTCTGGAAGAAAAAAATATATATTGCATGGAACAATTTTAATTCGCATCTCATCAGTATTTGGTTTTGTAATTTATTACAGACGTTCAATATGAATGCAAAAAGATCGTCTGTTAGGAACTTTTTACAAGATAAATATATGAATGTTATAAGTTACTTTTGGTTATTAATTTTATAATATTAGATGTTGTAAAGCAACAATCGTTTAATTTCGGACCTACGTTGTATTTTAAATATTAAAGAATGTAAACCCTCAAAATGTTCGTAGTACGAAATAGCTGCGAATGGTGGGAGAAAAGACATGACTGTGACGTCATAACTTGTGCATTTATTGAAACTTAAATAATCAACAAAATATAATTTATTATGTGAATTTAGAGTGAACAGAGTGATTTGAATACTAAATTCTGTCGTTCAATAAATATTAAAATAACTCTCTAATATTCCCCTTGCATAAGAGGAAAGCCACAACAAAGAAACACAAACAGAGAGACAAAAACCATCATCCAATATATTATCGAAATAAATCAAAATATTTCTTGTACAAAGTCTAGGCAAAACAGAGCAATCGTTTTATTTGTAAAAGATGCAAACATAATTAGAGAATATGTTTCTTTCTGTAGGTAAATAAACAAATAAATTATTTCTCATAATTTACAATTACATGAATACACATGTATGATAAATAAATTATAAGAAATACGACATACTGAAAATAACATATAGACAACAAAATTATTTTTATCATATTACTTATTAAATAAGTTCTTCTCTATATTTAAATATCAGTGCAATAACGCGTAGGTTGATTGATAGCTGCACTTCATCAGTTAATTGTCATACGCCAAGCAGATATTTTTCTACTTATAGTGAAATTTGCTAAATGTTTCCAATCTCTAAATTTACGTGGTGAACATACAGTCTTTATATGATACTGAAAATTGGCGAATCACGTTTCACCACTGGCCGAAGTAGTTATTTCTGCCTACCTTAGTTCGCTTTCATGCAATGATCAAATACATACTTTTTTCTAATTTAGTACAGATTATAAGTAAATTTATCCTGTAACTTTTATCAATACAATTTATACTTATTGGCCTATAAAAAACAGATGAAATTAAATTTCATATCCAGAACTTGAAGGGCAAGCGATTATCCTGATCGTTCGCCACTGATAAGCGCATTGTTCTTGGCGTTTTTTATTTTGAAGGAGTGGTATAAATGCTTTTAAATGTGACATATGTACATGTAAGCTCAAAATTGTAAATTGTTAGCGTCTAAATATTATTAAAAGAATTTGCTATAATCAGTCAAAATTCACAACATTTACAACACAGAAAAAACATAATTGATTAATTGTGTTAAAAAATCTAACAGAAAGAAAATTACATCAGTAGAAAAAATTGTATAAAGAACACGTTTCATTAGGGTTGTTATAGCACTCGTCCTTTGTAAAACTCGCCGCCAGGCGGCTCGTTTTCCAAATTTGGATTCGTGTCTTAACAGATTGCCTTATGAAACTAGTTCTTTAATATACGATTATATGCTTTCGTATTATAACAACAACATTATAATCCTCAATTTGAGTACTATAATCACATATATGACTATAATGAGATTATCAACAAGTTACCATAGCTTGTTTGGTACTAATAAACATCGAAAATAGGATACCTGATGTTTTTTATACTAATTGTTTGTTTTTAAACGTCAAATAATTTGTTTTATTTTTTTCACTAATTTACATCAGTATATAAATTTTGCTATGTAATACGGATCGTAATCAATCATTACGATCCTTATGACATAAATAATAAATTATAATTTTACAAAATACAAATGATGCCTCTGTCAAAGAAGCACAGTAAATCGTTAAACATCAGAATTTATAAAATTTTAAATGAAAAACATATTATTTTTAAAACGTCGTTTATGACATGGTGCAAATGAAGTAAAAATTTAAACTAAATTTTAAACTTCGCTTAGTCAAACCGAAGTGATGCAAATGGGAATTACTGATCATTTATTATATGTACTGATCATTTATAATTAATAAATATTAGCCTATAGTTTTGTTATTTAAAAGAGATGAACTTAATTCGCAGATATGAATTTATTATGTAAAAAGATTTGGAGGTCGGCGGAAGTTATACAAAATTTAGTATTGTTGAAGGTTATAACATCAATGGCTAGATTATTTACGAAATTTATTTTATTTCATATAATTTTGTATATGACATGATATTGTTCATCTATACTAGGGACAATAAAACGGACCGAATATGTATAGAGATGTCTGACTGAATAGTCTAAATGTGCAACCAATTTCATTTTGTCACAGTATAGTACAATGGAAATAAAAAAAGTATCGTAGCTTGGTATATATTCGGTCTCTGACATAGTTACAAAACAAACTAATTAAATATTTACAGATAAAGTAAAAATTTTAAATGAAACTACTAATAATTAAAAAAAAAAATTAATATAGTCTAATTTTGTATATTATTGAGGTTATTATCAATATATGAGGCATTCCTAGAGTTAAAGCTTGGGAATTCAACATGGTTCTACCTGGAACCGGGTATCCAGTTTTTAATGAAATTCAAACTGTTAAAAAATATTAATATAAACGAACATCTGTTTTATTTGTATACTATTTTTTGATTTGCGTTGTGTACCAGAGATGTTTCCCAAGGAAAGTTTTTTTTTAATAGTCTTTCCGGAATAGGTACTTGTACGTGATTAACTTGTAACGGGTCTATGACTTTCTTAGAATTATACGGTAAAAATTAAAAATTAAATAACACTTGCACTAATAAAATAAAATAAAATCATTTTATTAGTTATAATATTTCACAAGTTCACATTCGCATCTCATCAGTATTTGGTTTTGTAATTTATTACAGATGTTCAATATGAATGCAAAAAGAATGTGGCAGCTCCACAAATGAGTACTTAAAAATAATTGATAGAGGTGAACTTAAATGGCCTACAGATTTTCTAGTTAATATAGTGTCAAATGTATATAAAATATTTAAAATAATAATTAGCAATAGCGATTATAAAAAAATGTTGTTATCAGTTAAAGATCAGAGGCAATTTTTGAAAGAAATATGTATAGAAAAATTAGGAAAGTATACTTCAATAGAAATTTTTATTTGAAAATGTGGTAAAAGTAATGATAACTTCAGTAATGAAGCAATAGTACCTATGTGCAATATTTTACTAAATAATTATACAAAAATAAAAAATAATAATATGGAAAATACTACCAAAAGAAACCGTAAGTTAGAGTGTCTCAGTCAAAATAAGTGAATGTGTTAATTTTTTAAAATATACATAATTATTATTAATTAAAAAGTTTATATTTTTTCTGTTTTCTTATTTTAAGAGTGACTTTTTATTTTGTACCTGATTGTGTGCTGTGTAAAATAAATATATCAAATATTGAATTATAGAATACTGCTTGTTTTTATTTCATTATTTTGTACTAATTTATGGATACTATATATATATATGATTGGTGAAAATTTTCTAGTACGAGTTATATACTTTTAAAAATGTATATTACAAAGTACAAAAGAAGAAACAGTAATGTTTCTCCGCAAGCTAGACTAGATTTTGAAAATTAATGCACTATTTATCAACACCCTGAACCCTATCCAAGGTTACAACACAATAATACAAAAAAGTCAGTTAAAATCTTTACCAAACTGTTCTGTAGTTTAACAGACTGTTAGTTTTGTTGTAGCCTTGGTTACGTACTTTACTTAACTGTTTAGGTAAATATCTACTTTTCATACTAAAATTGGTCAGAAAAGTAGGCACATTTTTGCCGGTTTAAAAAGAAAAATCCTGTTTTTTTCTCGTAACGGCTATCCTAGTATTAAGTTTCTAGTTATCCGAAGAACTGAGTTGAAAAATTTTCAGGTAATTGAATCCCCTAGCCTAAGCTCTCCCTGCTATAACCCGATTCTGGATTGAACTAATACAGTTATAGATTATTTGCTAATAACTTGAAGGATCAGTACAATGGGCATCACAGCAGGCTATTACCTTACAATTATCCCGAAATAATACAGGTGTAAAATGCTTAAAAGTACACATCTTTATTATAAAATATATTGTGCTTGCTTTGTTTTCCATAAAATAATTATTACAAATAAAATCATATAAAGCAGTAATTCTCAACGGTGGCCCCCACCGTAAATAATATCAAAAAAATCAACACAATTTACGATTGAAAAGTAATTTCAACAACAACTAAACTGCAAATCATACCTGTGGTATTAATCAACTCAAAATTTTACATGTTGAAAATAAAGGTTTCAAGATGAATTTCCTGGAAGCTCTTATGAAATACAAAAAGTCATTAAGAAAAGTTCGAATATCCTAAATGACTAGGTAGATTTGTTTCAATCAGAAAGTTTACAATTGCTAATTGACGGATTTTTTACTTAATCTATTCCATCGGTATGTTTAACCAGCTATTGTAAATATTAGTACGAGTATATAAGAATACCTAACAAGATCCTGTTATCAGTCTTCTGAAGTTGACTTAAGAAGCCAAAATCAATAAGGAATTTTAAATAAATTTGTGAAACTTATTACATCAAGTGTTTTTCTCTCAATTCTTTATTATTCGGGTGGTTTTACACTTTTGTCTACTTCGTTTCTTCATTATTTTTTTAACGCACGTGCTACCATAATATCGTCATTCTCCATTTTCGAGCATGATCGAAATGATAACTGTCAAAATAATACCGAATGTGGCATTAATCTAACACTAGTTGAGAATAATTTTTGTGCAAAAAAACATAACAAAATTTGAAACTATAAAATATTAAAAATCTATCTTATACTATGTTATGCTATACAAACTATTAATCTCGTCTAAATGAAATCAATTCTTCATTTAAAGTCACGTTGTTGGTTGTAGACTACAATTTATGTAGCAAAAATTAAGAACACTGGAATACTGCGAAGTTCCAGAGAACTACAAATTGTTAATAACGTATTGTTTTTGCTAGTTAGTAACCTGTGAGAATACACAAGCCGTGCCCAAAAATTAAATTAAATAATCAGTTGAAAACATAAATATTTCATGTTCAAATAGTAGCTACTAGCACCAAGATCTACATCAACGGAGGCTCTAGACAGGCCCACGCCTAATCCTTCTGCGCTCATCGTTGCGACAATCCTACTCATCGGGACTTAACAATGCTTGGATATTCCTAAATGAAACAAACATTTCTACTGTAACGACGGTTAAGTATAGTTAGCAACTATATTTCCAAATTTCTAAATTTATCTAACTGATCTCGCAATACCTCTTCCATGAACATGCGGCACTCTGGTGTAAAAACCACTGAATAAAGTATCAGACAATTTTATATAGTTAACAAATTGACATACATAGTGTAGCTAATGAAATTTATTTTTAAGTTCTATTTAAATAGCCACCACATGTATAATAAAATGAAATTTAATGCATTTCGGTTTTATTGGTATTTTAATTGTATATTTATTAATTAAATATTATTAGCGTAACATTTCTAATATGTGCCTTAGAAATTTGCCTAAGTCAGTCATTTTACTATGTAATATGTCGACGTTTCAATAATCAGGTAAGTATGCATTATTTGAAGAATAATTTAAAAACAATAATCAATAATTATTTTTGGGCATTATTGTTAATCTTATACCTTCTGGTTTATTGTTTTGATTCTGCAGTGCAATGCAGTGCAGTGTAGTGCAGTGTTTATGGGAATGAATGCTTACAGTGATATTGCTTTAGTGGATATGCTATTAGTTTATGAAGAAGCAGAGCAAAATTCACTATTGGCACAACGTTTGTATGCAGAACGTGTGCCTTTGAAATATTGGTTTCTGCGCCTTAATTATAGGAGAGACGGTGGTTACCAAAGAGATTTAAGAAGAATTTTGAAAGTAAATCGTCGAACGAATCCTCAAGTTATTAAAACTCTGTGGCGGGAAATGATAAGTAAACAACCACATGTCTCGACAACAAGAAGAGAAATGAAAAAACTGGGTTTCAAATTTTATAAGGTATTTTTTAAAATATTATTACATTTAACAACTAATGTTAGTAACATTATTTTCAACGCAAACATCAAACTTGGATGCCTCACTTCAAATTATAGTATGCCATTGTCGATTAGTCCAGTTTTTATGTTCTTTTACCCATTTTAAGTAAAAGCTTGTCTTTCTCCTAATGACACTTAGAGCATAGTAACATTAGTTGTTTGATGAAATAATATTTTAAAAAATACCTTATAAAATTTGAAATCCAGTTTTTTCATTTCTCTTCTTGTTGTCGAGACATGTGGTTGTTTACTTATTATTTCTCGCCACAAAGTTTTAATATCTTGAGCATTCGTTTGACGATTTACTTTCAAAATTCTTCTTAAATCTCGTAGATCAGCTCGGGAAATGGTTGAAGAACGGCCATTTTTCAAACTTGCAGATATTCTACCAATTTTTTATATAAGTTTTTAATATTTTGTACCATAGATCTCACAATAGAATCAGAAATAGATATTTTTCTTGCAAAAATACCATTTTTATTGAGCATTTATTATAGACCACCTTAAATCTTTGCTCAAAGCTTTACCTCGAGCTATTTAATTTGAAAAAAAAATACCGGCAAACGACAATGACAGTTTTGTATTGATTTTTTCCATTTGTGTTTTGTTTTCAATTTGTATTTTGTTTTAACAACTATATAAATTAAAACACGCAAATAAATGCCTTCTAAGATATATAGTTTTTGTTGGCCGAACTTTTATGAATCTATTGCCGTAATACTTATTTGATATTAGTTTTGTAAACGTATGTATTGTTTAAAATATCTTTTCAATAATAGAAAACTAAAGATTGATATAATAACGTAGATATAGTTTTGTTGTAAGAATAAAAAAATTTATACTATATTTTTACATTTTTCTAAAAAGTTTGAAATTTGTACCGGCCGAACTATTATGGAGTTGGGCTCGTACTTTATGTGCATCAGCGTGCATCCGTTTCAGCATGATGACTACGCCATCGCATTTTCCTCGAACTATATGAGAACATTTAAATCAAGTTTTTGATGATAGATGGATTGATTACGGTGGTCCTGTAACATGGCTTCTTGAATCACGTGATCTAAATCCGTAATATTTTAATTTTTGGGGTCATTTATCTACGATAACTAAAATACCTAATTTAAGTGCTTAACACTGAAATGAGATAGTGCGCCGTCATGTAAAATAAAATAATTCCGGAAAATTGTCCTGTAGAAGGAATAAATAATCATTACCATTCATAAGATTGGACCAAAATATGACCCAAGTAATGTATTATTCACAATCCCGGCATAAAATAAATTATCAATCAATACTTCTAAATGTTGTGCTATTAGTTTTACGTGGAATAGAAATAAGATTGAATATTCCTAAACTATTAACAGCAATACATTTAACACTGTTCACCAAGTTAAAGATTTGGGTGTGATTCTTCATGGTAAATTGATTTTTGACATTTATGTAGATTATATTACAAAAAAAGCGTTCAAAATGTTGGGGTTCTTAATTCGAACAGCAAGAATCTTCAAAAATTCGTTTACAGTTTTATCTCTTTATTTCTCGTTAGTGCCAAGTCTGCTTCAATTTTCTTCCGTGACTTGGTCTCCTACATATTATCTTTATATTAATAGAAGTGAAAAAATTCAAAACAAATTTCTGAACTTTTTTGATGCGAAATTCCCTAACTATTGTGTTAATGTATTATCTCTGGAAAAACGAAGGGTCTTAGCAGATTTTATGTTTCTTTATAAATCAATCAACAATGTAATTGATACACCATCAGTTTTCAGACAGTTCTCGTTTCGTGTACCTTCTTATTCCACACGATCATTTGATTTGTTTACGGTTCCTATTACCAGTACTAACTTTGCCTGTAATTCGCCGATTAACATAATTTAAATATTATTTAAAAAAATTATGTTTGATAGTTCATCCACCAGATATTTTTACAAATTCGTTAAAACACTTTAAAACTGCAATTATTGCTAAATTATAACTTATAAAATCTGCTAATTCATCTTTATTATAATTTGTGTTAATTTATAAACTTGTTTCATATATTATTATCATACCTATACCTATTTGTTAATATTATGTATTACTTTATATTGTTCCACTCCATTATTGGGGTTGTATCCTGTCGAGTGGCCTAATTCCATAAAATAAAATTAAAAAAATAATAAAAAGAAATAAACATTGAACGTAAAGTGATTTCTGATGAAAACATATAGATTTTTTTATAGACCAATGATGAGAATTATGGAAATTGTGAATGCAATCTCCCATTAAAATTACTTTATCTGCAAATATTGTTTGATGTGAAGTGATCTATGGAATGTTGTAGAACCCACCTGCAAAATTTTACATGAGGAGTATGGTAACATTCTGTTAAACCGTGAACTCATTGTAAATAGTATATGGATGGTAATGATTGTCTCTTAAAATTCTCTACACTGTTGATTGTGGTAGTCCTTGTAACTGTCGAGATATTTCTTTATTCTATTACATCTCGTAGGAGCTCCATCGTCCCTCCTACGAACAGGTCAAATGCACCAACGTCAGGAAGGCACTGAGTTATAGTTCAAACATACGCGAATTCGGATGTCATATGGGAGAATAACTTTCTGCACAATAACGTTCTACTAATTAGAGATGCGCATTTTTACACGAAATCCTACCTGACCCGACCCGCAGTCGAGTTTCGGAACAGTTGCAAGTTGTTTATGTCGAATCTGGTTCGGGTCGGGTTGTGTCTGGGCAGGTAGGATATGAATAAGTCTGATCGGGTCTGTGCGCGTTGTATATGGGTAAGTTGCATCATAATTATTCACCAAGAATCAAGATTTTGGTCGAATTCCAACTTATTGGAGCTGGGGATGGGAGAAGGGTGAAATTTTTTTAAGTTCTGCGTATTTTCCTTTAAATATTATAACTTACAAGGATTCTTATACATACGATAAATCTAAAACAAAAAATATTTGACAGAAGCTTTGCAACGGAAATTTTAATACAATTCGAATAGTTCGAATCCCATTCAAACTAAAAATTATATGACCTACCATACTTCGACTCGTAAGTTGGGAACCCTGTAGTTTAATTGAAATTTATTTCCTGTGTACATTGTAACAAATAAATAAATAAGGTGTAAGAATTGGAGGTCGGCAAAAAAATCCGAAATTCGATCCGATCGGATCGGATCGGATCGGATCGCTTTCGGATTGGATTCGAATCGGACCGGATACGAAAGTCGGATATAATATCCGATCCGAAAGTCGGATAAAAGATCCTATCCGAAAGTCGGATAAAAGATCCGATCCGAAAGTCGGATAAAAGATCCGATCCGAAAGTAGGATAAAACATCCGATCCGAAATTTACATACATAACATGTAGGTATCTACTTTTAGTAAAAACATAAATTCCAATTCATCTCTAAACGCTACGTTATATTTATAAGCATTTATGTTCTGTGATAAAAATGATTAAATAACGTTACAACAAAATATGTCTCTTTAGTTTTTCAACACAAAATTATTTATTAAATTTCATCTATAACTGTTATTTTTCTTTCGAATATGCAACGTTAAAATTGGTTTAGTATAAATAGGAAAAACTGTACTGATCTAATGATACGTCTGGTCGGATCTCAGATAGGATTTCGGAACGGATCTCGGATCGGATTTCGGATTCGATTTCGGATCGGATCGAATCTTCGGATCGGATCTCGGATAGAGTCGAATTGGATCGGATCGGATCTTGAATCAAGTCGGATCGGATCGGATTGAGTCGGATTGGCTCGGATCTTGAATCAAGTCGGATCGGATATCAAAATTTTCAAATATGCCGACCTCTAGTAAGTTTTTTTTTTTTTTTTTTTCAACTGCTTTGGTTACTAGCCGGTATGATGATGGAAGCGCCTGCGCTGTAGTCAGTACAGACGCTGATTATGAAGATGGAAGCGTCTGCGCTGTAGTCAGCACAGACGCTGATTGATGCCAGCCCTGACCGGGAATCGAACCCGGGACCTCTGGGTCAGTAGCCTAGTAGTCTAAACCACTGAGCCACAGAGGTCGGCCTAGTAAGTATATTTATACTTTTTTGTAGTGTAAGATAAAACCGAGATAATGACAGTGTAAAAGAATAATGATCAACGAGATCCAATAATTTGTTTTATTAAAAAAAAAATTATTATTGGATTTATTTATTTTTTTTAATAAAAAAATTATTCGATCTTATTGACCGTTATTCTTCCACTTATAAATTATGTTTCCAGTGGAACTAGAATCTTAATGCCTGTACATACTTTAGAAGTGAAATGGAGGAAATTGGTATTTATGTATTTATAGTCAATGCAAATTCTATATTAAACCTGTTCTGAAGTTTAGTATTACTATTGTGAATGGTATAAGATTGATTTATTTCGGTCCAATGTGGTTTCCGATCGTAAAATTCAAATCAAATTTAGCTGGAGCTAAATATGTCCGAAAAGTATAGACCTTACCTCATGTACTATTAATAATATGAAAATTATGTATTTTTTGTGATATTTATTGTAATCATTTGTTTATCGTTATATACAGATATTTATTTATTTAGTAATTTTTTTATTACTTTGTACAACAGGAACTTAATTTCAATAACAAAATATGGTACAGGGGGCTTAGTGGAATCCGAACAATTCAGTTGCGATCATATTTTTTGGATATAAGTTGAAGTTAGCGAGATTTGAATGCACAATGAAATGTTATAAAATATTTTCAATTGTTCCGTAAAACAAAATACACATTTCACGTATTTGAAGTAAATTTAATTTCTTTTCTTCTATTGAAATTTGTTAAATAAATGTCTTTTGACATTCGCCTTCAAATTTCCAATATCAATTTTGGAGATGATTACAAACATATCTTTCAAATAAAATTTTTATTTATCTTTAATATATAAGGTACTTATTAACTATTTAAAAAAAAATGCTATTAGTAAACATTCTGTATGTGATAAATATGATTTCATGATTGATTGGTTGGTTTTACTAGAAGCAAATCTTGTTCTGTTTTATAATTTTTTTGCCATATGTTAACTCATTTTTTCAAACACTCTGTGTGTAGTAGATACGCAAAGAATATTAAATAGTGAAATTGCAAGTAAATTTTTAATGGTAATTGACAAGTGATACGATTATCATCAATGATATTTTAAAGTGAACCCGAGCTGCAGATTCCACGTGTCTGAATGACGAGTGAAACGTGCTGCTTCGGTTTGACGAGCAATAGCCACGATCTTATATTTAATCAAAGAATATAATAAATAATTATTTGTTGTGAAGCGAATAGAGAACGCAACACCTCGGATGTACTGTACTGTAGAGATCGACAAAAATGTCCAATTTCCGAATACAATCCAAACGTCGGATAGAATATCTGATCCGGATAAAACATCCGATCCGAGAGACGATTAAAAATCCGATTCATAAATCGGATAAATCATCCGATTTAATTTAAAATCTACATTCACAGCTTCTATGGTATGTATCCGCTCTAAGTAAAAAACTTCCAATTTCACTCTAAAAAAATAATAAATAAATTTATAAGTACTATGATACAAAATGATTAAATAACGTTACAACAAAATGTCTCTTTAGTTTTTCACAACAAAATGATTAATTAAGTTTCATTTATAAAAAAATAAAAATATCATTACGCCTTTTATTCATTACTGGGTGTGGCACTGCTTAGCAGATCTTGGAAAGTGATTCATTTATGCGCATGAAGTGCGGTTATTAGTCGTCAAATCACGCCCTCCAAAGATGTTAGTGGTGGAGAGCGACAGGGGTAATTTTAATGTGGTGAAAATATTTCATATATAATAGTTATGTTTGTGTTGAATGTACAACGTTATAATTGGTCAAACGAAAAATAGAAAAAACTGTACAGATTTTGAAAAAAATACCGATTACCTGTGTTAAATTTAAAGTTCCATTTCCGCTAAAACCGGAAGTGATACAATATTGTTACTACAATCATCCTATGAGCTCGTTTGTCTAATTGTCTTAATAGATTTATTTTGTATAAATAAACGAAATATTCTTGATGCTGAACTTTCGACTATCACCCTGTATGTATGTGTGTGACAAAATAGTACGTAGTATGGCTTCCATATGTATATGGCACGTGCTATGTTAACATCTGGAACCTGTAAATAAAGAACAACGTGACAGAAAAACGTGAATTTTGTGTATGTAATTGATTCTAAAAGAGTGTGTTAAACTCGGATTGATTCGCATTGCATAAAGTACTTACTTATTTATAACTAATTTATTACAAAATGTGCAATAGCAGTTGAGGTTTTGCCATTCGTGGGACGAACACGACATATATTTTTTAATGCAAATTAACAAAATATCATCTACCAGTAGCAAGAACTTTAAAATAACTACTGATTCTTATAAGATTAAAGTAACGTAATATAAAATACTCTTATAAGTATAAGTAAATCAACAAATTTAACGTAATATATGTACGGATGGTCAGTTCGGAGCTATATTTCTAAATAACGTTCTTTCAAACGAAGTTAAAAATTATAAGTTTCGTATTTTCACTAAAAATCTGATATTTTGGGTTAGTTTTTTCAGCATTTAGTAGTTTTAGGTCTGGTTATTTCATAAATCGTCAAATAGGTTGTTTATTACGTACTCATATTTAAATTTTTTATCGTTATTGTTATGTCCGAATGGCGCCCTCTAAAGTCTAGCGCCTTGAGTCATTGGTTACTTTTAAATATTTGTTAAATGTTTGTTTATGATAAAAGGCAGTCAGTTTAAATTTTCTCCATTTATTTCTTATTTTTTTATACAATAATGTGTAATAAATATTTATCAGTTGAATCGCCCCACTCTTACTACAGTACTTTACAATAGAACTAAGAATGAAACTTATAAAAATATAATTATTAGACATAACCGCGTGCTAAATTTCAGTTATTAAAACTTTTAATTAAAGCAAGGTTCTTTTATTACTACTTTTTTTTGTACATTGTCCTCATAAAACGATAATATAGTCATTAGCCTATTTAAAATTTGTTGTATAAATATATATATATATATATATATATATATATATAAATGCATATTTCGTACAACAATTAATTGAAATAATATATTTTAATTTTGAATATTTCAGGATTGTTGGCATATTTTATGGTTCATATATTTTCTAATCGTACATACAATTTCATATTTTGGAGTTTTTATGTAACATGTAACAAAGTGTGAATTAAGTATGGAAAAATTTGACTAATTTCTGAAATAATAGCAGGAAAAACTGGTGTTTAGATAGCATATTCGTAATAGTGAAAATTTAGACCAAAAGAAATATTTTTTTATTCACAATGAGGGACCGATATATTTTTTAATGGCAAGCAATGATTTTTATGTTCTCATTCCAAAGAGAAATGTATACATTAAAAAAGTTGAAAATGCATATTAAAAGTCTTAAATTGTATGCTGAAACTTTGAAATATGCTATGTTAATAATTTCATTTATTAATGATGATAAATTAACTATTTTGCTTGAATTATTTAATTTATTATTTCGTACTTTATTTATGATGTATTTGTAAAGGTCAGGTGGAAGCACAGTCCTCAGCTGAACTTCATCCTTGACTCGTAAGTGGTCAATAACGTAAAAATATAAAAATTACACTTCGGAAAGAACATGCATTACTCTTCATAAGAGTATAATGTATAATGTACTGTTGTGAAATAGAATAATTTTAGTGCATATTTCAATTATTTTTGCTGCGCATACATTCCGCTTTTTAATCATAATCCATATGCCTAACAAATTCTGATATTTAAATGATCTTACAGATTCACGTTTATACTCATAATAACTGCTTGAATTAACAACAGTGTGGCAGTTAAAATTAGACAACTTATACGATTGTTGAATAAATATTTCTTAAATTTTTTCACAGTATAAAAATATGTCGCATATTTCTTTAATTCTCCCACAATATAAAAATGTGTCACGGAATTAGTGGGAAAAATACTTGTACTTGTAGAGTCGTGTTAAGTGTGTACGTGTATAGAGTATAATAGATACATACTTAACGAAATAAAATGGAGCGAGGTCATATTAAATTTCTTAACAGTAGTATCCATGGAATCAGTATGTTAGAATTATTTTTCAAATCATTACTAATAAACAGAACAAAACATTATTTCATTAATACCAGTCAACGGTAGTTACGGGTTCAGTTTGAAAATAAGCTAAATATATATTTGTCGTGACACACCAAGAATAGTACAGGTTAGAAATATAATATAAACGTTAAATATTAAGTTATTTTACATTCATTGTTGTTGCAGCATGCTATGAAAGAAACAAATGAAGAAATAATAATATTTTTGTTTAAATGTAAATACGACTATTTTGTGAAAAAGTAAAGAAAAGAATTTTGATATTCATTTGTTTCTTTCATAGTACGGTGATTCATATGCGATTTAAATTAAATTAATGTCATTTTAATATGCACTTTTCTCAAAAATTTTGTTATGTGACGGTACTAAACATTGTATTCGTTGAATTTAGAATAAAATTCTCTTCCACACAAAAAAATATAAGTGAATAAAATAAGTCGTTATATGCGAGTGAGATAGATATTGACGCACGAACGCGTAAACGCGAGTATGATATTTCTCACAAGCAAATAAAATTTCTCTCACGTGTAATAATAATACAATATTTTATCTTACAGTAACGATTTCTGCACAATAAAGTCAGAAAAAGATTGAAACTAAATTAAATGGAGGTGATGTCATATAAGTGAAATATCCCTGTTGTCAAACTATTGCATTGGTGTATGGTTGTCAAAGATTGAAACATTTTAGTCACATGTGAATAAATGCACTGCTTGGATGTTTGTTTCATTCACTTTTATTTCTTGATTTCGTATTTTCATAATTAATGATTCATTGTGTTCAGTATTCATCTTCAAATAAGAGCTAATAGAAATGGTATTACTATGACCAGTTATTTTTGTAATTCAATTTAGATCTTGATTAACATACCGCACTGAACTTCAGCCAGGATTATTTTTAATTTCAATTAGCTATTTCTTTTTCATTAACGGCCGCCCTGTACTCTGATTGGTCCTTCAAACTTATCAGAATTGTCAAACTCTTTTTTTTTTTTAAATATGTTGTTAAACAGTTTGCGGCTTCACCCCGTCGCCAAGCTACTTCATATGTCACTATGTGGTAAAACTTGCGCTGCAGTCCAAGTAAATTCTCATCCCATAATTTGATAATATTGTAATATTTTTCTACACTGCAGATCTACTTTTCTCACTGGAGGCTGTAGTTCTTTTCTTTTAGCATCTCGTGCACAGCGCGCGTGATGAAAAGTAATATCTTTGAAGGGATCAAAGGACATATTGCATTCGTTATAAAATTATCTTGCAAATTTTTGCTACCCTGTTCCAATGAGTTGTGATTACTCCTTCCTTGTAATCTAAACCTTTATATATTTATATTTTTAAAAACAAATTTTTCTTTTAATTTTGCCACAGTTGTTTTTTTCATGTACACATAGCCTATCATCACAAAAATCTCCAAATAATTTTCATGAAAAACAATTCGATTTATTTGTATTAATAGTAGCAGTATCTTAAATTCTTTAGTTATTTTTTTTTGTATGGCTAGATGTGTGAAAAATAATGTATATACCACAGGACTACAGTGCATTTAATCCCTCAGAGGATTATTTCCCTCGCCTGCGAATTAAATTATGCACTTTAGTATACTATTACATTACTAATGATTATATTATTTTTTGAAAACAATAGCAGTATAATTTTTGCTGTTGATGTTAGCGATACTGAGCTGATACACGTTTACCTGGCACATTTTTGGCTATAGTTCTCATCTGTCAACTAATTTGTGATTATGTTACACTGAACATAAACATCTTCAATCGTTTTATGAATTTATGCTAAGAAAAATAATATTTCTGAAAGACTTTTTTGGTCAGTTGCACTGCCGTTCTTTAAATGTCAAGTATCATTGAAGTACAAAAAAATCTAATCAAATTGTTGGCAGCAATTTATTAATTCATAAATATAATAGTACGATATCATTTAAAGCTGGCTACAGATATACCATGTGAACATGCGGCACAGTACGCCATTTATATATATATATATATATATATATATATATATATATATATATATATATATATATATATATATATATATATATATATATATATATTAGAGGTCGGCATATTTGAAAATTTTGATATCCGATCCGATCCGACTTGATTCAAGATCCGATCCGACTCTATCCGAGATCCGATCCGAAATCCGATCCGAGATCCGATCCGAAATCCGATCCGAGATCCGATCCGAAATCCGATCTGAGATCGGATCTCAGATTTCGTATCGGATCGGATCTCGGATAGAGTCGGATCGGATCTTGAATCAAGTCGGATCGGATCGGATCGGATATCAAAATTTTCAAATATGCCGACCTCTAATATATATATATATATAAATGGCGTACTGTGCCGCATGTTCACATGGTATATCTGTAGCCAGCTTTAAATTATATCGTACTATTATATTTATGAATTAATAAATTGCTGCCAACAATTTGATTAGATTTTTTTGTACTTCAATGATACTTGACATTTAAAGAACGGCAGTGCAACTGACCAAAAAAGTCTTTCAGAAATATTATTTTTCTTAGCATAAATTCATAAAACGATTGAAGATGTTTATGTTCAGTGTAACATAATCACAAATTAGTTGACAGATGAGAACTATAGCCAAAAATGTGTCAGGTAAACGTGTATCAGCTCAGTATCGCTAACATCAACAGCAGAAATTATACTGCTATTGTTTTCAAAAAATAATATAATCATTAGTAATGTAATAGTATACTAAAGTGCATAATTTAATTCGCAGGCGAGGGAAATAATCCTCTGAGGGATTAAATACACTTTAGTCCTGTGGTATATACATTATTTGATTAGATTTCCCTTACAAGTCCTAATGTTTTCCGCGTTCTAAAGTTCTGATATAAAAGGTGGGCTCAAGTACATTCTTAGAAACTAAGAAACATAAGATATATAAAGTTGAAACATTAAGGGTTTCTTTAAGAAGGAGAACCGAAAAATCCTAATTACATCTTTTAATTTTTATTATTATTTTATATTATTTTATATATATAAAAATTCATAAACACAATATAAACATTTATTAAAATATCCTTCTGTATACAATTTATATAAAATTTCAACTGTTTCAATCACAGTTGTATCCTGTCCTTGTGAACTTGATAATATATTATAACTTCTTCATCTAATTTTTATTTATTATATAATCACTTACTTACCAGTAAAATAAAAATTAATTGGATATTTGACAGATTAAAAAATTTGAAAGACATACAAATGACAACTACAGAAACAATCTAGTAACCAATGATTGTCGATATTCTAGTTACCTAAAATGGATATCTTCATATAAAGACTATTAGCGCCATTCTTTAGGTGGAAGTCTAACTATCAACACAATCCCATGGTTACCCATATAACTTTCTGTTGCCTGGTCTAAAGTTTAAATTTTTACACGTGTGAACACTTTTGGAATAATATGAGACATGCATTGTTACTTTCTTATGTTTGAGATTTTTGTTCGAGGATAATTGAGAATGTAAAGGTATACATTAATTGATATAAAATATTGATAATTTTGTTAATTGTTTAAATAATTTTTATTTTTATTTGTAATATATTATAATTAACATGTAATGATTTGATACTGTTTTGTATTGTGTGAAATATTATGGCCATAGTACCGTTAACAGATTGTTGATATTGTTTTTGATTTTTTTGTTAAATATTGGTACATAATTAGTGCTGAGGACAAATGTTATTTAAAATGTCGAAATATTTTTTTACACAGCATCCCCTACATTTATTTGATATTGACGCCTTTACATGTAAAGGACGCAAAATTTTATTCTATTCATTCTCATTAAAATGGGATGGCTAGCACAGTGGTATGAAGTCGGCCTGTGGATCCTGAGGTCCCTAGTTCGATTCCCACAGGCGACAAATTTTCATAATTTGAAAAAAGCTATTCCTGTGGCTCCTCCACCACTAACATGTTTGGGGGCCGTGATTTGACGACTGGTAACCGTACTTCACGCGCAAAATATATCACTTACCGAGATCTGCTTTAGCAGAGTGCCACACCCAGTAATGGGTAGAAGGCGTGATGATATATTTATTTATTTATTTATTTAAAATACTCGAAACTCCATGAAAAAATGGCCAATATGTTTTCTATCTATCAAATAGATATAAAATAAGAGAGTTCTCGTTGTTAAAAGACAAAAATAGCAAAGTTAAATGTGTCATCCATTCAGTGAGGGCCACAAATTAGTTAGTTGGAGACATCAAATGGCAGGGCATTGAACCTTCTTCTCAACTAAATAGGCACTTATACCCGATTTAATAATTAGTCTTTTCCGTGTTTCGACATCGGCCCATATGTTTTGCCAAAATGTTTTTTCTTTTTTCAGTTTTTATTCAAATGAGGACAGTTGTTTTATGGATAAAAAGGCACATATAGAGCCCCGTATCGCATCACTTGGCCCGAATCTAATTTTTTTGTTAAAAATTTAAATCTAAATCAACACACAAATAGACTATTATGATTATTATATTGTAAGCACTTTAACGGATGAAATTGAAGTTAATTGTTATTTGTTCTAGTTTTAATGATTAAAATTGATATAAAAAAGGAATCAAAAAGAAGTTCTTGAATGAAAAGCTTAAATGAATTTATTGGAATAATTTTTTAAATTTATTTCAATAAGACAACGTTTCGAACACTCATTTGTGTTCATCTTCAGGTCAACACTTAACCACGACGTGGTTATTTTACAATTATAAATAAGTTTACATGTTAAATATTTTTAGGCGTATGCAACGTGCATACATCCGAGTCTCAACGGCGACTGACTCAGTCAGTCGCTGTTGAGCCCCAAGAACCCTGGATCTTTTTGATTCCTTTTTTATATTAATTATTATTTAAAACAAACTTTATATATATATATATCAGGTGGTGCTTGGTAAGGATTAACATAGGTATTTAACATGTAAAATCTTAATGTTGTAATTATTTTAACCAAAAACAGCTTCAAATAGAACTTTTAGAGCATGCTAAATTAATTTGGCATGCTAACGGCAGAAATTAGATCTGAAAATGACGAAAATTGTCTGAAAACTATCTATAGCCATGTAATTGAAACAAATTTAAACAAATGTTTGACGTTTTATCTGTCAAAATAAATGAAGGTAATAATATGATTCCGTGGCTACTAATAGTTTTCAGACAATTTTCGTTATTTTCAGATATAATTTGTGGCGTTACAAAGCATGCAATATTAATTTTGTGTGTTGATTTAATCCTACAAATTTTATTTGAGGCTTTTTTGCTGAAAATAATCACGAATGCGATGCCACATCTCCTCTTTTATTATTGTACGAAATACAAATATTACCATTTTAGTTAATCATTTTGGGCTTCGTTTTTTATTATTTAATTAATTATGCCATATTCATTAATATAATATATTTATAAATACTATTCAGTAAGTTATATTAAAATCTGTATTTTTTTTTTATTTGAAAGTGAGTAATATTTACAACTGGCCTTGTTCAGGCCAACCAGCAAATTAGTTGTACAATAAAAAATAACATGTGTGAGGTATACTCCCACTAGAGTTTCCTCTTTATATTTATGACAAGGTATGTCCTAGTTATTAAAAGTATTTAAGGTCTAGTGGTTTTATCCTGTTTAGACGTCTTGGATCGT
This sequence comes from Pterostichus madidus, assembly GCA_911728475.2. Taxonomy (NCBI): domain Eukaryota; kingdom Metazoa; phylum Arthropoda; class Insecta; order Coleoptera; family Carabidae; genus Pterostichus; species Pterostichus madidus. The sequence continues at coordinate 24,242,758 of OU452301.1, read as the reverse complement.
CTTCATTGTTCAGTAAATTAAGGGCTAGTTCGTTCGGATGATTATTCAGTTTATCTTCATACTTTGTGGATTGTGTGATTGTGTGGTTGTTTACGTATCAAGGGGTATTTGTGATCATTCTTAGGGTCTTGTTTTGAAATCGCTGTATAATATTTATATTTGTCTTCTTGGCGCATCCCCACAACTGGATTCCATATGTCCATATCGGAATAATGATGACTTTGTAAAGTAATGAAAAAAATGAAAATTTTCATAATTTGAAAAAAGCTATCCCTGTGGCTCCTCCACCACTAACATGTTTGGGGGCCGTGATTTGACGACTGGTAACCGCACTTCACGCGCAAAAATATATCACTTACCGAGATCTGCTTTAGCAGAGTGCCACACCCAGCAATGGGTAGAAGGCGTGATGATATATTTATTATTTATTTTATTTATTTTTAAAGTAATATTTTGTTTTGAAGTGTTAGTTGTGATTTGCGACCGAGAAGCCAATACATTTTCCTGACTTTCATATCTAATTGTTTTCTCTTGGTTTGTAGGTGTTTTTTCCATATTAACGTTTTGTCTATGTGCATTCCTAGGTATGTTACCGTATCTTTTGTTTCTAGTTCAGTGTTATTTATTTTAATTTGTGAGCATGTTATCCTTTTGTTTGTAAATACAACGTGTGTACTTTTACTTTCGTTGATTTTTATTCTCCATGCTGTAGTCCAATTTTGAATTTGGTCAAGAGCTTCTTGTAGTAATGCGGATACTTCAACAGGGTCTTCGTGATTCGCAATGATAGCCGTGTCGTCAGCGTAGGTGGCAGTTGTGACATCTTCTAAGCAAGGCATATCGGCTGTGTAGAGTTGATAGAGGATAGATCCTAGTACGCTCCCCTGAGGTACTACAGCTGTTATTTTATAAATGTGGGATGTATTTCCCTCACAGTTTACGTGGAAATAACGGTCATTTAGATAAGACTTGATTAGAAGAAAATATTGATGTGGTAATGCAGTTTTGATTTTGTATAACAGCCCCGAGTGCCACACACGATCAAATGCCTGGCTTATGTCTATAAATACTCCTGCGCCTATTTTCTTTGTCTGTAGGCAATTTTCTATTTCATTGGTTATTCTATGTACTTGCTGAATTGTGGAGTGCCGTTCTCTGAATCCGAACTGATGAGACGGAATTAGTTTCTTATCTTCTATTATTATTTTTAGCCTTTTTAAAAGTAATTTTTCTAAGAGTTTTGATAGGATTGTTAGTAACGATATTGGTCTGTATGATGAGGCCTTGTGTGCTGGTTTTCCAGGTTTGTAGATGAGGATAATTTCTGCGAATTTCCACTGAACTGGAAAATATGATACTCTTATTATTGCATTGTAAATTTGAGTTAAGAGTATTATAGCTTTCATTGGTAATTCTTTTAGTATTCTTGCGTTGATTAGGTCGTATCCTGGAGATTTTTTATTATTTAAGTACTTTATTTCATTTTTGACTTAGTTGGGAGAGAAGTGTTTGATTGGTGGGGATAATTGTAGGGGTGATGTTAGGTATTCTTCGATATGTTTTTCTTCGTCAGGTGACATTGTCGATTGATGGGGTTTGAATACCTTAGAGAGATGTTGCGCAAATACTTCCGCCTTATCAGTATCTTCTCTGGCCCAGGTACCGTCTTCTTTTTCAATTGGTGGTATGTGCAGTGTAGGTCTTTTTAGTTTTTTTGTAGCTTTCCACAGGCTGTAATCATTTTCTGGCTATGCGGATAGGTTGCATAAGTACTCATTGAAAGATTCGTTTTTAATTTGTTGTATTAGTTTCTTTATTTCTTTTGATATGTGGTTTAGTTTGTTTTTCTCGTTTGGGTGTCGCGTTTGCTGCCATCTACGTCTGATTTTTCTTTTACAAATGGGCGTGAATCCATATATATATATACCTTGTCCAAATAGTATAGAGGATTTTGGGCTTTCTTTTTTATTATTTAATTAATTATGCCATATTTATTAATATAATATATTTATAAATACTATTCAGTAAGTTATATTAAAATCTGTTTTAGCGAATGAAGTATACGGAGGTACTTAGTCGCAGTATACATACATACATACATACATACATATTTTCACGCTATATATGTATATATGTACTTGTATATGAAAATGAAACAAAAAGATAAGAAAGGAAGAGAGTGTCGCTCTACGCTTGTTTTCGAAAGAGAATTCCACACAATTGCAGTTAAACACTCAATGTAAGATCAGAAAACGAATAAAAAGATAAAAAACGAAGGGAATATCGTCCCTGCGCTTGTTTTTGAAAGTGAATTTCTCACAATTGCAGGTAAACATTCTAATGAAATTACTAAACAACTAAACTAAAATCAAAAATACTTTTCTTAAATCATCAGATTCATTCCGCAATTAATCTTCGCCAAACGTTCCTATCCTGACACACCACTTTAGCTTCATCCACATTTATAATAATATAACTTACTGAATAGTATCCATTGTGATATACCGAATATGTATTTTTTTGTGGTTTCTTATCGGAACAATTACTCTGGTCATATGCCGCCATTACGCCCTGATTCGCGTTTTAGATGTTTCTCTGAATGGTCACCCATCCAAAACAACCCGCGCGCAACGCTGCTTAACTCTTGTTATCGCTTGGACCAGTCCCGAGTTGTGCCAATGGCCGTTGACAATTGTATAATTATTATTATTAATACTCAATATTTATTATTAATATATTCGACACTAACTATTAATACTAAATAAGTTTCTTTTGAAGATTTATTAATAATACTGAACACTTATTAAAAAATACTATACATTTAAATAGAACATTTATTTTTAATTTAAATATTTATTAACAAAACTGAATAAGAAATGTCAAACATATACGAGTAGTGTATGAAAAATACTGAACAAACAGTTGTATTTCTAAAAAGAAATAATTTTATGATCACATGCAGTATTTCACGATAAACTCGATTCAAATAGTTATTTGTAGTTGTACAACTAGATACTAATGAAAGCAATATTTTTTTCACGAAAAGAGTGGAAAAAAGATGCTTTAATTTTGCGGCGATAAACAATAAAAATTATTTTGCCATATATCGAAATATCATTATTTGGTTTGGAAATTAAATGATCTGCATTAAGATAAATAACTAAAAATAGTGAAAAAAAAGTTAATAATACCAATGATATTTATGCATTGTTACATTCTTTTGCATATTTAACGAAAAATTGTAAATACTACAATTTCATTGGTTTAGTGTTACGAGTATTCCCTTTTCACTCATTTTTTCTTTTACTTTTATATGCAATTTTAAAATAGTTGAATCATGTATTACTTTCTAAACGATTTCTCGTTAAAGAAAGACGGCATTTACCTACTGTTCTAAGGGAGGAATTGCTACAGTTATCAAGAGCAACGGGACTAATGCACACATGCATTGCACCCATATATTATAATTTTAAAACAGTCGATATAATAAGAAAGTAATTGCACATTTATCCAAAATGGATACATAAGCAGCAGAAGAGTATAATCACAAAGTCTCGGAGTTCTAATGCAGTGATATCGTCAAAGAGTTTTTACTTTTATTCAGAAATGTTTCATTACGTTATGAATGAAAATGATAAACGAGCAACTAATTGCAATGATATTTTTAAAGTTGCGTCTGAAAATTATTTCAATAATATAAAAAAATGCTGCATGATTTTTTATTTAAAGAAATTGTATCATTTCAATTATTTCTTGTTATCTGAATGATCCTTTTCAAATTTACACCGTTTAAAATAATACCTGCGATCAACAATATCGCAAAATGTCTTAATCATGTGGAAATTTTACTCTGTTATAAAGATAGAACACACGGTTTGGATGTTGCTTGAATAGCTGATGAATTTATAAATAGAAATTAAGTTAAACATAACATTACTAACATTCTTTTTGTTTATACGTATTTAGTTAGTTACGTAGTTAAATGACGAATACAATTTTGTATTAATTTTTATTTTTTTTGTATTCCTAACAAGAAATTCATATTTATATTTTTATGCCTACCTATATATGTATTTAGAAATGTAGTAAACATGAAAACTCAGTGCTCCTTGCACTCATGCAAAAATTGAAATCTGTCGCCCCTGATGTGTTTTATAATACGAGTATATTATGGGTAATTTCGTATTTCAATGCTGCAAAAATTCTTCGTTTCAATATAATGGTATTAATTAACATAAAAATAATAGATTCCTGGTACAATTCAGAATTCCATGGATAATTGTTGAAGTACCCGTAGATATTAATTACAATTTCTTCATAATTCTTAGATACTATATATATATTTTATACTTTCACATTCCATATTATGACTTATTATAACTTATTACCTATCATTTTCAACAGAAATAATAAAAAAAAACAAAGTCGTCACCTCGGATGCTGTTCCACAATTTTTTTGTCGCTAAATAAAATGATTTTAAAGGACACTTTAAGTTTCCAAACTAAACTATGAGGCGCCGTTTGCGACAATATACAGACTCGTAAATATACAATTATTTTCACAATATATACTAAATTTTTGACAATATCACATAAAATATTGTATATATATTAAATTTATTACAATATCACAAAAAATATTGTATAAATATATACAAATTTTGTGTACTGTATTAAGAAAATCGGGTATATTATAAACCTGTATATTGTGATATTTTTGTCGCGTTAAAAATATATACAGAATAGGATTGTGCCACTTATTCAGAGATGGCGCTGAATTTCAGGTAGTTCACGCTGCATTTTGGAGAGATAGTGCAACATTCGAACGAAATGGCGCTATGAAATGTAAACCCAAGGGGTGTACAAAATATTATTTTTAATATTTTTCTCCAGATTTAAAATAACTATCTTAGGTTTAGTTTAAGTAACATTAACAAAACTGGAATTTCTTTATAGCTAACGGAAATGAGATTACAATTTTTAAGTAACCTAAAAATAAATACTTCTAAATTTGTATGTTATGGAAAATTATATCATTGTTATGATAAATTCATATTACATAGAGACATTATAAATAGTTATTTGTTAAACTAGAGAAGAAAGTGCCTCTTTTTTCCACTCGCTCATGAGGCAATTCGAGCGAGAGTGGAAAAAACTGTTTCTTCTCGTGTTAGACACCACATTTTTTCACGACATGTTTCTAAAAACGATTGTCTCGAACCTTCAATACATTTTAAGAAAAGATTAGTAGAATAAGGGCCAGTTTTTCAATCGCCGGTTTACGCTCGATTAATGTTAACCATGATTAAATAATAATGGAAACCATAGTTTCCATTATTATTTAATCATGGTTAACATTAATCAGTGATTGAAAAACTGGCCCTAAGGGTAATATTTTGTTTATTTGAATCAAAATAGTTTATATTGACATAACTAGTAGAATGAGAGTAATATTTTATTTATTTGAATCAAAATAGTTTATATTGACATTACAGTGCAATATCTGTTCTTGGATTTATCGGGTAACAGTTTGTCATTAGTACCTTCTGCAATGTGTCTTATTTCGGGATGTGTATTTGGTTGTCTAATGTAGATAGATATTTCCTATATATATTTTTTAATGTAATGAAAAAAATGTTCTCTTCATTTCTTTTACAAATATTTTTTGCTTTCGTTGTTAGTTATAGTCATAGTTACATCCCCACATATATTTATTATTTATGTTTTATTTAATATTTGAGCCATTTATAGTAAATTTATAATTTCTCCGATTTTTTATTCTGTTTTTTTCTGAACATTTGACTATTATTTATTAAGGGCTACTTATCAACTTATGGCACAATGGTAGCTAGCCGGGTTGTGGAAATTAGAACCCGAGTTCAATTCCCATAGCCGGCAACTGATTTTCACCACATTTAAAATTATCCCTGTGGCTCCCTCACCACTTACATCTCTGGAAGACTGTAATTTGATGGCTGGTAACCGCACTTCACGCGTATAAATAAATCACTTATCAAGATCTGTCCCGGCAGACTGCCACACATGGAAATGGGTAAAAGGTGTGATGATTATATATTTAACTAGGGAAAAAAGAGTAAAAAAAAAAAATGTTGATCTCTAAGGTAACCAATAATTATTGCAAAGCAATTGTTCCAAATATTAAAATAAAGTAGTAGTCTTGTGAATAACAACAAAATATTCCGAAAATAAAAAAAACCAAAAAGTAAACATAAATTTATAATACATGTTTCAAAAATGACGCCATTACCAAACAAAAAAAAAACAATAATTTTAGTTGAGATCAAAGATACTTTGCATTAATAATAATTATTATTTGTGTACATAGACAGAAGTTAAACTTAAATAAATCACATAAGTACTCATAAAAAGGAGTACCGGGGTACAGATGAGATAACTTATGCAAATCTATTGTTTATCTACGTTGTTTATTAATCGGTGTTATTCATTGACATCTTCTACATTTAAAAATTTTATTTGTTCGCATTTCGATCATCTTCCACATACTTAGTTAATTTTAATCTAGTTTTTACTGTAACTAATCAAGTAAAACAAGAAATATTAACTAAACATATGCAATATTGAAATATCTACAATTTTTATTTGAATATTTTCTCTTTAAATTTTATTGGGACACAACGACTGCGCAAAAAATTATTTTTAAATTTATAGCCGGTGGAGCTGCTTAATACCTTGAGTATTCAAGATATAGTACATAAAACTTATTTGGCTAAGTTGTGAAATAAAAAGTAATAATTTATTTGTAAAAGTTTTGTCATTTATTAGTCAAATATTTGTTTTCTCTTGTCTTGGAACAACAAAATAGAAAACTATACCTATTTATTGTTTAATTAAAAATATTTGTTGGCGTCAATGAAATAGGCAACCATTTACTCACTAAAACTTTGGTCATCCTTGATTTTTACACTATTGGTAAAGTAGGAAATTAATTTAAATTGCTACAGAACACTGTAATAAGCAGAGCCATCTTGCGGCAAATGTTCTAATCCTAGTCTGTATTCTAGATATACGCATTTGAAGTACGACAAAATGCAAGAGGTAATATTTTACACAGTTGCTATTTTTCAATTTTTTTAGTATATTTCCTCAAAATGTGTAATATTTTACTACATAAATCTTGTATATACGTTTAATCATAGAATATATTGTTTTAATTTACATGAAATATTCAAAACGTTTTGTCGCAAACGGCGCCTCATACTAAACTATCAAATATAATTTAATCATAAAAATAGCTTTTGTTACTTTGTAAATTGTTTATTTAAACTATTGTAACAATTATTAATTCTATGATGACCAAATGAAACAACAATAAAAGTTTCCAGCATATTTAAATCATAGTAGGTACTTTCAAAAATAAAATGAAATTGTTTTAAATTATGTAAGTTTATTATTTGTTGGTTATGACTAATTATTTTTGTACATGCATCAAGTACATTCTGTTTTATTAATAAACTTATATTGCGTACAGTTTGCCAATTTTATAAATTTCTAGAAAATTTTGTTTTTGCAACGGCAACATTTATAGACTATTTGCTTGAAATTATAAAATTATGCATATGTATATTATAAGATATTTATCGGTTTGTAATGTAGTAATTATTAATTCATCATTTTACATGTTTTATGTGCGAATAAAAACTGTTCTATCAAATTTTATGGTAACTTATTGTATATTGCGGTTTACACTATACTTTAACTACAATTACAGTATTGATAATACTTGTTTCATTTAGATTATCTCAATTTAATTTTGCAGATTATAAAAATTAATGAAAATAGCTATTACGACTATCATGAAAGGGAAGTATTGAATCCAGTTTGAAGCTAAATTTTGCTCGAATGATAATACAAATACTCACATTTAAATTAGGCGATATGTAGGTTGGTTTGTCCGAATTATTGACCACTCAACCTTTGATATTTTATCTTGTATAGGTAGCTATATATTCGTAGTTTGTTCTGAAATCTGATTTCTAAAAGTTTTAATAATGTTACAGCAAAACAAAAATGTCTCGGGTTTGAGTCTGTTGGCTGACAACTGTGTATGCTGTTAAAATGTCGCAATACGTAGCATTATTAAATCACTTATTCTGTATTGTAATTGGGAATAAGTTATTGTTGTGCAAATGTGCAGAGAAATAAATAAAAATATGTATTCACTGCAAAACTATAAATAAATTTTCGGTTATAGTGATATCTGATATGATTTCCATTATTACATTTCTGTTCACTGAAACTTTGAAGCATTAGCCAAAATAGAGAACAATATGATTGCTGGTGATTGGTGAAACAATTTCTAATCAAGATGAACTGTCAAATAATTAATAAAATATTGTAAAAAGTATCCATTGAAGTTTTTAATCTAAGAGAGTAATGTGATATCAGTGCAAGTGGCCACTAATGACATATTTTTTTGTGAATTATCGGCGACTAATTTGAATATAAGAATTATATCATTCGATATTATATATATATTATTTTGAGAAATGTCAAAAGTTCAATATGATGTAAAATTTTAAATGATCTCCAAGGAGATAAATAATTCAAAATAGTGAAAAAAAGTAGTTGAAAAATATATTATTTTGCAAATTATTTTTCATTAGAAAGACGTCTTTAGATTTCCTTTCTATATGAATTTTTTTTTATTTATCGCGCACTATTTTGAAACTATAATTATTTAAAGAAATTTGTCTATTTTACATTTTCACTTTTGACATGATTGTCATTTATGAATTAATTTGGAAAAATAAACAACCATTATTCTTTTAACCAAATTGATTTTGCTCGCTCTTGAGACTTCAATTGTGGGAAAAACACAAAAAAACTCCTCTGTATAGGTATCTATATAGACTTCGTTATTTTTTATGGACTTATTCTAAATATTTTTGATGTCTTTCTAGTTCATTATTGTTTATTAATACCTTGAATACAAGGTACATTATTTAGTACATAATGCCCTAGGCCCTAGATATGATTTTAATAGGCCGTAAGGCATGAAGAGTCACGATACTATGGTAATACTGTCAAAAACTGGCATTTCTTCTATTCTGTGATGCCATAATTTATTATGTAGGTAATTAAAAAATATTGGTTAGGCACAAAATATTGCATGCACCATGGGCATTACTTAATGTTTATACCCCTCGTGCGACTTACAAACTCTTGGATCAGAGGCCCTGGGCCTTGTAAGTATCGTAAACATAATACTCTAAGTACATAAATAACTATAAATTTTCGATAAAATGCAAATAATATATTTTCTACATTCTCGTATTTTTGTATGTATTTCCTTTATAAATCTTTGTTTATTGATGTTATTAAACTTAACGCAATAATAAAAGTATATATGTGCACTGTGTCCCAATTTAGAATAGAGTATTAAATATTACTTAGCAAATACGAGTAAGTCAGAACTTTGCATTACAGCAAATGGGTCCTTTAATAGTACTAAGTAGTACCCTGCGAAAAATGAAATCATTTTTCATTTATTTAAAATTTAAGATAAAAAATTATTTTTCTTTTTTAGTTGGATGACGCAGCTTTGCAACTGTACAAAGATGGTGACTATGGTTCCTATTTGGATTTGGAGGCTTCAATCAGCGAACAACAAGAAGAATTTGAAGGGTTTCAAAGCAGGTAGGTTTATATAATGAGAAAAGATATAAATATAAAATTATATTTTCTTCAACTTTTATTTTAAACATTTAAACAAGTAATGACAGTAGAACTATGAATTATCCATATTAAAAATGTTCATGGTACTTTTGTATAACGTATTGCATGCTGAGCTTATACTTGTAGTTAGGATAAAATTGAATTTCATGATTTGTTAATAATTTGAAGAATAATTAAATTATAATAACATTAATGACTGACTTAAACGACATGTTTTAACTATTTGTTTATTTACATAGCCACAACGCTTTTGATGTAGTAATGAAAATACGTAAATTTTTCAACGTACGTGAAATTAGCGATGTTTTTTAACAGTCAACATGGTAGTAAATAACACCCATAATCGTCTAGAATTGTTAAACACTGATATACTGATTTGCTTAATCACCTTTAGAACTTATAATGCGTTACCACATATGGGTTGAAATTCATGTGTTCTGCAAGGTAGCGGGAAACAGCATCATACTAGAGTTGTTCGGTGAGGTTGTTTACTTTCCCTTTTATAAAAATATTGAGTAGACAATCTAAATTACCAATAAAAAAGTAAAATTTTAATATACACTATTGTTAACTTTAGGGTTAAAATATAAGTCTCCTAACCGGTAGCGGACATCAACATCATACTAAGGTAGTTCAGGAAGAGTGTCTACTTAATATTTTATAAGGACGTTGAGTAGGTGGATAATATAAATTAACTTTTTTTTAAATAATTAAATTCAAATTTGTAATGTTAACGTTAGGACTAAAATGCAAGTCGCATATGGGGACATTAGAATCGTATATTAGTTATTCAGGAGGGAGATTAATTACTATTTTATAAAGACATTAAATAGACAATTTAATTAGCTTTTTTTATAAAAAAAAATAATGATATTTACATTTGCAATGTTACATTAAGGGTTAAAATGCAAGTCTACATCGGAGTAGCTAACATCAGCATCATACTACTGATGTTCAGGGAGGATGTTCACTTACTATTTTATAAATAAAATCAATATTTAAATATATCATCACGCCTTCTACCCATTACTGAGTGTGGCAGTCTACCGAAGCAGATCTCGGTAAGTGATATATTTTGCGCGTGAAGTACGGTTACCAGCCGTCAAATCACGGCCATTAAAGATGTTAGTGGTGAGAGAGCCACAGGGGTAGTTTTAAAATGATAAAAATTGTTTATGGCCTGTGGGAATCGAACCAAGGTTCTCAGGATCCACATGCCGACTTGATACCACCGAACTAGCTACCCCTATTTTATAAAGACATTAAATTACAATGAGGTAATGGTACAGAGGCAGCAAGTCGGCCTGTGGCAATATTATTACATCAAATTATTTTAGGGTTTTTCAGGGTTACAATTTTATAAATACGTTGAGTAGACAAATCTAAATTCGTTTTTTTTTTTAATAATTAAATTTGAATCTGCGATGTATTACGCAAAGGGTTAAAATGCAAATTCATGATTCCTAGGGAGCAGAAAACCACATAATTAAAATAGCGTTATTCAGCGAGAATGTTTACTTACTATTTTATTAGTAGAGTAGAAAATTGAAAATATATTTTTTAAGGTGTCTTTCTATCGTGAGAATGAAAAAAATAATTTTTTAAACCATTTTTTTTTACAGAAATCAAGATATCGTTTTGAAATTTTTCGGGTATATTTACTTACACTTTAAGAGTACAAAAATATATATTTTTTATTTTTTTTTGGTCACACGAATTTTTTCAAAAATTATGAAAAAATGACGGACATGATTTCGGCCGTCTGGACATCTGAAAAAAATAATAAAAAATGGCAAATTATTTAGTGTTAAAGTCGCTATAGCCCGGACTAAAAGGAACATTTTTCATTGAAAAATAACAAAATGGCGGGCGTATTTCAAAAACGGGTTTTTTGAAAACTGGCCCCCATTTTTTTATTTTAACACTTATAATTTGCCTTTTTTATTATTTTTTTCAGATGTACAGACGGCCGAAATCATGTCAACCGTTATTCAAAAACGGGTTTTTTGAAAACTGGCCGCCATTTTTTTATTTTAACAATTATAATTTGCCTTTTTTATTATTTTTTTCAAATATCCAGACAGCCGAAATCATGTCAACCGTCATTTTTCGATGCGTTTTTGAAAAAATTCGTGTGACCAAAAAAACAAATGTAAAAATCAAATGAAAAAAAAAAAACATATTAGTGTGAATAAATACCTGAAAAATTTCAAAACTATCTTGATTCCTTCAGCAAAAAAAGAAATATTTTTTTTTCATTCTCAAAGTAGAAAGACCCATTAACAAAATAATGAAATTTTAATCTGCAATATTAAACTTAGGTTTAAAGTTTATGACAGAAAAATTCGGAAGACGCCCAGACTCGAACCGAGGACCTTCAGCCTTCCGGGCTGATGCTTTAACCACTAATTTATCAAATTTCAAAGTCATTCATATGATTTAAAACTCTTGAAATTAAACTTAGGGTTAAAATGCAAGTTTCCTACGCGGTAGCTGATAACTAGAGTTATGTTCAATAAGAGTATTTACTTACTATCCTATAAAGACATTAAGTAGACCATTTAAATTAGCTTTTTTTAAAAAATAATGAAATTTGAATTTGCAATTTTAAACTTAGGGTTAAAATGCAAGTTTCCTACGGGGTAGCAAACACCAGCATCATACTAGGGTTGTTCAGGAAGAGTGTCTACTTACTACTTTATAAACACATTGAGAAGTCAATTTGAATTATCCCTCCTAAAAAATCATGAATTTTGAATGTGCAATGTTAAATTCGGGTTAAAATTCAAGTAGCGCACATCAACATAATATTAGCGTAGTTTTGGAAGGATGTTTTACTTCCTAGTGTACAAGGACTTTGAGTAGACCATTTAAATTAGCTTTTTTTTTATTAAATAATGAAATTTGAATGTACAATGAAATTGAAATTCAAGACTCCTATAGAGCAGCTGCCCACAACATTATAGTAGGGTTGTACAGAGAGCGTATTTACTTATTATTTTTTAATGACAATGAGTAGACAATCTAAATTAGTTTTTTTTTTATTAAATAATAAAATTTGAATGTACAATGGGGTTGAAATTCAAGATTCCTACAGAGCAACTGTCCACATCATTATAGTAGGGTTATTCAGAGAGGGTGTTATTTGCTATTTTTTAATGACATTGAGTAGACAACCTAAATTAGCTTTTTTTGAAATAATGAAATTTGCATTAGCAATAAAATTCCAAATTCATTATTATTATTTTTGCTACAACTGTGCGATTTCTTTGTTATTACGTAACTATTATTGCCTTGGTTACGGGTAAAAAGGAGACAAATGCAGACCAAGTGTGTTTCTGTAAGCAAAGAAAAACTAGTGCGGAATGTAGTTTGTTACGCAACTGTCAAAAGCAATTTGTATTGAGAGCGATTTAAATTTCGCGCCGAGCGCGGAATTCATATTTTGGACACAGACGCTTATGGAAGAAGAAGATGCAGTGAGCCAGCGGTAGTAAATATGCAGTAGTATATTTTGACGTTTATAAACATAGCCTTAAATTGCGGTATATCTAATCTGTACATAATTAATAAAAAGAACCAAACAAAGTAAAATATATCAATAAATGATTTTATTTTAAGAATAAGTAAAATACATAATATTTATTGTTTGTGTATATTATTAACTCAGTTGTTACAGTTGCTTATATTGACATAATGTGAAGCGGATACTTTTGATTGTCTAAAGAAACATTGATTTCTTCCGTACCTGTTCATATTATTAACAGTAATATTATTGATAACAATTTCGGAGGCTTTAGAAGTATCAGCAGCAGGTTGATTGTCATTGTCGAAAATAGATCCAACATAGCATGATCTGAGATTATCTTTGGAGGTGTTTATGATAAAGAAGAATCACTCACTGTAGTATTCCAATCTAGACGATTTTGAAGAAATTATCTTGAAATTAGTGAAATATTTTTAAATAACGTAGAACAATGTGCAAGCCATCAACAAACAAACCATAGCAACGCCGTAAAACATCGTTCTCGTGTAATATCATTAAGATTTTATAAATGTTGACAATATTTTAGTGATTTTCAAAATCGCACAGTTGTAGGAAAAATGTTGCTTATAACACGTGTCGAAAAAGGTTAAGTGCTCGTGCAGATTTCTGTACTTGCACGTAACAAGCCTTTTTCGGCACTTGTTATAAAAATAACTATTTAATACTAATTTAGATCGTGTACTCAATAAATTTCCTTATTTAAGAAAAAGCTAATTTAAATTACTCAATGTCTTTAAATTAAAATAGTAAGTAAACAAACACCTTTCCTGAAGAATCCTAGTATGACATTAATGTCCGCTATCCCGTAGAAGACATGCATTTTAACTCTAAGTTTAACATTGCAAATTTAATTTTAATTTTTTTTTTGAAAAAAAAAAGCTAATTTAGATTGTCTGCTCAATGTCTTTATAAAATAGTTAGTAAACTGCTTAGTATGATGTTAATGTTCACTACCCCGTATGAGATTTATATTTTAACCTTAAGTTTAACATTAGAAATATATATTTTTTTTAATGTTTATTTAGTATAATTAGTTGAGTAAGCTGTTGGCGCTTGTTGAAACATGTTTGATTATATTTAAAAAATAATAAGTAAAAACAAAAAAGCAAATATTTATTTTTACACTTAATTCGTATTTCGACTTTTACACCATCATCAGAAGTGGCTAAAAATTCAAAATAAATCTATTTATATAGTTACATTGAGTACCTGTAAGTACATACAAATACAACAGAGATAGAAACAGATTGTAACATTTGTTAAGAGGTCATTAAGAAAATATTAAGAGCACTGCTAGTAAAGGATTAAATAGAATTTAGTAATGGCCTGCGAATGAGATCTAGTTGTTCGTTCTTAATATTTTTATTCTCCTTCAAGGCTTTATTTATTTTAATCGCTTCTAAACAGTTCATCTTTAATCCTCTCTTGGAAACATGTAAAACCTTTAGAAATTCTATTGTTATACAGTGGTTATTTTCTATATGATGTTTCGCGATATCATTAGAATCGGTTTTTCCTAATCTCCAAGAACTTACATGTTCTTTAAATCTAATATTAAAACTACGACCTGTCTGTCCGATGTAAATATAATCGCAGTCTTTACATTTAATTTCGTATATGCCGCTGTTGTTTAATTTATTCTTATAATTAATTTTATTATGGGGTAGCTAGCACAGTGGTATCAAGTCGATCTGTGGATCCTGAGAACCCTGGTTCGATGCCCACAGGCGACAAACAATTTTCACCATTTTCAAATTACCCTTGTGGCTCCCCCACCACTAACAGCTATGGGGGCCGTGATTTGACGGCTGGTAACCGCACTTCACGCGCAAAATATATCACTTACCGAGATTTGCTTCGGCAGAGTGCCACACCCAGTAATGGGTAGAATTTTATTGTTTACCAATGTTTTTGAGTAAAATCATTATAAAATGCAGCCGAAATATTTAGTTTTAAGTTGTTCGGAGTTTTTATTACAGACCGTTCCAAAATAAGGTATCTCTATAAATTTTACATTCTTTCACCGCTTGTCCTGCATAAATTTTACCTAAAATCAGTTTCTTTTGTTTTTTATATAGTTAACAATTGATACAACTAATGTTATAACCGTTGTTATAGGCAATTTGTCGAATGGTTTTAATTCTTTATTAAAATTATCTTTGGATAACGGAACGGTAATTAATCTTTGAATGAAACTATGGAAGGCTGACATTTTAGTATTAAAAGGATGGGTGTAGTTGGAATTTATTTCTGTATCTGAAAAAGTTGGTTTGCGAAAAATGTCAAAGGTGAAATTTTTACCTGTTCGGCTTATTTTTAAATTAAGAAAATTAATAGATTCATCTATTTCTTTTTCAATAGTAAACTGAATTTTGGGTTCAATGGAATTTAAGGATTTAAAAAAAAGAATCTGTCTGTTCATTCCAGTTCATAAGCAAATAACCGAAACGAAATATGTTTGGTAAAATAATTATTGAATTTAAATAAGTTTATTTCTAAATGATTCATGTAAACGTCGGAAAAAAGTGGAGATAAAGGGGAACCCATAGATAAATCATTTGTTGTTAAATTGAAAATAATTTTGTTCTAGGCAAATATTATTTAACGTTATTAAATCTTATTAATTTTTAAATTTTTGGAATTTTCCTACAGTTGTTTATAGAACGTTTTTTAGTTGGTTAACTAGAATAGATGAGAAAAAACTACACACGTCGAAGGAAAATAATTTACTATTTAGATTCTCTTACTCAATGTTTTTATAAATTAATAAGTAAAAGCCCTCCCTGCACAACCCTAGTGCGATGTTGATGTACGCTACCCCGTGGGAGACTTGCATTTTAACCCTTAGTGTAACACATAGCAAACTCGAATTTCATTATTTAAAAAAAAAGCAAATTTCGATTATCTACTCAATTGTATATATAAAATAGTAAATAAATACCATCCCTTAATAACCCTAGTATAATGTTGATGTTCGCTACCCCATAGGAGACTTGTATTTTAACAACAGTGCAAATTCTATTTTAATTTTTTTTTTAAGGTTAATTTAGATTGTCTACTCAATATCTTTGAAAAGTAAACTCCCCGGAACAACTCCAGCATAATGCTGTTGCCCGCTACCCCGTAGAACATGTGAATTTTACCCCAATTTATTGTGTTATTTAAAGATTTTCCATTAAAAACAATCGGCTGTGATTTTATTAAACCGTACGACCATACGGTTTCGTCGCTGAGCGACGCATCGTTTACTTCACGATGATAAAAATATAATAGGGGGCGTATAATATGCTAATAACACATAATATCATTGCCTTTCACATTTTTAATGTTTGTTTGCATTATTTAAGATATTACTACATATCTCTCTATACGTTTCACATTTACTTATTTTTTAAATTATATAGTTCTCAAGGTTATTTTATATTGAAGCAATTTCATAAATAATATATACTAGTGTAGATTAGTTTCCTGCTTGATAAAGAGAACGACTCATATTTTCAAAAAGAAAGTATGAATGATATTTCGCAATATTTCCACAATAAATTGTTATACATTTTTGTTTGTTTATAAGATGATACTTTCTTTTTAATATTCCGGCTGGTTATATTTTATGTTCTTTTTAACGTATGTATTTTCTAAAATATCAAAACTTTATATTTTATAAACATTCACGAATGTGTACAGTTTAAAGTTTGGAGAATATAAATAGTGATCTCAAATGAATTGCGTCATTTGATCAAATTGTACACAAGAGACCAATAAACTTGATTGTGGTTCAAACATTCAACGATTACTTTAACAAGGCACTTTAAACACTCTTAAATTATTTTAAATTAGCTAGTAATGAATTTTAATCTTCTTATTCATGGGTATTCTTTAAAATACTTATTAATATAAAACAATTAAATTTACAATTCAAATAAACTGTGAACAAATAATGAATAGTACATTTTAAGATCACTTCAAATATACAAATATAAATATGTAAAACAAAAACTCATTTTTTTTATGGAAACTTATTATTTCTATTACTAGATGGCCAGATGCTGAATCTTACTTATAACATGAGATATTATAATGACGATGATGTAATGTTTTGCCGAATGACGAAGGGATTAAATGTGATAAACAATAATACAAACTGAATGTAATGTTATCAGTGTTTCTGATGATGTGGTGTGAACGATATCTAGGATGCCAGAATAGACACGAGTCCACCCTGTTACGTTTTGTGCCCCACTCAACTATTTTAGAATCTTGTTAAAATAGTTATTTATGTATCAAAGGTTAAAACAGGCGTTTCTGGCCCGCGGCATGATTTTTAGCACGAGGCGCAAAGCGCCGGGATCTAATAACATGCTCAAGGTCAGGAACACTAATTTTACTCGTGGTACATACAATATTTTATGCACAACAAAATAACATTTAATTATATGTTCAAAAGATTAAAATATGTACATAAGTTATATGTCAAAATGACATTTTACAGAATCAAGTATTCACAATAAACAAAAATTGTCATTTTATTTATGTATCTATAGGAATTATTTTTTATGGCCCTAGGGCCAAAAAAAGGTGTTTAAGTCCGGTTTTTAGAGCTAAATCACATGAAATTCGGCCCGGTTGTGCACAAAATGTATTTTGGTGTAGGTATAATCGAATAGATTGATTGTTTATTTACTACATTTTTTGATAACTCTTGCATTTATTTTCTTCTATTCCTATTGCCTTTATAAATTTTTATTAATTTTAACATAAGTGAAATTTTATAATTAATAAAATATAATTTACAAATTTGTATTGTACATAATTTTTGTTTAATTTTAATTTTTTTTCTTAACTGTTACAAATTCTAACGCTTCTCGCGTTCTCTCATATACAGAATCCTTTCAAACACATTCATAATTTGCAGTCATGCCAATTTTCTATCATAAATTTTCAATAATTCAAATTCAAATTCAATAATAAATATATATCATCACGCCTTTTTTCCATTACTGGGTGTGTCGAAGCAGATCTCGGTAAGTGATATATTTATGCGCGTGAAGTACGGTTACCAGCCGTCAAAGATGTTAGTGCTGAACCACAGGGGTAATTTGTTAAATTGATGAAAATGTTTGTCGGCTGTGGGGATTGAACCCGGGTTCTTAGGATCCACAGCCGACTCGATACCACTGAGCCGTTACCATTAATTCAATAATAATAACAATATATGAATGCATATGCTTAGGTGCAAAATATCAAAATGAAAATATATATTCGAGAAATACCTATGTTTTAATTGTATGCATGCTATTTACTTTCATGAGATCAACAAACCACCTGACACCTGTCAAACTTCTTTGAAGTTGAACTCGAAACTACTGTCAAAAATATTAACGAAACGTTTTCACATATTTTTACTTGTTTATACGGTACCCACTAAAACAATCTTAAAATAATACTCGTGGTAAGTATTATTTTTAAAGTGTTTTTAGATGTCGTTATTATTTTAACTAAATCACCCAAAAAAGTTTTTTATTAACGTACTCATGGTACCAGCTCATATGTTAGATCAGATTTAGGCATTATTAATATTGAAAAGAAAATTAGATAATATTGTAAATGAATTTCCTTTTTATGTTTAAACATAAAAATTTTGAGATAAGTTTAACTTAACTGTTTAGTTGTTTTTTCTTTTATTTTTAACACAATTAGCTTTATTTTATTAAAATTTAGTTTTTTTTTGGTTTATAATATTAATTTTGTGTAAATATATGCCTTACCGGAAAACTATTTTATTTTTGTGTCGCCACTGAGCGTCAGTGAGTCTATTCTCGAGATCATACGAATAAAATTCGTATACTAATTTATGGATGTTGAGTATGGTTTTTTTCTAAAAAAACTGCCCTTTTCTTTCGGTCACTGAAATCAGATGTAAACAATCCCGGTTAGATGATACATGAATTATAATTATATGACCGACTTAAAAAAATAATAAAATGTACAATGAAATTCAATTTTATATAAATAATTCTAGTGAGGTCGCATACTGGTTAGATATTTGTTTTAAATGAAACACGTTTGTTATAACAAAACGGATTTATTTTTGTTGTTGTGAAGAAGTTGAGATGCTGTTCACTTGAGGAGACAAGATGCATTTTCAAGAAGTTAAGAAGGGATAGTTTCAGGTGAACAATAAATTTAAAAAATAGAATTATGCGGAATGGTTTACGACTTTTAAGCGAAGAATTTTAGGAACAGGCTTCCAGAGAAATGAAGAAATGAAAGTTTAGAAATGACACGAAGCACAATATTTACAAAATACAGAAATATACGAAATAACAAATAACAAACAACATACAATCGATGACACGAAAGATTTCCGATGCGGTAAAGGAGAATACTTTACACAATCGTGTTGTTACACAGTAAACCAAAGGCATCGCATCTGTGCAATTTGTTACTCTCGGTTGAAGTGTTTTAATGCTATAAGTTTTCGCTGATGAATTTAACTATAGCGCTTTATTTTGTGCTTCGTTATTGCATACTTGTATAACATATGCAAAAATATCTTGCGCTCCACTACGAATTGTTTTACCCTGCATAGATTTCATTTTGTAACGACTATATGCGCTTTCCTACAATACCGCTCGCCATTTGCAAGAGAAGTGATGATACACCCACATAATCAAAAATAATAATTAACACAATTTTTGGTTTAAATTCGCTACATTTATTTAAAATTCGACGTTTCGGTACATTATGCGAGTACCTTCGCCAAGAAAATGAAATATAATAATATTTATTATTTTATGAAGTCGGCCTGTGGATCTTGAGGTCCCTGGTTCGATTCCCACACGCGACAAATTTTCATAATTTGAAAAAGCTATCCCTGTGGCTCCTCCACCACTAACATGTTTGGGGGCCGTGATTTGACGACTGGAAACCGCACTTCACGCGCAAAATATATCACTTACCGAGATCTGCTGTAGCAGAGTGCCACACCCAGTAATGGGTAGAAGGCGTGATGATATATTTATTTATTTATTTATATTATTTTATTTTCCTTGCCATAACGGTACACAACATTACTGACCAAATTTAATTTGGGTGCTACAAATTTTGAATAAATCATGTTTAGCTTTAAATAAGTCATGCCTAGAAAAGATCATAGTTACATATATAGGTAGGTATCGTTTCATTTAATTTAAACTATGAATGGCATTTTTGATAAATAACCATATTTAATATTTCTACAAAAAGTGCGGCGTATTTCACAATATTGGTTTTTCCAATTTCCAATTCATATACCTATATAAAAAATAACATACTACTTATGTACTCGTATACCTTATGCACGATTTAAATAAGCCGTGTAATCGATTCAACTTTCTTGGATCTGCATAAAATAAACATTTGTTTAATATGGCAATAGTCAATGTCGTCGATGAATCATCAACACCTATGAAGACGAAAACGATTGTCAGTGTATCCTGACCAAAACCAATCAATTACGAGTATAACCTTCATACATGAAAAACAAAATTAAATCTTTAATTAGGGCCAATAATTAATACATATATATATATATATATATATATATATATATATATATATATATATATATATATATATATATATATATATATATATATATATAAATTTATTAATTCATGATTCAATTTAATAAATTATGAGTCATATTGGGGAATAATTAAAGGACATAGGCTTAAGTTGTTAGTCATTTATTGAAGATATGTTATTTATTGAACATATCTTCAATAAATGACTAACAACTTAAGCCTATGTCCTTTAATTATTCTCCTACATTATTTTATCTTATTAAAACAATCTACTATGCGTCATATGGTTTGTTTCATTGTTTTAAGTAATATTATAAAACGAACTCGATAGAAGTTACGTTTTGTCACAATTAATAGATTCATATTGGCTGGAATTCTAATGGGAAATCTAAAAGAATGGGTAGTACGTATCAGTACGTTCGAATTTAGTAGGACACTACTGAAATCTTGGAAACTAAGATATACAAGTTTAGTTAAATTCTTTTTCTAAAATATCTCATGTGTGACTAGATTACTAGGTAATGACGACGAATAAATTTTGGGCGGTTTGTTCTTTCAAAATAATTTAAATAATATCTACAGTTGCATATCGCAGAAATGTTTAAATTAAAATATGTAAATAATTTAAATAAACAACAAGTTGGGCAGTTTCAAGATATTTTATAAAATTACAATTTGTTAAGTAGAATTAGTAAATAAGTTACAGTTAAATTACCAAAATAATGCCATTTTACAAGGCGATTCTAATTGTATTTTTGGGTCAATACTAACTTTTTATATATATATATATATATATATATATATATATATATATATATATATATATATCTAAACATATCGAAAATAAAGTTTCATATAAAATTTGGCTCATGCCCCTTAAAGGTATCCAGGTAAATATTTCGTTCATGGAAAAATTTTCTAGATAAGAGTACGACTAATTTTTTTATTTACGAAATATCCGAAACGCATATTTTTTTTCTTATTTTAACAATTTTGAGATTGCTGTTTTACAAATTGTAATAAATAAGTTTTACTGTATTTGTATAAAAATGTTTAATTAATATTACCTGTTGGTATCGAGAAAAACAATTTTCACTACTCTGACTCTCCTTGCACTAACATCATTCGGAGCCATGATTTCACGGCTAGTAACCGCACTTCATGTGCATAAATAAATCACTTACCTACATAGATCTGCTGCGGCAGAGTGATATCCAGTAATAGGTACATGATGGTGTGATGATATATTATATTATTATTATTATTTATAGTTAATTATGTATTATATGGGGTAGTGGCTCAGTGGTATCGAGTCGGCCTGTGGATACTAAGAACCTTGGTTCGATCCCCACAGCCGACAAACATTTTCACCAATTTAAAATTACCCCTGTGGCTCCCCCACCACTAACATCTTTGGGATCCGTGATTTGACGGCTGGTAACCGCAACTTCACGCGCATAAATATATCACTCACCGAGATCTGCGCTGGCAGAGTGCCACACCCAGTAATGGGTAAAAGGCGTGATGATATATTTATATTTATTTATTTTATTAATTTATTTATGTATTATATAGAAAAAATAAGTACCTATTCAATGATTTAATAATTAAATATATCGTAAAAGATTTAGTATTGATAAAATCTGAAGAAAAAATCTGTTATTTTACGAAAAGTTGGTTCCTGTTAAAAAATCTTAAGTTTGCAAAAAATGTATCCTTTGAAAAATATTTGCTTACGCTACTGGATATCACTTTTTTTAGTTACCCGATATGCAATTGTTAAAAAATTATATGTAAAAGTAAGAATCTATCAAAATATTTTTCTAACATTATTAGGTATATGCTATTTTCTCGAAATCCTAATAGTAAGCCAAAATAAAAAATACTGATTGTATACGAAAATCCTTTTTAATATTTATTTACATTAAAGCAATAGTTTTCAAACTTTGCTAAGCCCTTGGAGGTAAAAATCACAAATAAATTGTATCGCGCATTACACAAATAGAACCACGATTTTAGAAATTAGTAAAGAAAAACTTCTCATTAAGAACTTTAGCATAGTTTCTTAAGAAAAGAATGAATAGTATTTTGCTATCATACTTGAAATGAATTCTTACTTTAAATGAACAAGATCTTATCAAGATGAACTCTCAAATGAGTAATTTATCATTGCCTTTAAACATTTTATTCGATATTGTTCATTAAAGTAATTCTTAAATTTTAAGTGAACGCGGTGCAACTGGATGAATCTTTAAATACTGTTTTTACAATTTCTAAACGGCATCTGGCGACCTCCCCTCAAATGTATTCGCGACTCTACGGGGGGTCGCGCCTCACACTTTTAAAACCACTGCTTTAAAGTATACTCAGTTGTTATTATTATTATCGTTGTTACACACCTACTTGGAAATCGTCCAATATTTAAGTATCCAAGGATATCTCCGAGTAACATATATGATATTTTTGTCGCATGCCTCGTAACTCATAGGTGGTTCTGAATCACATGTAATGAAATGTTTTAGTTTCAGTGGGAAAATTTTGCATGTATTTATAACAATATTAGCTCAGATTCTACGATTCGCTTTTTGCCCAATATTTCGTTAGTGTTTGAAGTGAGTGCGGAAGGGAGAGTCGATTTCTTTTATTGATTTTTTTTTTTTATATATAAAAATATTATTTTTTGTTTCACGAAATGGGTTACATTTATGAAGATACGATTTGCATACCAAGGTAAGAAAAATTAGCAATACGCATATTAATTCATACACTATAATGAACATCTATGCCAGGAATAAACAATAAAAAATCTCAGAAGTTTTTTTTTTTAAATGCAGGTATTTATTTGTTCTTTACATTATTCAAACATTTATATTATTATCAAAATTTCACTAAAATGTAAAAGCTTATGTATTATATTTTATTCGCTTTTTGAGTATTATTTTTAGGAATTGACGATTTTAAACGTCTGTTTTGAAATTTGTAAATAGGCTTTTTTTTCAGTTTGTAAGACATGGTACATATTTGAATATAGTTGTTTTATAGAAAAGCTTTTATTGTTATATAAAAGTCAATAAACTTTAATAATGAAACTCTAATGGCCATTTGCACAGCTGTCATTCAGATACTAAATGTAACTTAAGTAAAATTATATAAAACTAAAAAAATAATGTGAAATGAATTAATAAACATTGCTGTCAACAATTCCATTTTATTTTTATTTAGTGACGGCGGAGCAACTGACTATGAAACTATTCTGTGTAGGTTTTCGTTGAACTTGTATACATTTAAAAAACTGGTAGATAAATAGATACTACTTGTAATTTTAACATTTTTCTACAAGTTTAGTCAATTGTATTTCAATTATATAATCTTTTATAATGTTTCTACCTACGCGTGGAACTGACAGTATCTTGTTAATATTAGTGTTATTTTCTTTTATTTCGCAAAATTAATTGTAGTTTACTCGAATTAAACATTTTTAGTACTATTAAAATAAATAAATATAAATATATCATCACACTTTTTACTTATTACTGCGTGTGGAACTCTGCTGAAGCAGATCTCGGTAAGTGATATATTTATGCGCGTGAAGTGCGGTTACCAGGCGTCAAATCACGGCCCCCAAAGACGTTAGTGAAGGGGAAGCCACAGAGATAATTTTAATTTAGTGAAAATTGTTTGTCGGCTGTGGGAATCAAACCGGGGTTTTCAGGGTCCACAGGCCGACTTGATACCACTGAGCCGATACTGGTGTGCTCGTTATTTCTACTATTATTAATAATTAAATTATTGGAAATATTGAGCATACCAGTAGTAGCAAAATTCTGTACATCGTTAATATTGCATTTAATTTTGGAAATTATGGTTACATAATCAGTATAACAAATAATATTTGCGGTTTCAATTTGTGGCATAAGTTTAGAAACTACCTAGATATTTGCAACAATTGAGTTTAAAAAACATTTAGCTGTGAAAACAAGAACCTAATTCTTATAATGAAAACAGTAATACAGCTTCATCATGCTGCACAGCTACGTAGCAGCATGCTAGAGCTAGATTACAGAATGTAAATGTTAGTAGCATCGTGCTTAAGACGGAACAGTTACCAGTTTCCAATAGATCATGAGTTATGTAGATGAGGCAACACCGTTAACTAACCTGAGCTGGAGGCGCTGTTGCCACACTTCCCTGTGCCGTGACCTCCTCCTTTCGCCTTTTCCTTGTAAATCAAACTTCAGAGAATTGATATTGGTATCCAAGGCACTGTGTAATAGATCTGTGTTATAAATTTATGTTTGAATACATATATTGTATATCAAGCCTTTATAATATGGGACATGTATGATTTTCAAATATTATTTTAAAGTAATTTTTATACTGCCGTAGACATATAAAAATATTTTAAAATTAATTTGATAATCCTAATGAAATAAATATTCTTGTTTTAAATAATAGTTCCAAATAACGCGATCAAAAAAGCGAAGTATGTGTCTCCATGCTCCGCGACGTCATGACATCTGTTGATACCGTACACGCGCATGTAGTACATGCTCTTGTGAGTTTTCTTGTAAATTATGGCCAATCCAGACTCAAGTACATCAAATTATAAATATTGTTTAGTATCACGTTGTACGAGTACTACGATTAGTATTCCAGGAAAAATATTTGTTGTAATACCGGGTACAAGATAAGCGAAAGGGAGAAAATTATGGATGAAAGCCATGAAACGTAATATAAAAGACACACAAATAAGATGGTTTTGTTTGTGAATACCATTTTAATGTAAGTGTATTTTCATAAATGACTATTAGATTGATTTAATTTAACATTCACATATTAATAACAATTTACTATAGTTTGAAGAAGACATGGTTAATGGGCTTCTATATCTATTTTTAAAATTTTAAATATACCCTTAGGGAGTGAGGGACTTCAATCTTTCGAGAAATGCTCGCTCCATATTTATTCTTTCCTCCAAGGTAGATTTGCTACCATATACGACTTCGTTAATTGCAGCGACTTTACTAAAATGCAATAAAATTGCTATCGGTGAATGGTGATAGTTTTTAAGTACGGTTGTGGTTATTCTGCATTTTAAATTGTAATCGATATGTTGTTAAAAAGATATTTTAAATTTACGGTAATGGGTTCCTATACCTATTTTTTTTTTATGAAACTACATGATAAACTATGACGATCAGTGAAAACGCGGGTTGAAAATTCTCTATATTACAAGTGATATAATTTTCTTGTATTCGAGTTATGACGTCCCAAGTTCGGTTCAGTAGTACTTAACTTGTTTCGTTCGAGGAGTGTAAATAATATACGATTTAATCCTTGAAAAATAATCTGAATATGTTGAAAATAATATTTTATAGAAGTTGCAAGCCCAAGAAAAAGAAATTAAATTACAGTTATAAATATACAACGTGTTGAACATGTACATACCTGCAAACGACGAACAGTTTGAAAAACCAGTGCTAAGATGTCATGGTTAGTTACGTTCTAGTCCGCATATGTCTCTTATTTACCGCGTGAAAATACTTGTGGCCAATGAGCGCTTCCGAACATGGGACGTCACTATATTTTTAATCGCTTGTATCTCTGAAGAAAAACATTATTTTTAACTGATTTTTTTCAATAACAGCCATTATTCAATATATATTTTATGTTTTTATCCTTTATTCTTGGTATTTCTATTATGGTATACGAACCTATTACTTTAAATTACACATTTTTCACTGTCAAGAAAATAGGAAAAGGATCTGTTTCATCAACAAGGAGAAAAGTTCTATTAAACGATGTGGTTAAGAATTAGTAAGTGATTTACTGCAAGAGGCTGCGACAAAAACAGAAGATACGGCTGTTGACGAGCATAAAAAAATATTCCTGAACATAATGAGGAATTATAAGAAATTCCTAAATTAGCATCCGAAGATCAATTTAGTCTAAATGATAAATATTCCCAAACAAATGTAATAAGTTATACAACAATAGAAGTACAATGCAAAAGTCAAAATTCTAGAAGTAAAAGCGTTCAAACAGATTTTCTCGAAAAAGTTCGGAACGTTGCTAATAAAGCTTGTTCACCAATTAAAATACCAAAATCTCCCACAAAGGTTGGTATTACTACTAAAGATGTATTAAATACATCTTCTTCAAATATAAACAGTGTCAGTGTTTTTCGTAATGAACAATCTCATTCTTCAAACTTACGTGACAGTAGTAAACAGAGTAAAATGCATATGTATAGAACGTAATTATTATAATATTCAGAAATGTCTATTGTATGTAGGTATACCGGACGATTGTCTAACCAGATTGTGTCGACTGTAATGCGTTTTTATTATTCTACCGACAAGCTAATGTAAAAGAATTGAAGCTGCGGATTAATCGTGTTTCCAAATTAATAGACGATTAAATACTTTAATATAACGCGATTTAATACAAGATTAAATAGAACTGAAATAAGATGAACTTCTTGTAGAAATTTATTAAACATAAAGATGAAATAGCAATATTTACAGAAGTTATAAATTAATATTGAAATTAAACAAAAGAATCGACAATGGACACAACAACAACAACAACAACAACGTATGATTTAAACTATTACTTAGTTACAAAATAACACGGCAAGACTACTTTTTTCGAGTGAAGACGAGAGACAACTTGTCTCAATAAAAGCCAATCTACCATTAACTAATTGCTGTTGTTCTCCATGGAATGTCCTGACAAGGGATAAGAGGGTGGTATTTTATTGCCATGCATGAGTTTACATAAAAACCCAGACGGGGTGAGTTACAAAGGTTAAACTATCTCAGACCAATGTATAGCTAATAATTTACCCAGATATCTCATCACATCCCGTATAACTAGACAGACAAGCATTTAATTCGATAAATAATAATTGAAGGAATACTGAAGTTATTATAACATATGCACTAATAAATTTGATAACCAAAATAAACTGTGAAGTCAACTTCAGAAAGATAGGAGAGGATTTTAGAGTATCTGGTGGTCAGACAGCATTTTTTTTTTTAGTAAAACAGTTTCTGCATTAAGCTGTTGAATAAAAAAATTATATTTTTTGGCTTGAGAAAAATGAAACAAGTATTGCCATTGGCGATTGTTTTGAAATCGAAATCAATAGACCGAGTAATCCCGTGACACAAGAAGACACCTAGTGAGAATATAAGAAAACTCCGGATGGATTTGTTAATTTTATTTCGAATGAAATTAGAGGTCGTACAACTGATGTCGCGATTGTTAAAAAATCGGAATACTTAAGCGTTCTATCAAGAAAATGTTCAGTTTTGGCAAATCGCGTGTTCATATAAATAAACACGTTACTACAGCCTGTAAATTGAATTTTAATAAGACCTCCATCAGTAAAAGTAGGCACTAAAAGTACAAAGTTAGAAGTGATTGCTGCACTGCGTGTCCACGTAGGGTAATTAGAAGAGTTCGCTAATTTAAAACACTGAAACCACATGCTTGTGTCAATAATAAAAGCTATTTACATAGCGAAGCGAGTGCTTTAATTTGCGCGAATGGTGCAAATGACGTCTTCGTGCACGAGTTTTGTACAATGCTTTTTGTACCGAGCAAAAATTATAGAATTGACAATGAGGAAAATTATTAAATTTGATGCGTGAATTTATATTCACAGTATGCCATGTCATGAAGTGACATTTGTTATTTGAATACAAATTGTTTATTTTTCTTGTCAATCATGTTAATATATGTCCGTTTGATGACGTTATAAGCTAACGTCTCTATTTCTTTTATAAATTTTTTAAAATGTATGTATATACGTAAGTACAATTAGCGTTCTAATAGTCAAAATTTAGAATAATAAAAAATCGGTGTTTTCTCAATTACTTTTCGCACTAGTGCACAAATTTTCCATCGGTTTCCAAGGTAATGTAAACATTATTTTGAATGCTGCGAGTACAAAAACTTATTAAGTACCTGGATCATATTGTTATTATTGCTTATGGTTTGATTAAAATACAGAGAAACATAATTAAGGTCTAATGATATAAAACAATATACAATCTGAATGAAAATATATTTTTAAATTAATTATATATCTAATATAAGAATAAATGTATGTAATGTATTGGCCAGTTATAAATTACTTAATATTTTCCAATAACCTAGGAAAATTTTCTTGCTTCCAAAATTCTCTAGCTTTTCCTAATATTTCCTTAAAATATTCTGCATCATACGTAATTTCTAAAATATTTACTTGCATATTCAAGTTGCCTTGCAAGCAGCTGGACGTATTTAATTGTTCTGTCGGCACACATCCAGTAGTAACACCTTTATTGTCTCTCAATTTTGGTTTCTTCTAGTAGCATTCTAAGTGTTGGCTGGATAGTTTTCTTATGAGCCCACATTAAAAAAGTCAAAGCATACGTACAAACTCCTTCACTGCGGGCACAGTCCAAATATTTAACTTCGTCAATATTTTCTTCGTCTTCAGATATTACGACCTTACCTTTATAATTTTTTGCTCTAATTTTATGTTCTAGACATATTTCACCCAGAACAACTCATGGAGTATCTGTTCTTTTTACTTGTATACATCCTATAACGGTATCTATATAAGAATCTCGCATTGATCTGCAATAATAAAATTAAAAATTAATGTATATAAATAACTAGATGTATTATAATAGTATATTACGTACCATGAACTGTAAGTGACAGTTTTTAGGTCAAGAATGTAGGCCCGATGGGTCGAGATTTCCTAAAAATTAGCGACCTAAAAATCAATTACAGTTCGAGGTAAGTGAGCTATTTTTTACAATACTTACACAAATAGAAGAAAAAGAAAAATAGGTTTCAATATTGACAACTGTCAAATTGTTGTCAAAATAAACAGGACCTTGATATATAAAATTTACTTATTGTTCACGGTGGACAGTAAGTAAATATTAAAGTCCTGATATAACCATGGAAACCACTGTGCAATAAAAGTTCCTCTTACTGTGTTTAAATTTTGTCATTAATAGCCAACTTACAGTACAAGTGTTGTAAAAAAAATTATTTATACTTACAATTGTACGCATCTATGTTTAGGAAATTATCGCTTATTTTATATATATATATATATATATATATATATATATATATATATATATATATATATATATATATATATATATATATATATATATACATACATACATACATATCTTCTCGCTATATCCCATCAAATGGGGTAGCACAAACCCTAAAATCACTCATAACATAATCAAATAATCAGCCCCCGTCAAAAATTATCATTCAAATCCACCACCCTCACTTCAACCACTTTCATAGATCCCTCCATATAAACTCATTTATTTATCACACTCGAAATCATTCCTTACATAAAAAACCCTCTATCACATCCATCCAATCACTCCTATTCACTTATCATTTAACTTCTTTCTTATATTATATTATATTTTATATATATATATATATATATATATATATATATATATATATATATATATATATATATATATATATATATATATATACTTGTTTTTTCATGGGCACGGGTTTTAGTTGCACAAATATGAACTTGTGACAACACGACGGTTTTTTTAGCCTCGCGGATTCGTGGATATCTCTAAGAATTATGTTTGGTATAAGTTTCTTAGATTATAAATTTGATTGTTTAAAGTGCGAACGAAGCAAGCGTTGTCAGCAATGCGTGATCTTTTTTAGAAAAATTATTGTATGTAAGTTGTCTGTTCGGACCACTGAAGGTATTCCGAAAACTCGACTAAATTCGATTTCAGATAATAGAGCGCAGGTCACTAAATATGAAGGATAATGTTTTTTCTTTTTTCAAATAATTTTTATTCTTAAACGAAGATAGGGACAAGTTTCATATAAAAATTGCTGTTACTCATGCTTTCTTTGCACTTAAGCTTGTCTATATACCCGACATTTGTTTACAACATGTCTGCGACGTGTCGTTTCATTATCCAACATGTATTATTAAATGGACATGGAGGCTCGTATTGCGAACAAGCTTCAATGTGTCAACGACAATTTTCGTACGACACTTCATGCTCCAATTTCAAGCGACTTATATGAAAATTGACGATTTTATGGTAGTTACAAATTGCCATGAAAAATAAAACCAAAACTTCTAAATTTTTTTCTGATAGATCTGTTAAAATAATTATTTTATTTAATAGCAAACAAGGAGCTAACCTCAAATTATTATTTATTTTTGTGCACGTTTCGTAAATGAATTTATCGACAAATTTACTGCCAAATAAAAAGTAGGTTGAAAATTGTCGTCGACATGTCGTACCAAAAAAGTTCCAGTCATTTCGCATGTAACAACTGGCCTTACGACATTTGTCTGTTGAAAATTGTTGTCGATATGTCGTACAAAAAATGTTACAAACATGTCGCGTGTATAGACGACATGCCTTAAATGCAATAAATATTTTTATGCACAACGAGTCTGAAATTCATGTGTTTAGCCCTAAAAAGCGGGCTTAAACACTTCTAAAAAACAAATATCGCTGCTTACTTGTGGGGAGTATCCTTTGTACGGGCATAGGGTTTGTTTGCTTAAAACGCGAGCGAAGCGAGTCTTGCAAAGAACATGAACAATATTCAAATAAATAAATGAAACTTTAAAATTTAACTCCGAAATTATATTAAATGTATAATTGTTCGTGGATCCAACACATAAAATTGGTAAATCGTAGGATTTATCCATTTTCTGGCATTTATAGGAACATATATAATTCAGCTTTCATTTAATGTGAGTTGAAATAATATTTACCTGTTTATAACTCTAGAGTAATTTTGTTTATTGGCAATGTTATTATATTTATTCAATTTTGCCTTATAAACTCATGTTTAACTGCTTGGATCCGGACCATTAAAGTTTCTGTTTTATAAACAATCGCTTAAAATTTTTATTTCGCTGGCGGTTTTTTTTATTTCACTAACGGTTTAAAAATGTCAAATAGATGTCAATCAAAATAAAATAAAAGTTTATTAAATAATTATACAAACATTATAATGTATTGAAAAATTCAAAACCAAATTTAACAACGCATTTCATTTTTTCATTACCAAAGATAGGTTTTGCAAGGATTCACTTATGAAAAAAAATGTTGCAGTTTTGAACACTACCATTTTCATAGTTTACACTTTTCGAAGCACTAACTAATTCGTTGTTCACGACTTTATGTAAATGAACTGCATCATCAATTAGAACATCTGCATCTTCTATTTTCACTTTCTAAACACTGTAAATACTTTATTGAAGAGAATTCACAACTCTCATTCTCTATCTGCGATCCAATTTTTTCCTGTGAGCAATTCAATCCATGGCAACTTATGAAACAATCTCACAGTCAGCGACTAGATAACAGTAAGCGATTATTGACATTTCAAGCTTCTGACCAGGCAGCGGAAAGTTATATAGGTAACCATGGGACTGTGTTTATAGTTAGACTTCCACCTAAGGAATGGCGCTAATAGTCTTTATGTGAAGACATCGATTTTAATTTACTACTATATCGGCAATTATTGGTTACTAAATTGTTCCTGTAGTTGTCATTTGTACATATTAAAATTTTTTCATCTGTTAAATATCCAATTAATTTTTATTTGTGAAATAATTTCATATAAATAATGTCATCAACTAATATCAATTATTGTGTAAAAAAACTGCACTGCTACTGGTAAGTAAGAGATCATATAATAAATAATATTTAGATGAGGAAGTCATAATATATTTTCAAGTTCACAAGAGTTGGATAAAACAGCGATTGAAACACTTCAAATTATAAATAAATTGTATACAGAAGAATATTTTAATAAATTTTTAAAATAAAAAAATAAATATATCATCACGCCTTCTACCCATTACTGGGTGTGGCACTCTGCTGAAGCAGATCTCGGTAAGTGATATATTTTGCGCGTGAAGTGCGGTTACCAGTCGTCAAATCACGGCCCCCAAACATGTTAGTGGTGGAGGAGACACAGGGATAGCTTTTTCAAATTATGAAAATTTGTCGCCTGTGGGAATCGAACCAGGGAAATATTTATATTGTAATAATGAATTTTTATTTTATGGAGTTTAAATAAATATAAAATAATAATAAAAAATACAAGCTGCCCAAATATGCATATCGAGTTGCCTATATACATGACTTTAGTTAGACTTCCACTACTCAGATGGCGCAAAATACAGTCCCAGTGCGTAACATGGCAGTTTCTTATCTTTAGTAGTATATTATGGTCTGTGCTTCTGACTTCATTTATAAAAATCATACACTCAAATTGGAGAAGTTTATTAAGGCAAAAATTAATAAATAGTTGCATTACACTCACGGTTTAAAACTATTACGAGTATGAGTGATTTTTAATTTATACTGTGCAAGTCAATATTTTATTGGTATTTTTTAGAATATTTAGTGAGACAATGGGCTATTATACCATAATCTAAATTACAAGAATGAAGGATAAAAACATAAAATATGTATTGGATAATAGCTATTAGTGAAGAAAATTAGTTAAATATAATATTAAACATCAGAGATATAAGCGATTATAAATATAGTGACATCACATGTCCGAAGGTTCTCATTGGCACAAGCATTTTCGCATGGTAAATAAGAGACATATGCGGACTAGAACGTAACGTTTCCTGGTATGTACGTGTTCAACATGTTGTATATTTATTACTATAATTTATTTTCATGTTCTTGGGCTTGCAACTTTTATAAAATATGATTTTCAACATAGTAACATTAATTTTTAAAAATTCTATCGTATATCAGTTACACTCTTTGAACGAAACAAGTTAAGTACCACTGAACCGAACTTGGGAAGTCACAACTCCAATACAAAAACTTTAAAAAATTATATCTCTTGTAAAATAAAGAATTTTCAATCCGCGTTTTCACTGATCGTCGTAACTTATCGTGTAGTTTCATAACAAAAATAAAAAATAGGTATAGGAGTCCATTATGATTTTACTGTGCTAATGATTATATTTACCAATCGAATCAATATATTTGCTGGTCGACTTCTCATGGTTTCTACTGGTTAAAAATATGTAGTTAATAATATGTAATAATAATTAGTTTTTCTAAGCATAAATTACAGGGTAAATATATTTTTTACTGCGAAAATATTATTTTAGCTTAGCTATAGTTATTATTTACTTGATTAAGAAATCATTACTGGTTAAAGTAAAAAAAAAAACTAATCAAACGTTGAACTTACTACTGATCGATTAAATACAAATCATTTATATCTAGTCAAGCTGTTTGTTTTTAACTATTAAAATAATGTTATTTTTGAGTCTACTCTTATATGCATAAAAATTGAAAAATAAATTAATATTTAATATACGGGGTATCCAAGATAGCCCCATTAGGGGGTTATTTTAACTAAGTTCTTGTTTTCTCGAAAGAATGCATAGGTCACTAGATACAAATAAAAATGTAAATTTGCATTTTTTTATTATTGGTTATAATGTCTTAATTTAAATTAATACAGTTTGTACATTTCTGAGGTACCTTTTCATGAGTAATGTACAGAAGTACTCATTTTTTTTTGTCTCCAGTCGTTATCCATAATATCTTCTACTTCATATTGAAGTAATTAGGTTTGTTCCAGCTCCAAACTCTGAACTGATACTGATTCCGAACTAGTTACTAGTAGTCCGATTCTATTATGACTTTAGATCTGTTTAACTAGAATACAAATTTCTAAAATAGTTCGGGATGCTCTCAAGAGATGTTACTACTATAATGCAACTATCTTCATTCATATTATTGTCATCTAATATAAAAAAGTCAGATCTGCTTATTTAAAAAAAATATATCATTCTTATTATAACTCGAAATAACATATTGATAGTAATATTAAATCTGTCAGCAACATTCTGAAAACTGGGTGTCTGATAACTAGCAAAATATTAAAATATGTTTTTCTTTTGCTGTCATTTTTAAATTTTCCTCTCCAGAAATTCTACTATAAATTTCGCTAAGCGCAATTTTTTTAGTAAAGGTATTTAGAACATCTTTGCTTAATCTAAAATGTTGTTTACATTTTCTGTCACTATAAAAATGCCCCGTCTCCATGTAATTCTCATACCTTGGATTTTTCGTATTTAAAAAAGCCAAATTCAATAAATCAAAATATTCGTCACCAACACTGTCACTTCTGTCACTATCGCTTCTAGAAAAATATCGTTTTATTTTAATTAAAACCGGTAACAAATACAACATAAATCCAGGCTATCATTTCAAAATTCGATTGTCAGAATTGAACAAAATGCGCATCTAGAACTACTAGTTCTTGCTTAGGAGCAAGGGTTATTTGAACGTTTCAAAATTAGTTATATAACCGTAATTTTTAGAGTTGGAATACAAAATTTGGAACTAGTTCGGAATTGTCATGCTGGAACGCTGAATCCATTCTAATACAGTTCTAGAACGGTTCAAACTGGTGGCTGGAACAAGCCTATTGTAAATATCTTTCCGAGGTTAACATAAACCATACATTAAAACCAAAGCGTTCTTGATGCCTTGCTTATCTTATGATTCTTGGATTTACAGTTGCCCAATGGTGAAAATTATGCCTGTCAAGTAAAC
Source organism: Pterostichus madidus (assembly GCA_911728475.2). Classification (NCBI taxonomy): domain Eukaryota; kingdom Metazoa; phylum Arthropoda; class Insecta; order Coleoptera; family Carabidae; genus Pterostichus; species Pterostichus madidus. The sequence continues at coordinate 24,207,284 of OU452301.1, read as the reverse complement.
TAGTATTTGTAAACTTACTTTCATCTGACCACATAATTGTAAATGGAACATTTGTATTATTTCTGCAGGCAATTTGAAACCATTGGTAATATTTAAATCTTCTTTCATTCGCTCCAAGACGAAGATATTGGCAAATATGAAATTTATACGGATTGGTAGCGATGCTTTTTCAAAATAACATGTGCACTGGATTTTGGTATATCTGTATGTACTTCTGTTTCGCGAACGGAAGTTGTTGGCTCATTTCTCAACTCTATTTTCCTTATTTATATCAACTGGTTTCGAGTCTTATATTGGTCCAACCAATATAAAATTACTGTAAAAAAACTTGTTCATATAATTTTTTTTTACATTTGTAAAATCTTCCGTTTTTTCTCGAACAATAAAAACTGTCGTATACGATATGATAGTGAAACAAATTTGTTATCAAGAGTGAAAAACATAGATAACTGAACATTGTTTCATTACAATCGACTTTTTTTGTTTTGCCATGCTTACCGTGATATAGTTATTTTTATAACAAGTGCCGAAAAAGACTCGTTACGTAAAAGTGCAGAGTTTAACGCACGAGTCTTTCCGAATGCGAAAATCTGCACGTGCACTTAATCTTTTTCGACACGTGTTATACACGACATTTTCCTACAACTGATACTTTAGAAAATTACTAAAATATTATCAGGATTTATGAAATTTAATGATATTACATTAGAACGATGTTTTATGACGTTGCTATGGTTTGTTTGTTGGTTTTTTTTGTTGTTTACGTTATTTAGAAATAATTCATTAATTTCAAGATTGTCTTTATTTGAATAGTACAATAAACGATTCTACTTTATTATGTATATATCCAGAGATAATTGAAGCCGCGAATCAAGCTACGTTAGATCTATTCTTGGCAATCAACCTGCTGCTAGTACATCTGAAATCTTCGAAATTGTTGTCAATAATAGTAGGGACTGTTGATAATATGAATACGGAAGAAATCAATGTTTCTTTAGACAGTACAAAAGTTTTTACTTCACATTATGCCAATATATGTAAACAACTGTAACACCTGTGTTATTAATATAAACAAACAATACAAATTATGTATTTCACTTACTTTGTAAATAAAACCATTTGTCAGTATATTTTTCCATCTTAGATCTTTGTAACAGTTGAAACAGATATTGAGGTTAGTTAGTTTGTAAGTAAATAAAGTATGGACACCGGCGCTCTGTGCGAAACCGCGAAATTTATATCGCTGTAAGTTAAATTAGATTTTGATAGTTGCGGAAACGAAATGCAATTGTGTTTTACGTTTACAGAAAAAAACTTGTTCTACAATTGTCTCCATTCCATCCGTAACCAAGGCAATAATAGTTAGATAATAAAAAAGAAATTGCACAGTTGTGCAAAAAATATGTAAAAAAATGCCAATTGAAGCAATAATTATTCAAATGTGGCTTGTCCTCATAAATATGATATTAGTTTTATATTTATTTTGATGTATTAATATAAATTTAAATAAATTTGTGGAAGTGAAGTTTAATACTCGTAAGTATATGTTTTATGTACCATTATTATTCTGATTTCCACGTTAGAAAGTATTTTCATTGTTCTACTTGTATTTCATTAGAATACAAAAGTTTAATATATGTATGAATAACCTACTTGTACGACGAAGCTGTAGAATCGAGAGTAGGATAAGAACCTAGAATTCACGTCACCGGCAATAAAATGAATAAAAATTTTCACATCCGTTTTTATTTCTTTCATGAATTTTCTGCTTAAAATTAATATCAGTTAAAAGGAAATCAAAAAAATTATTTAACGATTTAATCAATAAAATCTAAATAACTGTATAATGGGATGATTATTGGTTTCCTGTTTCCTGATGAATAAACGTTTGTTAGTTTTTGCAGAACATTTTAAGTACTAAATAAATTTCATATTACATACTAGCAGCTTTCAAATTCAAGTACATATTAAGTGTGAAATAATTAGAAATACATGAAATTTTAATTTAATCCAAAAAAATCTAATGAAATTGTAATTGTCAATTTCACGGTGCGTTTTGGCGTTTATAACATGAAAATTACTTCTTTTTTCTTTGATGATATCATATTATACATATTACATTAAGCATATCACATTAAAAATAATTATATAGACCAATATGATTTCAAAAGTCAATATGGCTTCAGCGTAACATTTTTTTATTGCTTTAATTTTAATTATACAATAATGTCTATATGTTTATATGGGGTAATGGCCCAGTGGTATCAAGTCGGCCTGTGGATCCTAAGAACCGTAGTTCGATCCCCCACAGCCGACAAAACATTTTCACAAATTTAAAATTACCCCTATGACTCCCCCATCACTAACATCTTTGGGGGCCGTGATTTGACGGCTGGTAACCGCACTTCACACGCATAAATATATCATTTACCGAGATCTGCTTCGGCAGAGTGCCACACACAGTATAAGGACATGATGATATATTTATTTTAAATTCATATTTCGAAAATTACTAACATTAATTCATATCTCCAGGACCGGAAAATATTCATATTAGTGTGTTGTGCTCAAAAAAAGGAACTGATATACAAGAAATATTTAAATGCAATGCTTTCCTGTATACATTCGGGAGTACTTACTTTTTTATTATATAGAAAATATAGAGATACATTCATCTTCTGGCGATAGTTTCTTGTGTTTTTTATATCAAAAATATAATTATAAAAGACTAAAGAATTAAAAACTGCATACAATCAGCTTAAATTTATTGATGTGTAATATGTCGCTTTTACGTATATTAAAATTTATATCTTTAAGTTGTTTACAAAGTGCCACGAGAAATAAAAGAAATCATTTTATTTATTGTAGCCGTATATCATATATTCTTGCTTGCGAATATGTGAAACTCTAAATTAGTTTGACGCATAGTTATTGCCATTTTCTTCATTTTATCCATATAATCTAAATAAAGACTTATATAGTTTCAGAAATAAATTACTGCGAACCATATTTTTCACATTTTCTTCATTTTATTGTTCTTATGAATTCTTTGTAATGTTTTAGTTTCCCAGTGATTATATTATTGGTGCAGACGCACAGTGCATTGCAGAGCATGCGTCACAGTTCGTAGTGAGAGGTAGAAATAAAGCGCCGTATCCTGTGCATGTTATAATTATTATTACTCATCGTTGAAGTGTGCGGTATTGAGCATCAACATATGATTTTATAATACATGTGGCCAGAGTGCGCGAGCATCACTGTTGTTTTCGGCCACATTCCGTGGTATATCATATCCTACAAAAAAGACAATACAAAAATTTAAGACTCAAATACATTCTATTCGTATGTAGATTTCAATAATTTTGTTATATTAAAGGATCTGCAGTCTTGGAAAACTAACGTTGTTTCTTTTTGTTTAGTTTTGAAACAAGGAATTTAATACAGAATTAAATGAATATTTCTTCACATTTTTGACTTTTTTAAATTTGAGGTCTCCAGTGATGCAATAGATGCGGTGCAATTAATCCTTGGTGATTATTGTAGGTAAAGAAAATAAAAATTTCCTTTATGCATGGACTCTTCACTTTTTATTTAAATTTATTTAATAAACATTTACACAGAAATCTTACTCTCACAACCAACGAATTGAATTTAAAACTAGTCTATAAATCTCTTTAAATAATAACATTTTAATCGATTTTTAAAAAGTTTTTGAGTTTGGGATGTTTTAATATCAACAGGCAATCCATTGTAAACCTTTAGAATAGACAAAAATATATAAGTAAAGTTGTTTACAAAACTGATTGCTCTAATTGCCAATCAACTTGGGTTGACGAAACCAATCTGTACGTTCACAAACGTATCCGATAATATAAACATCATTTAAACTTTTTTGACATAAATACCCTTGAAAATTATTCTTATCCGATATAAATTTCTTCTTCTGCTTTTAATTATTTTTATTCAATTAGTGGTGTCTTCTTGGTTTGAATAGCTCGTACTGAGCTTCAGTCTACATTTAAAGTGTTCTTTGTCTCTCTCTCTTTCTATCAGAAAGTGTTCTTCCATTTAAGTTTAATTTTTATACTAAATTATTTTTGGTGACCACAATGTTATACACTGAACTGTGGTTCAGGTAATGTATTTTAACTTCTAGTTATGGTAAGTTATTATTGTAACTTCATTCTCAAAAATATTGTAACGACAAATTTGCATTTTAGAGTTGATAATGATCCCAAGCATAGGGCAAGTAGGGCTCCAAATATTTTACGAAAGGCAGATATTATTGAGATGGGCCTAACATATTTTTTTTATTATTACTACTGTATAATTTATAAAATGTTTCTGTATATTGCATTGAGCTATGGTCGCTTGTATTAAGGTTGTGTTAGGTAATTAGCACAGGTCTTAATAAAAAAAACTGCAGAAATTTTATCTGGCCCACATCCTTTATGTATATCCATTTTTTTTTACATAACTCAAAATAGTCCCCTGCTTAATGTGTGCATTGCTTACGTTTATTGTTGAATTTTAGTGTTTCTTATAATTATCATTGTTATGCTGAGAATTACTGTTGTTAATAAATATAGATTGAAAGAATTCTGAAAAATAATTACAGATATCTAGACTATTAGCTTCTATTTTATTGTATTTAATTACGTATATTAGGGATACATGGGTTTTTCTTTAATGTAGAGTTCGACCAGAAATATTTTGGATAAGTAATTAAGTAAATTAATTCGTAAAGTAATGTAACTGGACAATTGTAATTGACTTAACATTGAGGCAGTAATTTCAAAAAATATAGTAATTACATTTTTGCGTAATTTGCTTATCTGTGGTATGCAACATATTACTTGTAACTTCAAATTGGAACTTAAACGGCGTCCATTAAATAGATGAAGAATAAAAAGCCTGTAATCTAATAAAAGTGATAGATTCCCATCAATTTTTTGTACCGAAAATTTTTATTTAGTATAGTAATTTATGTAGTAAAACACGCATAAAATATATAAATTCAAATACCATCTCTATTGATCTGGGTTATGAATTAATTAATTAGGAATTATAAAATGATTATACTGCCTTTTGTAATTTTATCAACTATATAATGGCGAATTTTAATCTATTTTTATTATTATTATTATTATTAAAATTGTTTGTTGTAATCTATATCAATACCTGCTTGTACATTTTTGATATATTTTTTTAAATTATCAACTGAATTTTTGTTTTTGTTTTTTCTTTTTACTTTATGATAGTAAATGGGTAACTAAGCTTCAATTAATCATCATCTTCTGGTCAATCAATTTATAGCAAGTCATATAAACAAAAGTTACATTGAGTTAGTATGGATATGAAGTCTTAATATCACATCCAAACTAACTCGATGTAATTTTTATTTATATCACTTGCTAGGAGTATAAATTGATTGACCAAAGATGACCCAAACCAAGGGTCGCAACGCCGTCACTACGAATAAAGTTTTATTACTTTGATTAATTAAAGTCTAGTTATCCATTAATTTTTTTAACTTTAATTATAATTTTAAAATAAATGTAATTTCGTGTTTTTTTTGTATTTACAATTATTTTTGAATTTCTTTTGGTAAATTGTTAAAACTTTGGTTTGGCTTGCGAACCTGAGTCAAACCGTTCAGGTACAACCGGTAAATCTAAACGATTTGGACCAGTTCGAACTGATAGAATTACATATGTGTACTAAATGTGTCTGATCTAAGAGTGACAAAAAATTATTTGTTTTTCATTTATTTAATTTTTTTAATAAACTCAACATTATGTATTAACCCATTAAGGACGAATTTTTTTTTGTTTTAAATTTTAATATTATTTGGTTTAATTTAACACAGTTAATTATAGATTAATTAGGAAACAAATTAAACGCAAATTTCAAAGAAATAGGGTGTTGCTATATGACAACGTTAGGACATAAGAGTATAAATTTCGTGTATAATGTACATATTTTATACAAATTTAATATTACATTTTTCCGTCTGATGTTTGTGCTAAAAGGTGTCCATAATTGTCAAATCTCAAATCGTCTCCAATTCTTGAATCTGATTTACTTGAAGCACTGATAGAAAGGCAACTATCTACATTTGGAGGATTTCCAAATCGATTGGGACATGTCTTTGACGAAATTGTAGGTGTGTCAATTTATTCCCAGAATTCCACATTTTGTATGGATACATATACCAACCACGTGAACAAATTCCATCATCATTTCTTTCCTCCATATTGTATTCAGATAGAAAAAATTGGCTAAAAACATTGAATCTCCTGTACATTTACTCTACAATTAGCACAGTTTCTAAATTTACTGTAATTAATTGATATAAATTAATGATTTCCTCATCAAAAAACAATTCAAAAATCTGCGTCGGTGTTTAACACCTAAAATCTTCATAGTTTGTCCTCATTATTTTCGAAAATTTGAACTTCTGCTTCGGCTCATAGCTGGTTACCTGATAAATTATCAATTAATCCGCCAGCATATTTGTCCGTAAAGTTAGTTCACTGGAATCTGGTGGCTCAATGTATGCATCTCCAACATTTTTATCGTCAGAATACACAAATCTAAGCACCTGTTCTAAAGTTATGCTCCCACTGCAAATAAGAATTATTTTGAACCCAATAAAGACTGGCGTTGCCTTATGGCAACACAAGAATTTGTGAAAGAATATCTTAAAAGCTATAACTCGCTATGATATCTAAGTATAACTATTTCATTAAAAGATTATTACAGAAAACATAACCATAAGAATACAGTTAAAAAAGAAATATATGTAAAAGAAATTTAACTTACACTAATTTGAAATCCATGTGTTCCAAGTTTATTTTCATATGCCTCCAAATATATCACAAAATATATTAAAATGAGACAATTTGCATGAAAAGTTTTTACTACTGACAAGTTTATACTGTCTTTTGTAGATTACAGTGTAGAACAGTACTATTAATTGAAAGAATAATTTACAGAAGGTGATACTTGATACTGCGTAATGTGTTGCCATCTGGCAACGCCAGTCTTTAATGGGTTAAGTTTTATTTTTATTTATAGTTTTAATAAAAAATAATTATTTCATGTAAAATTAAATTGAATTTTATATCTAAAAAAATATTTATAAATAAATAAATAAATATATCATCACGCCTTCTACCCATTACTGGGTGTGGCACTCTGCCGAAGCAGATCTCGGTACGTGATATATTTTGCGCGTGAAGTGCGGTTAGCAGTCGTCAAATCACGGCCCCCAAAGATGTTAGTGGTGAAGGAGCCACAGTGGTAGCTTTCGAAATTATGAAAATAGTTTGTCGCCTGTGGGATTCGAACCAGGGTTCTCAGGATCGACTTCATACCACTGAGCTAGCCACCTCATAATATTTATAAAGATACATATACTCGTACACAAAACGTATAAGATACGTATAAGTATGTATCTGTAAATTTAAATGGAAAAAATAGAATTATAAACAACCAATAACATATGTTTGAGTTAAATAATATATTCAATATGATTCATGAGGACTTTAACAATTACAATTTTAATCGTTTTTGTTCTTCACAACTTAACAATTTTACAAATTATTAAAATGTTACTACTTATAAATATGAACCAATAATAATATTGAAAAATGTTTCAAGCAAAAGTTTGTTTTAAATTAAATTGGGGTCCATTTTATAATAAAATATACTGTTTACGAAATAAACATAAAAATGTAATAAGATTCATCAATAAAGTTGTGGTATCACTGGTTGCATGTAGCTTATTAAGAAACTTAACCTTAGTTTTTGGCTTAAAACTTAAATATAAAGTTTCAGTCCAAAATTTCATCGAGTGTAAGTTTCCTGCTTCCAGAGAGGCATAAAGACCTAAATTTTTTGATACTATGGTTTTTTTGATTCAGTAGAATATAAAACGTGAAGATTCATCAAAATATCGAGATCAAGAAAAATCACCATCACCTATTATATAATCGGAAGAGTAGAAAAGTACCCTGTTTATTTTTATATAGATAGATAATTCATATTCGTATCTGCAGGCATAGGGATAGCCCAATTTTGACAAGGTCTACGAGTAAAGCATAAATTGGAGAAAAAATTTCTTGAACAAAAATTTATATAATTCAGTTCACATTTTGTTTGTTATTCTGTACAACAGACAATCAAACACAATTAAAACTCAGAGAGCATTCTTTTTGGTTATAAGTTTAAGTCAGCGAAGTACAGCATCTGACATGGTGACAATCGTAATATTCCATCCATAGATTTCCAAACAATATTCAGATGACCATCTCCTTGGTTATGAACACTGCGCACTAGTCGTGCGCTGTGCAAAGTGGTCTGTAACTAACACAAGATTATTTTTATTGTATTTAAATTATTGCATTATTTCAAAAGCATAAACTGAAGGTAGGGCCACATAACTCATGCTATGTTATGTCAATGTCAGGTCAAAAACTCAAAATAATTTCAAAAACTATCACTGTGGCTCCTCCACCACTAACATCTTAGGGGGCCGTTATTTGACGACTGGTAACCGCACTTCACGCGCAAAATATATCACGTACCGAGATCTGCTTCGGCAGAGTACCACACCCAGTAATGGGTAGAACGCGTGATGATTATATTTATTTATTTATTTTATATAAAATATATTCGTAAGACTCGTTTGATACAAAAACCCAAACTTTATCTTTTTCTAAATTATTCCGATAAACAATTCTACATTGTGTCATAAAGAATTGGATTCATAACATATGAATTCAACGTCACATTGAATTAGCCACACATCGTCAGTTTTATCCAATTAGGCTCTATTATATTGATTGTTCAACACTATATTAAATTAGCTAATAAGTTGCACATTATCGGTTTCGTCCAGTCACAGCTGTATTATACTGATTATTCAACATCATACTGAATTGGCCAATAAGGTGCTTACACATCATCGGTTTCGTCCAATTACAGTTGTATTATACTGCTAATCCCTATAGAAACATCACTTTTATAGTTTGACATCGGATATACAAGGAAGGGAACTATTTGCAAGTGAATACATTTTACGGTGTCGCCATTTTTTCATAACAAATTGCTCTCGTCCGTTGTTACAAAGCAACCGTGTTTTCGTAAATAAAAGTTTGTCCGATAAAACCTAAACCTCTTGTAATATTACTCTCCATAAAACCATTGAGTTGTACTCGTATTATCAAACAATTGTAACCAACGCAACTTATTGATTGCTGTTATTTTAAGTTATTCTTTATTGTGTACTTCAAATAAAAATCAAATGATTGTAAAAAAGTTAATTTATTAAGTACATACGCATATCTTGTGGAATAATTTATTCAAATACCACTCAAGATCAATATTTAAAAATATATATATATATATATATATATATATATATATATATATATATATATATATATATATATATTCTACGTGTTTTAATAACAAATTACGCTCTTCGAAATTTCTCAAATATGTTTTTAACAAAATTTTTGACTCTTGAAATTTTGACGTAATAATTTGTAAAAACACAAAAAATATAAAAAAAATTCACCTCTTGTGGTTATTATCTTTGAATATTTCACTCACCTTAGTAACAACCAATTAAAATTACAGAATTTATATAGCTGATGTATATCCCGAATATACTCGTATTTACTTCTTACTCGATATATCACAGTAGCTTTTTTTTTAGTTAATTAAAAATATATTTTATTTAATTAATAAACTTTGGTTCGAGAAATATTCTATACAAATACAGCTCTAGCTTCGTTTCATTATCTTATATAATATATATCTCGATTGTCACTCAAATAATTTTTGTCTGAGGCAATATTTTTATATAAATAAAATTGGACTTTCATAAATAAAGATAATATCCCTCGAACTAAAGCTCTCGAGTATTATCAGATTTCAAATGCCCAAATTCATCTCATACAAAATTTCCAGTCAAATGCATTTTCGTGAAACCCTTCGATATATCGATAATAAACCTATTTATTGGTATATTAGCTATGAAAATACGTTTACAGAATTATTTGCAAACACGTAAAAATACTGATTCGAATAAGCAAATAAAAAATTCTTGTTTAGCTCCATTAAAGTAATCTTATAAAATAGAAATTGTTTATTAATTTAACTGACGTCGTAGCTCCTATACTTCTCGAGATAGCAATACTGTACCACTTAAAATGTTCAACCTGTATATGGTACACGATCACTATCTCGAGAAATATAAGAGCTTCAATGTTGGTTAAACTAGCAAAGAAATATTTTTTTCCAACAATCTCCTACGGCATGGCTAATTTTAGTGTACGAGTATGTCCTACCATCTTAAAAGTGGTCCATAACTAAATCGCAGTCTTCGGATGTGCTAAGTCACCTGGCCCTGGCTTCACCTGTCACTGTAGCTTGCTATGATCAATGTTAGATGAGTGCAGTCAGGATACAATAAAGTAGTAACCACAGGTAGTCGTAGCTGAACTAGGTCACACATGACCTCATCGCGACAACCGCTTTGCTCAGTCTTCAGTTTTCTGTTGATCGGTTCCTCGAGTTGTGTGAAGAGTGTGTTCAATCTTTGTTAACTTCTTTCTTTAATACAAGTTTTGCATTTAGTCAGTGTTGTGCTAAATATATGAAAATTTATTTAGTTTTTTTTCTTTACAATCTATTATTTGAGAAACATGTCTTTGTAATAACTTGTTATATATTACAACTTTTTACTGTTAGACAGCTCGCTAAGTAAAGGAAATGAGATAATATTTTTTTTCTACGGTTGCTATGAGAGTTTGACAATTACGCTCTCATTTGTCAACATAAAGTTGAAGTTTTCTGTGCAGCATTAGATAAATATCTTCAAAAATATATATCAATAGTTATTTTTGCACGCATTTACATGGCAACGCGCGAAAAAGATATTTCAACAGTTATCAGAGATACTAACAAAACAGAATATTGACAGAATGAATTTATTTTCAGTACTTATATGTTTTTTAATAATTTAAGATACAATCGTAGAATAAAAATTGTGTGTGTATCACGAGCATAAAGTGACTTTGTTCCTCATACTATTACAGTGCGAGCCGAAGGCCTTTTATTTCGTGTTTAAGCGATTAGGTGATTATGAATAATATGTTTTTGTATACGAGTATAATTACCATTAGGGGTAAATGATTTTTTTTTTTAATTTACTCGGCATTAATACTACTGTCCTATACTTCATTAGGCGAGATATTACACTATGAAGGTAAAGAACGTATTTGATCTTGATCTTGATCATTGATTGAAAATAAAGACAAATTTACGCAGCAAGGAAAACACTTTTGACTGTTCTTTCAAAATTCTAACTCTTTATTAAATTATGACTTAGTAGTAATTAAGCAAATATAATTTGAAATTAAAATTATCGAAATAATATATTGTTTTATTTTACAAATTTGATTAATAAACATATGTGAATACATTAAACAATTTTACGCTATTTTTTTTAAATAACTATGTACTTTCTATAGAGAGTTGTACTACATAAATTTGTAGGTAATTTAATTTATATATATTACATGGCGAAAATGCGTTATTTAAATACAAAACATGCAAAAACAGAATACATTTGTACTACTAAAAGTAATGTTTCCTAAATAATGTGTACAAACATATCATAATTCTAATGCTAACCATACCAACGTACTGCTGAATATGTTAAAAGATGTGTGATAATACAAACGTGAGTATGTAATTAATTAATAATGTGACAAAATATAAACATATCGTGCAATGAATTCTATATTAACACCGACAACGAGTAAGTCAGCTTCGACGGATTCTCACTTATGCAGTCATAGTAATGCAGATCGGCTTTCTCATCAGTTCCATACTCTGGAAGCCAAATTAATGGTATACTTGTATCAGTATCAACAGTTGTACTGTGATCACATGAACATGACATCGGAAAGTTGTCCTCAACAGTTCATGCATGTAAATCCATAGCGCATTGTGAAACGGAAAACATTGCGGGTATAACTGAAAAATTTTCTGCTCGTCCTATTTGTTATATCTGCAGATATTTACATTTCACTAAAATAATCTATAAATTAATTAAGTATTGTGACATGTATTTCATTAGTTATATCTTCGGATGAAATATCACTACACACAAAAATTAAATATAAAATTGTAAATAACTTGAGTCTTCTCCTAACTATATGATATACTGATCTCGAATCGAAAATAATTTTTCTAAAATTCGCGTAATTGTTTGAACTTCATATGAAGTACACATTTTTAGTGCCATTTAAATGTGTATTTTATGTGAAGAGCAAAATATTTAATGAATTTTTAAAACATTCTTTTTCATCCTAGATTAGTATTTTTTTCATGAAATACAGGTATTTTAGTTTCAAATTATATACTTAATAATTACAAGTAAGGACACTTACATTTTTCAAATATAATGTTTACAGAAAATTAAATAAAAACAACTAAGTAATAATAATTTATTTAAAACATTTTTCCTAATACCATAAAAAAAGGCTCTGCAGTGCCAGATAAATGAGAAAACATTGTTAATTTATTTACTGCTATTTATCTAGAAAAATAGTAGCTATCTTTATATATTTTCAATTTTTGGTTGATATTTTTAAATTTTGAATTGAAAGAAAATATCGAAAAAACAACGATCCAATGTAGTTCTAATATGCTTCTTTTGTTGTATTTTTAAAAATTAACTAGGATAAATCGTATCGAAGTTATTTGAAAAGTACCAACATATGAGTATGTATGGAACCTTACTTAGTATAGGCGAAGTAGGGCCCGGAGAAAACAGTGCTATAGTAGTGTTACATTAGCAATTATATTGGTATTAAACTGATATCTTATTTACTCTTATTATTTTAGCAAATACACCTTTTTGTTCTGTTTTCTAAAAAAATATTTATTTATTACTATTATTAAGAAAGTACTATTTGGTTGTAATTACATACTCGTAAAATTGTATTTTGTATAGCGATATACCTGTTTTCGAAAATGTTCTCGTATATATTAATTTTAATACATAATTATCTTTTTCCTATTAGCTGCAAAAAAAAAAACAAGTAATTAATGAAATAATTATTATATTAAGTAATTTTACTCATTCCTTGGTCTGGCTGCGCAGCTATAACAAGTCTCACAAGAGTTAATTTTTATGTGGTGGAAATATCAATATATATTCTGTAACCATTATAAGAAATAATAATGTTAATGAATTCAAAATACTCTTACCATAAAACTTAAGTATTATGGCTTTTTGGGAGGTTGTCGTTTTTATATCAATGTTATCTTTTTTATTCTTGGTATCTAGAAACCCTAGTAAAACGTAGACAATTCTATGTGATATTAACAGTAATGTTTCTTCTCTAATACCTACAATAAAATTAGAGATTATAGCAGAAATATGCTATATAAAATTTAATCAAAATAATCAGTTACAGAGTTAAGTCCTGATCCATTAATTTTACTAAATAGATGTTTTTGTTTCAGCAAAAAGAATTCGATTGTCCTTCGCACTCAACTATCTGTTCGAGTACACTCGATTATTGGTAAGTTTAATTAATTAGCGTGTAATTTACTCTCCGCATTGTAATAACCAATAACAATTACCTGATAATTATGAAAATATGTATGTTGAATAAGCAACGTATTGTCAGAATGCAAACGCATTAAACCGTAATGTTACTGTCACTTAAACAGTGTGTATACAAGTATAGCAGAATATTATCTAGGTTGATGTGTGCTAATTAAAAGTTAAATAACTATTCTTTCTTGAATATTATTATTTATTAAAGAGAAAAGGTCGCTCAATTACCCCATTAGGATTCAATAATTTGTAGTGCTGATTAAAATTTGAATGATTTGCCTGGTCAATATCTTCGTTTATAAGAATTGATTTATATTTATCCAAAATATCTGCTATTTGTGTATTTCACAACTCCTTAAAACCCAATTCTATCATAAAGTGTTTAATTTGAGAAGCCCAGTTATAAATAATTTTATTTGATTTAAGTTTATCTAGTTCCACTAATGTCTTAAAAATGATTTTTGTAAGTTTTTTATCATCCATAAATGTAATTTTTTTCTAATAGTTTCAAGCCCGCCTCCATATATCTACAATTATATATGGTACACCCGTTTCAAGTCTAATTAAAAAGTTTGGAGTATTTCTAGGGCAAAGAAAAATAGATTTTACATAATAAAGTTGACACTTTTCTAAACAATGTACTGAGTTAAGTCCACAAATTTCCGATGCATATAGAACTGTGGAATTCACTACCGTTTTCAGAAGCTTTCATTTTTCCGCACAGCCTGAGGATTTTCCTTTAGCCAAAATAGTTTTAGTTTTTTGTACTGCAACTAACCCTTTTTTAACATTGTCTAAAGCTGCATTATTAAAGCGTCCTGGAATGAAAAAGGTTATTCCAAGATAATTAAAGCTTCTAACTATTTCAATTTTTTTATTGTAAATAAAAGTAGGGTCTGTTCTCGGTTTATCACCTTTAAGAAAAATCATAATTTTTGTTTTATCTATGTTCACGTGTAACTTGTTTGCTTCGCAATATTTATTCAGTATTTGCAACTTTTTTCTGATAACAATAACTGAGTGTCCTAAAATTGCCAGATCGTCTGCATAGGCTAATATCAATAGATCGTTTTTACTGTTTATACTAACTCCATTAAGCCCATATGACCTGAAATAATCCTCTATGTCATTAATGAATACTGCGAATAGAAGTGGACTTAACAATTCCCCCTGAAGTACACCCTCAGATATCTTTATTTTATCGGATAAATTATTTTGAATTTTTATTTGTAGTTCTGCGTTATTATATATAGACTGTAATATTCTTATAATATTGGTAGAAATACCGAATGTGTATAATTTTTGCCAGAGAATATTGTGGTTTATAGAGTCGAAAGCACGACGGAAGTCTACAAAAACAGTATACAGGCTCTCCTTACTTTTTCTAAGATGTATATGGATAGCAGATGAAAGACAGAAAATGTTATCGGATGAACCCCTCCCTTTTCTAAAGTCCATATGATTTTCTTTTAAAATATTGTTCTCTTCCAAAAAAAAAATGTATTCTATTATAAATAATGCGTGTAAACAATTTACATATACAATGCCTCTATAGTTTAACGGGTCTTTTCTATCACCTTTTTTATACAGTAAGGTGAGTTGTAATGTTGACCATTCTTTAGGAATTTGACATTGTGTTAGTATTTCATTAAACATATTTAAGGCATAAGGTCTCCAATTTGCTGTTAAGTTCATATAAAATCCGTTACCTACTCTGTCTGGCCCAGGGGCCTTGTTTAATTTACAGTTTGATATAATAACGTCTAATTCGTCTAGAGTTATTTGGGAGTCCAGAAAAGGGTGAATACAGTCATAAAACTGTATATTATCATTAAGAACTTGAGAGAAACAGCTTTCTTAAAATTTTGTCCATTCGGATAATGAAATTTCATTTGAAATTGATTTTTTAGGCTTTAATGAGTTCACAATATTCCAAAATTGTTGTGTGTTATTAATTAGATTTTCTTATTTTGTCCTATTGTTTTTAAATAAGTTTTCTTACAGGTCGAATAGTTATTTAAATTTTCCATTGATGGGTTAGATTGGTATAATTTTAGAGCCCTTTTAGCTAATTTTTTGTTCCGCTTCAAATTTTGGAGAAGGTGGGATATATATATATATATATATATATATATATATATATATATATATATATATATATATATATATATATATATATATATATATATATATATATATATATATATATATATATCTCGAACATCATAATTTTGTAATTTCCTGCTTCTCTAATTATTTTAAGCAAGAAAGCTTCAAAAAGGGCATAAAGTTCTGTTTATTTATATATATATATATATATATATATATATATATATATATATATATATATATATATATATATATTTGGGAAACAGAAAATTACAAAATTATGATGTTCGAGAGTCGCGGTCACCACCCGCTTTGGAGAAAAAATGGGCAAAACACCCAAAAATAATAAAAATTATCAATTTCGCCACTCATATTTGAAAACTACTTTTTTCGATTTCCTCATGCTCTTTAAAAACTCTATTGATGCTCCAAATTTTGGAGAAGGTGGGGTGTCCGTTTTCCAGAGAATGGCCCATATATATAAACTATCCCTGTGGCACCTCCACCACTAACATCATGAAGTAAAATTTCATAAATAAAATATGGCGGAGTCAAAATGGCGTCAAGCCATATATGGCTTGACGCCATTTTGACTCCGCCATATTTTATTTATGAAATTTTACTTCATGATACAAGAAAACAATCATCTGACGAGCTATGAATCGTCAATATACTCATTCGGGACTGTTTCCATCGAAGTTTCACCGTATTTTATCGATTTTATAACATTTTGAGGATAATTGGAGTCGCCAGTTCGGATTTTGGATTCGCAATAACCTGTATATGTAATAAGTGATTGAAACTCAATATTTGAGGCCAATGTAATCAGATTAGGTGTCAGAAACTTTAGTTAAAATCTTAGTTTTGTAATTTTTCGACGATTTTGAGGTTTTAGCGGCCTTCTTGGATCCGTCATGTTGTATTTTACCAACCTACCTATCCAACGTTTTAGGGCTGTCAATTATAAACAATCCATTCGGCAGTAGACTTTTTTGCTGCTAATTTTTTACTCCAAATTCTTGATTTTTCTCTGATTTCTGACCGCCATATTGAGCCGCCATATTGAAATTTTCCTAAAGTCCACACTAGCCCATAAAGAGGAATCAATAATGAACATTTTAAGCCCAAGGTAATTAAAATCCAACATGAATTTTGGGCAGAGCAAACTAGACAATTTTTAAAATTTTTTCATACCGTTCAAATAATTTTTGACGCTTCAAATTTTGGAGAAGGTAGCGTGTCCGTTTTTCAGAGAATGGCCCATACATATAATAAGCGAATAAAGTTGTTGATATTCAGATCTTTCTTTTTCTTCGTACTGTTTCCTCCGGATATTCCTTAATGATACAAGAACAAGAGCAACGAATTCACATGTTCATATTTGTATAAGATTTCAATTATATTATAATATGGGTAACTTAGATATCATCGTCTCACGTTGTAAATATTCCCACAAAGAAGGAACTGTCCGCATTGTTCGAAAGCAGTAAACCGTGCTGAGCAGCAAGGAACAATTGCGTGTATTTGTGTGTATGTCTACTTTTGAGCGTTATATTTATTTACGCTCACGATTTAATTATGAGAAGAATCTGTAGTACAATGAAATATTTACTTGCATATACGACACATAAACAAGATATATTCCTGGTACTGCTATCTAATGTGACACTGAAAGATCAAAGAACTACAATACAAAAATGTATGTACGATATCGCATTTTAAATGTAAATATATTTACCATGTTGTAGTTAAATATATTTGCACTATCCATTAAATGTATAATGTTATGACTACTGGCTACTTGAAAAACGAGTATATTTTAGAATGAAACAATTCTTACCGAAACACATTCAAATTTGTAGATGTTTTTCAATTATAATATACCGGTTTTCTAGAAAAACTCATTTTGATAAAATAGCTAGCAGAATAGTTTATCAAATAGCCAATATAATCGTTTTATTTATAACACTACCTAGGCTCCACGAACTAAAGCAGAAAACCTATCGGTTTCTTCAACTATCGATAGTTGGCTAGTCCCATCAGTAAACTATCGATGGATGTGTAAAGCAATTTAATAAAAAGTTTTACTTAAACTTGAATTGAAGATAAAGACAAAGACACAGTGTTTAAAATTGTTTATATTTAAAATACATTATATTGAAGAAGAAGAATTAAATTTTCATATAGAATGGTTGAAGGAATAGAACTGAATGAAAATAAATGAAAAAATAACAACTTCCTTGGAGACAAAATAATGTAACGTCGCCAAACTTCTTGATAAATAGCGACGCTGCGTTACGTTCGTCCCAAAAGGAAGTAGAAATATAAATAGGAAAAACAACAAAAATGTTGTGCTAATCTTAAATGTTTAATTTAATGTATTAAGAAGAAGATTAGAAATAACACATTGGATAAATTACTTTCACCAAAGGAGAAACTAAAAGAGAATAATAATTTCAAGAGTTGATTGTTGATTGAAAGAGGTTGTTGACAAGGGATGAAATTATTACAGAATTAATTAATCGTTGAAAGAAATTTAAATGATAATAGCGCTAGATTGACTAAATTAATGTCACACAACATAACATTGGAATTGGAGAAGATTAGAAGGAAGTAGTGAAAGAAATAAAATGTAGAGGAAGATTACTATCGTATAAGGTGGGTGTGGTGTAAATGTAAAATATTTTACATAAACATAGCAGGCAAAATTTAATTCCTGGGTTTCTACGTTTGTGTAATATGTCAAAGGAGACAGATGTTTCGATAGTTTTAAAAAATTGTACCAACGATTGTAAAAATGATAGTTTTAAAAATAGTATTAACGCTAGTACAAACGAAAGTTTCGAAAATAGTACTAACGACAGTTTTAATATAGTACTATCGATAGTTTTAAAAATAGTACTATTTCATGATAGTTATTCCTTATTGATTTTAAGGGGAATTAATTCATAATATCAAAGGAATTTTATTTACAAAAGTATACCGGGTATCTGTCTAAAAGGTGTTATTTGCATGCAATTGCTCGGTGTTCTTCCGTATAACAAAGATTGTTGTATCAATCGAAAGATTTAATTTTTCTGAATCCAAAGATATAAAATACATTCCAATTTAGTAATAATTTGACCCCGTAAATTAAATTAGAAATTTTGAAAATTCACGCATTTATTAAATTTTTATCGAAAATATATATCATTACCCATGACTGTTTTGTTTTGATACAAGCGATTTATTTGACGTTTCAGAACAAAACTGTTATAGATAACGATATTTATTTTCGATAAAAATTAAATAAAACTGAGAAATTTTAAAATTTAAAAATTACTACTAAATTGAAATATATTTTACATCTTTGGATTCAGAAAAATGATATATTTCGAGTGATACTATAATCTTTGTTATCGGGTAGAACACCGAGCAAAAAACTGATTGACCATGTGTAACCCTTGGCAGATACCCGTTATAATAATTGATTTTATTTTATGAAAAATATTGTTAACTTTTTATTAATTTTTGCAAACTGAATTTATTTTAAAAATGCATATATAATGAGATGAAGTAATAATAAGCTGGATTCAGAGTTTACATAACATAACATATCATATCATAGCATAACATAATGAAAATATAAATGCACATATATACATATGTTTCATAGTTTTCATAAGAATCATAACATAACATACTCGTATCTTAACAAAACAAAGAATATAGCCAATTTTTATTTCATATGGTTATGTTATGTAATCGGTTACGTTCGAACGAATTCGCGTGTCATCGTTATTTGATTACACTTAAAACAAAACAAAAACAGAGATAATAATTTAGACAGATATCAAATTTAAAAAATATATATATTTCTGTAACAAAGTGGGTGTAATATAATTAATACCGCCTGTAGAATAAAATGCATTAATATACACGAGTATGATAAATTTCAATCAGATTTTAAAGGTGTGAAGAAAAAATAATGTGTGGAATACGAAATCTGCCGTTTTAAATTAGCTATTATGGAACATAGTACTACGGTTATTAGAACAATATCGTCGGTATCTATCTTGATTCTACCAACTCTGAACTAATATCAAAACTGTCAAAATAGAACTGAATATATAAGCAATACAATAACATGAAGTTGGCATTATATATACATAATTTTAACTATGAAATGCGTTATGCTATGTTATGGTATGTTATGATATGTTATGTTAATGCAAACTCTGAATCCAGCTTAATTTTTCGGTTGCCATCTAGTGAGTAAAATAGAATTTAATTAATTGTTATGTAGCGAACATGCTATAGCTTTTCAGTTTGACGTTTATCACGTGATCCAAATGTTAAACGTCAAACATCCTGTGTTGATTGAACAGCATATGGTGTTCTGCGGGGAGAAGTGCTGAAAAGAGAAAGCAGCTAAACGACTCGGCATGGTGTCACCTCACTCTTTCTACAAATTTGTTGTTTCATACAAAATTGTGTGGAGAAGGAGTCTGCTGACGGTAAAATTATAAGTCCTCATTAAAGGAATTGAACTTTTATTTGTAATTGATATAAATACATTAATAATATTTATTGGGATTTTTTTATTGCTGGAGAAGTAAGTATCGTTACTGGTACAAATCTAGTGGCATTCTATGTGCACCCTAGGATAGACTTTTATGGTGCGGTAAATAAATCTATCAGAAAAAGTACATATAACTATCTTAGGGTGCACATTGAATGCCACCCGATTAACAATACTTACTTCTCCGACAATAGAAAGACCCCCAATAAATATTGTTAATGAATTTATATTAATTACAAATAAAAGTTTAATCCTTCATTGAATACGGGAAAACTGAGAACCGAAACGGTCGATCTCTATTGAATTTAGTCTTCTCGGCTTCCCTGTAGCTAACAATAATTGGTGTGCCACTGGAATTTCTTCGACGCGACGGACTGATTTATTACTCCTTGCTTTTACTCCTTGTCTCATCCTCTCATCTTTCTCTTTAGTCTTTACTATTCACTTTATCATTTCTACTATCTTCTCCCAGTCTTCCTCGCTTTTCAGCATCTGCTCTATGATATCGCCCGTTGTTATCAAGCACATTGAAAGGAGGGGATACGGTATTAAAGTCAAGACTGTGAGGCTCGGCAGATTGACAGAGACAGAAGTATTATTTCCTGTACCGTGCTGAGCCCCTGCTATTGCGCATGTGTCATAAAGAGATTTGAAATTTAAACAGAACAGAACAGAATCATTCTCCCTAAAAGACTATAAATTTTTACAAGGAAACTGAAATTATCAACGTTTATTATTAAGTGTGATGTATCTATTAAAAAATATTTGTAATTGTAATTGTTGAACAATATTTACTATTAATAATAAATATAAAACCCGTTAATATGAAGAGGAAGTTCGAGAATAAATATCAAATTTATGTTTTTAAACAAATCAAAACTACAATTACTTCAACAAACATAAGTGTACAAACTAAACACTTACAGACAGATTCATAAAGCGGATTAGCGCTAACACCATTTTTTATTTCGTTTTTAACTCTCTGTCCAATGTACAAAACAAGTTTATTTTAACTTTAGTTAAAAAAGACAGTTAATTAGCATCAAATTTAGTTCATTTCATTAATCTGTTTTAATTTGAAACTGAGTTATGGATAATATAAAAAACGGTGTTAGCGCTAATCCGTTTTGTGAATCGGCGTGTTAGTTACCATCTTATCTACAAGAAAATATGTCCAATTCCACACAGCGCAACGATTGAAACACAAATGAACACCTCGTGATTATATTCTCATACAACAACGCCCCCTGACAACGTCTAAACGCCACTTTTCTTACACAAAAATTCAAAATATTTGGAAGAAGAGATTTGGCTAAACACGGTGCAGAAAAACTATTGTTGTCTCTTTCCCTTGCCTAAGCCTCACTTCAAGCAATGCTACAGTATCTTAATGTCATATCCCTTCCTTTCAAGGTCCTTGGTTGTTATATGTGTAACGCCGTATTGTTCCCGTATATCGGCCCACCTTTACAGTGTATTATACTGTGCCTCGCAGAGTCAACTTCCCAAATCTATGTGAGACAGTATTAAAAGCATCCATGTCCACTCATAAATTGAGCTAGATGGAACTCGATATTACCATGTTGTCGTTGTAGCCACCCTTTTCCAGTTTGTTTGCCACTTTGTAATCCTGTTCTTATTGATTATTACTCTTTCGCTCTGTATTTCTCCAAATCCCACAATTCTTTCCTCCACTAAGATGTCTATTGGCGTCAGTCGAGCCAGTACCTCTGCTACTTCGACTGACATTGTTCTGTATCCTTGGCATATAGCCAACGCCAGTTTCCTATTTGTGGTAACTAGTAATTTCCCTGCACATTTATATTTCAGTCCGTCGCCCCATATCGATGCCGCGTACATAATAATAGAGTGAGTAACTGCTGCAATGAGTCTCCTCTTAGCCTTCAATGGTCCTTATAATTGCGGGAACAGTCTTCTTAATGTAACTATTGATTTTTCAGCTTTTTGTGTCACTGACCTTATGTGTTTCATGAATGTCATGCCTCTGTCAAAATACAGTCCTAAGTATCTTATGCTTTCTTTTGGTTTGATTGTAATGTAATGTGATCCAGCTGCAATTCTATGTTTTTATGTTTCTTCATGTTAGGAGTACTGCCTCCGTTTTCTCTGAGATGATTTGCATACATTTTCTTTGGACTAATTCTTGGATCAGCATAAGTATAAAGTTTATCAAGTACATTAGTATTTTTTCCTTCTTTGCTTTCGCCACTATTCCGGTGTCATCCGCAAACGCAATTAGTTCAGTGTCTCTTGGTATTTTTAGTTTAAATATACTATTATAAAAAATAATTTTTGAAAAAGCAATGAGCGTTCGCCGGGATTTGAACCCAGAACCTTTCATTCGCATGATGACTGCTCTAACCAATTGAGCTACAAACACTCGGCGAATACTCATGCTTTTTCGTGCAATCTTAGTTGAAGAAATGTAAAGAGACATGGGTTGCGTCAATTCGTTACAAGTAAACAACCTAGTATGCGTTGGGTGATATTCCCTGGGTGAAATTATTATAAGAATTTGTTTATTGACAAATTGTCTGATGGTAATTATTAGAAATAATTTTTGAAAAAGCAATGAGCGTTCGCCGGGATTTGAACCCAGAACCTTTCATTTATTAGAAATAATTCAAATCCCGGCGAACGCTCATTGCTTTTTCAAAAATTATTTCTAATAATTACCATCAGCCATTTTTTCAATAAACAAATTCTTATATTATAAAAAATATTCCGTAACATTAGACCAAGAATAGATCCCTGTGGGAGCCCGCACGCCATACCATATTTTTATTTTCATATTCTATCCAGCTTTCATTTAGGTACGACCCAACGATATTTAACAGATAGACCGAGAAGTCCATATTTACAAGGGCAATCAGGATCTCGTTCCAGGGCACCGTATTAAACGCGTTTTTTTATCTACTGTTACCAAGGTGCAGAGCCTTCTGGATTTGCCTTTACCGAGTTCTTCTTTGGCGTAATCTTTTATCACTTTCATCGCCTGTATTGTAGATTTTCCTTTTCTAAATCCATATTGTCTTTCAGCGATATGCTTTCCATTATCTAGGTGCTCTAGAATCCTCTTTGTTATAATTCGTTCCATAAGTTTATCTGTCGTGTTTATCAAGCGTAATGGGCGATAGTTTGATTGAGCGTTTGTATCTGGTTTGCCTGGTTTCGGGATTAAGAAGAATATGGTCGTTTTCCATGTTACTGGGTATTTTCCCGTTTTGAATATATCATTTAACACCCCAGTGAACCATGTAAGGTGATTTTCGCCTATTTGTTTTTAACACTCCAGTGAACCATATAGGGCGATTTGTGCCTATTTGTTTTATTACCTCGGGTGGTATGCCATCCAGGCCCGATGCCTTTCTTATTTTGATCTTGGTCGCTGCTACAGTAACCTCTTTTTCTGTTACTGTTTCCTGTATGTCTGTTGTCATTGGTTCCCAGGTTGTTTTCTTTTTCACGAAATAGTTGTTTTATGATTTTTTGTGCCTTTTCGTCTTCCAGGACCACTGGCATTGTTAACTTTGTTCTTTTGTTCACAATATGGAATAGCTTTCCCCATTCATCTTCTTCTACAGTAACAATTAGCTCGTCCCATTTTTTCTGTCTTTTTATAACTAATCTTTTTTACTATCGGTAATTATCAACAAAGCATTATCGGTAATCATTAACGGTAGTGCAACAAACTGAGCCACTAATAATAAACAACTGATAGTTTAATCCAATAGTCAAAAGCGATAGTTTTATCCAATAATTCACAACCGATAGTTCCATCCGGTAGTCACAACCGATAGTAAAACCGATAGGTAGAACTAGCAATGTAAAATTTCCTGGAATTTATTTTCAGGAAATATTTCCTGGAAATATTCCCGGAAATATTACTATATTGAGAATTTTCAGAGAAAATATTTTTTTTGTCATCTTGATTTTGTAACGACCTATCTTATAAAAATATTAAATTTCGAATCTATATATTTTATTTTTAAATAATAATATGAAATTATTTTGTAAGGTACTTAGTTACTTGGGTATATAACAATAAAAACGTTTAACAGTTTTGTGAATAAAGAACCAGTAACATTTACAAAATTAAGGTCAACCACACTAAGTTTACTATTTTAATTTATAAAAGAATATAAAGAAGAGTGAGAGCAACGAGGTGTATCTTGTACTAAAATTGATAACGTCGAATCAGAAGCAGATATTTCATTTTCATGTTGATCAGATGTTGAGGCTATGGGGCGATGGTGTAGCTGTTGATGTTGCTAAGTGTTACAATTTTTTATCTGATTGAGCGTTAATATATTTTCGCACTTTAACTGGGCACTTAATACATTTTTTAATATGCTTTAACATTTTTGTGGCACACAACCTTGTATACTGTATTGCAATACTTCATACAGCAGATTTTCCATCACTTTTAAAATATTTCCATACTGCAGCTTTTTTTCATCCCATTTTTAAAATTAAACACAGGAACATAGTACAATATGTCCCCTGTATACCACTTATCCAGCCAAATTGCCGCAAAAATACATGCTGCAAGCATATTACAGCATGTCTGTGCAGTTTTGATAGTAAAACTGCAACAAAAATAAATTGCCAAGAAACGGGAATTTATATTGTTACATGAAATATTCCCATATAAATTCCCTCCCAAAGGAATATTCCCATTGGGAATATTCCCACCTTACATTGCTAGGTAGAACTGATAGTAGTAAGAGTATTCTAATGATCTTTGAGAAAATAACAGATAATCAGTCAGATATCATTTTAAATTATTCTCGTCGGAATCTTTCTTCAATTTTATGCCAAACAGGATAGGTTTCTAATGACTTTTGGGAAGTACAATTGACAATCAGTCGGTTTTCATTTTCAATTACTCTGTTAGAAGTTTCTCGTCACAACCTTAAACCCCCTTAAGCGCAGTATGAATTCTGTCTTGCGCGGCGCGGCGTGGATAAAATTTTAGTTTTCATGGTAACATATGAGATTTTGAAAATTAAAAAATTCCAAAACCGTGGCATGGCTTCAAAACTTGAAACATTCTCAATTTTCGAATAACGACATCGAATCAACAAATCCCCTTTGTTGACTCAGCGGATCCACACAAGCAGTTATCATAAAAACGAGGCATTACTTTCATACTGAGCACGAAAAGTTTCTAATGATCTTTGGAAAAATCATAGATAACCAATCACCATTTTTAATTATTTTGTATGGAATCTATCTTTAGAACCAAATATGATAAGTTTCTAATAAGATTTAGAAAAAACTGGCCTATTTCTCTATTTTTCGAAACCTTTAATTTGCTAGTAATAAACAAAAGGTTTCAATTGACTTTTGAGAAAAATAATTAAGAATCAGTCGTTAAAATTTTTTAATTATTCTACTTGGAAAATCTTTAATTTAATTCCAAAAACAATAAAGAAGTACTTTCACTGAAACAATTGTCGATCGAAAAATTTTCATTTTTGTTGCAAACCCTACCAAATACGATACGCTTCCAACCATTTGTGAATGTAAAGTTGACATTTTCTTATGGAGCAATCGTAAAAAAATTGGAAAAATTGGAATGCATACAAAAATCACTTTGTCGCACGTAATAGATATTAAATACGAGCTTGCTTCAATAGTTACCAGGGATGCAAACAAAACAGAAACTTGTCATATTGACAAAACGAATTTATTTTAAGAACTTATGTTTTAATTTTTTTAATAATTTAAGATGCAATCGTAGAAAAAATGATATTTGTATCACGAGCGTAATGTTTCTTTGCTCGTCTTATAGTTCCACTAGAGTATGAAAGTTGATTTTTTAATTATTTTATTGTTGTGTTTTTATTATATGTTTGTGTTATGAAAAACAATTTTAAAGAAATATGACTTTTATGTATTTCATAGTACTAGAATTATAAGAAACCCAAACATGGGTCATTGTTATACCTGAAAAATATCCAAATAACGACAAGGGAGAGTATTTAAAATTGTAATAGAATTTTTTTTATTTTTCTTATTATAATTGTCATACAATATTTTACATATTTAAATCGTATTTAGGACTGCCACGTACTTCTTCTTTACAATCACTTGGCACCGACTGTCGTCACATTCTGAAATTAATAATATTGTACGAAAAATACTCAAATATTTGTCGCAAGTTATCGTTTTGACGAGAACTTAGGATATGATAATTACATTTCAGTAGTTCAGCTTTTTATACTATATTTCATAGTAGTTCCAAGATATTATTGATTATTATTAATTACTTATCGGTACGACAATTTTAAATATATCACTGTGTTGTTTTTTAGAACTTATAACTGTACTGCAATGACCCATCTATTTTAAGTTTTACTGAAATTTTCAAATGTAGCACTTGACTAGGTACCTAAAATCAGACCCTTGGTTCCTGTGTACAGAAACCTCAACCAAAGAATAATTTAAACGTGAATTTTCATACTGTGAAACTATACACTATTGCATCTCTCACCTTTGGTTCGCGCTGCAATTACCGTGTTCGAGTAACAAAGAATCACTTTATGCTCTTAATACATAAATCACTTATCTTTTTTCTTTGTAACCACAGAAATTAATATGAAAATGACAAAATTTAAATTTAATTACTATTAACCACGGTATTTAAACAAAGTAATAAACAAATGCATAAAGTTTTTCTGTCAAACTTTTACCTAAATAACATCATTGAATTATTTGTAATTTTTCTTTATCTGAATAATTTTAAATTTTTAATAAATTTTTACAAATAGGTAATGTAAAATTTATAGACAGATCAAAAACTTATTATTAAATAAATAATACGAAACTTCAATGTGTCAAAATATTTGACAGAATTAAGTCACGCATTTGTTTGTTATTTTGTTTTAACACTATTAAATTGTAATTTTGTAAATTATCATAATCACTTTCTGGCGTTACAGAACAGAAAATAATTTAATTTATCGATTTAGATCGAGAATTTTAAATTTTACAACTTTTATTTGAAGCGTTTTTATCTAAAATAATTTAGGAAGCAATTCGCACGGAAGAACTATGTTCCCATATTAAACACCTATGGCCCACTTTTCGTAATACATGCGGTATATATGAAATACATATTTGTTCATAAATGAACACAAATGAATTACAAGTTCATAAATTAATACAATACGTCAAAAACTATTTTACTATTTTCCATCGTACAAGCAAATATTTTGATATTTGTCAAGTTAAATAATTTGTTAATCTGAGAAGTTACTACGTTTTGTTTAAAAAATTCCAAATTACACAACACTACCATATTACTTTGACTTTCAATGTAGGTTCAACACGAAATACGAGTACATACTGATCAGATAAACTAAATGCACTGTCATGAATTGGCTTGGTAACTAAAATTCCGTAGATTAATTCATAGATTAATCACCAGATTTGTTGTCACGAATTGTCGTTTAAAACACAATTCCCTAACTTTGACATATAAGTTCCTAGAAGCTTCGTTGTCACGAAGTTAGACAGCTTATGCTATAATCCAGCACTGATTATGAGTTAATTGCGTTAATAAACATTGCTATTCACAACGTTGTACGAAGAGCTACAATTTAGGGTATTAAAATTTTTTATCATATGTTTCGTAAAAATTATTGACAAGTTTGGAAATTATTAGGTATTTTTATTAACAATAACATTGAAATGTTAAAATATGGTAGTTAATAATCCATGATATTACAGTCGTTGTTATGGTAAGTATATCAACAAATATTTCAACAAAATTAGAATAAAAGTTAAACACGTAAATTTGTGTTCTTCAATTTTAAATATATAAGGTGCTAGTCATGGGAACTAGGTATCATGTTGACACGATTTATCTTAAATGTATCTGTTATAATAGTATGTATATTTCATAATAAGTCAGGCAAGTGATGTTTTACTTGATGAAGCTTTGTTTGAAATACGAGGCCGCAGGTCGAGTATTTTGATACTTTTTGTCAAGTAAAAATACTTTACTGACGTATTGTGTATACTATTTTCAACTGAACGGGTCACAACATTAGCGCTGGGCAAAAAATCGGTTTATAGATAAAATCGACGTTGTCGAATTTTTAAAAATTGTGTGATTGAATCAAGGACGTTGAAAATAGGGGATATGGCATTAAAGTCAAGACTGTGAGTCTCGGCAGATTGACAGAGACAGAAGTATTATTTTCTGTACCGTGCTTAGCCTGCTATTGCGCATGTGTCATAAATAAATTTGAAATTTAAATAGGACAGAACAGAATCATTTTCCCTAAAACATTATAAACTGAAATTATCAACGTTTATTATTAGTGTGATCTATCGATTAAAATAAATATTTGCAATGTAATTGTTGAACTATTAATAATAAATATAAAACCTGCTAATATGAAAAGGAAGTTGGAGAATAAATATCAAATTTATGTTTTTAAACAAATCAAAACTACAATTACTTCAACGAACATAAGGGTAAGAAGATAAAAAAAACATACATAGAAAATATTTTTATTCATTTCTAAAAAGAGTTAGTTTATTAAATTTTTTTCTTTTTGTTATGTTAAAATATGCCCAATTCAACAGCGCAACGATTGAAACACAAATGAACATCTCGTGGTTATGTTCACATACAACAACGCCCCCTGACAACGCCTAAACGCCACTTTTTTTACACAAAAATTCAAAATATTTGGAAGAAGAAAAGATTTGGCTAAGCACGGTATAGAAAAACTATTGTTGTCTCTTTCCCTTACCCAAGCCTCACTTCAAGCAATGCTACAGTATCGTAAAGGCATATCCCCCCTTTCATCGTCCTTGGATTGAATATCCCTCCTATTCTGTAACTCTATCATTATCTGTTAACGATCGATAAGGTAATGATAACCGTGATTTTTTAATAATTAATCTGCAGATTACCACCATATCGTGACCAAAATCATTTACTTTTAAGTATTTTGCTCACGTACTAAACTGCCAGTATAGTTTTTTTTTATCCACACTTTTTACGGGATTGTCAGTGAGCTGTCATTATATTATTTTTTATAATAACAGTTACATACATTAGTAAACATAAAAAAGCTAGGGTAAATAGTCTAGTCTCTGAATACCGAAATTGAAATCATCTGTAAAATAATGATGAAAAATAAAAATTATCATTATCAGATAATGATTCGGTTACATTATAGGGGAGAATATCAAATGATCGAAGAGTTCAGTGATACCGATTTTTTAAATCGATTAATCAATAGTTTTTTCTTTACGTTCTTTTGATAATAAATTTGTTGACAACAAATAATTTTTACCACATTAAAACTACCGTTGTGGCTCTTCCTTTCACTAACATCCTTGGGGATGCGTGATTTAGCACACTTCACTTCAGGGTTGTTGACAGTATTGTGATATAAAATTTGGTCCAACAATTTTTCGCCGGAAACTTTTTATTTACAAAAAACTGATTTTACGTGTTAACTGCCTATGCCAACATTTACGTGGAACGTACTGTATATATTTACATATGGATTCATCATATTTATTTGTAAATCACTGCAGATTTGAAACTTTATTTGATAAAGATCAATCATAGGGAGTGCCTTTTGATAGTCACTTACCGAGATTTTTTCTTATTATAGATTTTAGAACCCAAAATTATAACTATTGAAATTATGACAGTATTCACGTTATGTGAGACCGTGATCTGATCCATCATGTCCAAATATTTATTATTAACCTGAAGCAGATTGTGTGATATAAATGTGATCTACGTTTCCTATAATATTTATTATATTTATAAATATATATATTTTTGAATAATAAAATCAAATAGATTTTTTGTATTTCGTTTTTATATTGAAAATTGATCTAGATCGATCTTTTGATCATATGTTTCAATAAAAATTAATCATTTAGCAAAATCGATTTTTTTTTTAATTCAGGACCTTTTTGATTGCCTTCGATTAAAAAACTTATTATTATTTACAACAGTTTCACTTAATAATTAAAAAATATAACTAATTTCATTTTATCATTGTCATTTATTTAAGTTGCCTGTCTGCTAGTTTAGTGTGTAGTTTAGTTAATAATAATTGAATAATTCCATTACTTTGGTTGATGTTTGTTAGTACAAGAAATATTATTATTCAATTTATTTTTAATTTAAAACATATAAATGTGAAAAATTATATCTTCTACAGAAGTGGGTATTTCATGTTAAATAACTTATTGATTAAATTATAATAATATTGAAAAGATACAGCGAAATATCATTTTGACTTAAAAAACAGATAAAGCAAATTAAATCATATCAACAGTAACAATATGGCTCAGTGGTATCAGCACTAACATCTTTGGGAGCCGTGATATGACGACTGGTAGCCGCACTTCACGCGCATAAATATATCACTTACCGAGATCTGCTTCGGCAGAATGCCACACTCAATAATGGGTAAAAGGAGTGATGATATATTTATATTTATTTATTTAACAGTAATAATAATTAAAAAATAAAATTATTAACTGAAAAGAAAAATTACAAATATAGATTAATAATTTAGTATTTTGAATAGGAAATCTAGTTTTACAGTTTTTGCTGTACCCAGTTGCTTCCTTAATTTAGAATGAACTAAATTGAAAGTTAAGAAAACGGTCTCTACCCCTGCAGAAGAAGCTGTAGCGCTTTACATAATACGAATTATTTGTATTTCTGCGTCTGTTATACAGTTTAACACTAGTTTTCTTTAACCATAAACTACTTATTTGAATTTTTGTCGAACAAGAGGAGGTAACATGTAAATATTATCTTGTATAAGGATTATATTCAGTGGAATACAAAATAAATTGAAATTTCAGTATATAATAATATTTTCACATAATTTTTAAAAGGTCCGTATAAAGTTTTATGAAATTATATATAACTCAATAACATTCTGATTTAAATCAACGTTTTTAATAAAAAATATCATGTGCTTTAAATCGTGATTTAAATCACTGATTTAAATCAAGCGATTTAAATTACACACACTCTGTTGCAAACCAATTTTATTCTGATTCTATACGCCATTTCTTCAAAAGACCATTTATATGATACTAAACACAAACTTGGAAAAGTTGCTTAACTTCTTTTTTAAAATTCAATTGTCAGAGAAATGAGGTACATTATATCGTAGGGGGCTGCTGGTAGCACCGACTAAACAAAATGTCCGTGCACGAAGGTAAGCGAAGCGTCAGTCATATGACAAACGTGATGCTATAAAGATGTTTTCAATATATATGTATATTATGTTGTTTATATTTATTTTTGTAACATTAATAACTTGTGTGCGGCCTTTAAAAAACAATCTTGTATTCATCTTTTAATTCTAAATATTTTTGCATTCTGCCGTTTTTTAATAAATATTAATAGGCGAGCAGGAAATTACGTAAAACTAATATCCCATGTTAAATCCCTATGTTCAGCCTTACCATGTACCATATATATACCGTATGTCACCCGAATTGAGTTTATAAGAGAAAAACTAAACTTTTAATTAATGCAAGGTTATTTAATTATAACGTTTTTTCACATTTTGTCCTCCTAATAATACAGTTATTATAACTAGTCCAACCTTACTTTAGTTAGCTTTGGAATATTGACAAATGATTATTAATGCCAACTACATATGAAAAAACCCATTAATAATAATGGGGTAATAGCTCAGTGGTATCAAGTCGGCCTGTGAATCCAAAGAACCCTGTAATTGTGTAACAATATTAAGTGGATTACTCTCCCTTAACCCTCTGACATTCTTTGTTGTCAATGACTATACTAACGTTAGCATTTCTTTAACAAACTCTCTCTATTCTGAACATTACGTCGTGTTAATAAGAATTACTTTTGACATTTAAACATTTTAATATTTCAAAGCTAACTTAACTAAAATAAGGTTCGATTCATTATAATAACTGTAATCTTAGCAAGACAAAATACAAAAATAAAGTTGTTATAAAAGAACCTTCCATTAATTACAAGTTTTAATAATTAAAATATGTATTTTAAGTCAAGGAAAATTTTTATTTTTTAAATTAATTTCACGAAGACTATAATTTCAAAAAATCTGAAATGCCTAAGACAAGTCGCAGGAAGCACACCACACACACGAAAGTGAATAATAATGGACAGAGTATAATCAACCTTGCGGCAAGAACAAACATCTTCATAAGTAGCACAAAATATAAACATCCGAAGTGGCACAAAATTACATGGACACACTTAGATCAAAAGATCTACTTGCCGATTGCCTATATACGGGATGTTACATTTTGTATTTGATTTAGACGCAGCACACAATAATAGACAAGTCCGGGAATATCTTGAAAATGAATTTGGAAACCGGTGAATCCATCTATTATTTTTATTAGCCTTTTTTTAGCACAGCATTAAAAAGTTCCGAGTTTTCTCCGACGATAATTTTTTTTTCGGTACATATCTCGAAAACTATAGAACTTAGAGAAATAGGGCTTAACAGGTTTCCTTCGCCATTTACAAGGCTACAAGATGGTTCTTATAGAAAAAATTAAAAAAAAGTTATCTCTTAAAATAATTACGTCTTTTTCACCAAACTAGCACTTTTTAAACAATTTTTTAATTTTATTTTTTCAATATCTAGGGATACGTCGACCGTAGAGCAAAAATACCGACGGGATAGTGTGTTCTGGGAGAAGAAAACTATAAAATAAGAGCTAAAAATATTAGACATAGAGTCACATGCAGTTTTGTGGTAGCTTTGAATAATACGCCATCAAAAAAATATTTTCACATTCAAAAAACGTTTACTAGCAACCTGTAAGGGTTAATATTTTTGGCTCAAAATTTCAGGGGTCTCTCAGTACATCAAATGGATACTTTTTAGGGAAGATCACCATAACATTTCAATACTTCGGTTTAATCCTGGGCAGTCTAATAAATACAAATACACATAACAAATAGATAAAAAAGTATTCAAATTTGTCAAATAAATTACTAGTCTTTGTCGTTTGGATTTTAATTGAAGAAGAAGGACAATTTTCTAATAATTCTTCCATAAAATGACACCATTTTTTTCAATAAATTCCGATATACCAGTTTTACAGTTTTTATTTTCTAATATTTTGTCTCTGTGTAATACTTAATATACTTAATTACGATAGCAAACGTATCGCTAGCTGGCCATAAGAATACCGCTGGAAATTCAGTTTCAGCTTGAATTTATTATCTTTAAACTTATAATTTAATTTTTATTATATTATACATACATATACAGGATGGTGACCGCGGCACTCGAACATAGGACTTTAACATGTAAAATCATATTGTTTTAATTTCCTGTTTTGTAATTATTTAAAAGAAAAAAACTTCAAATAAAAGTTTTAGGGCATAAAATGCGAAATTAATTTTGCATGCTTTGTAACGGCACAAATTAGATCTGAAAATAACGAAAATAGTCTCAAAACTATCGATAGCCGTGGAATTGGAACAAAATTAAACGAATGTTTGACATTTTATCTGTTAAAATAAATGACATAACAAATAAGATCCGAAATCCGATCCGAGTTCCAATCCGAGATTCGACCCGAAATTCGATCCGAGATCCGATCCGAAATCCGGTCCAAGATCCAATCAGAAATCCGATACGAGATCCGGTCCAAGATCCGATCTGAGATTCGATCCGTTATCCGATTCGAGATCCGATTCGAAATTCGATCCGAGATCTGATCCGAGATCCGATCCGAGATCCTATCCAAGATCCGATCCGAGATCCGAACCGGAATTCGAAATCCTTTCAGGCATATCATTAGATCAGTTCAGTGTTTCTTATTTATACTAAATCAATTGTAACGTTGCGTATTAGAAAGAAAAATAACAGTTACAGATGTAACTTAATAAATAATTTTGTTATGGAAAACTAAAGAGATATTTTGCTGTAAGGTTATTTAATAATTTTTATCAAAGAACATATATGCTTATAAATATAACGTAGTGTTATATTTCTTTAGAGTGGAATTGGAATATACGTTTTACTCAGAGTGGATACCTAAAAGCTGTGTATGTAAATTTAGGATCGGATGTTTTATCCGACTTTCGGATCGGATGTTCCATCCGACTTTCGGATCTTCCATCTGACTTTCGGATCGGATGTTTTATCCGACTTTCGGGGTTGGATGTCTTATCCAATTATCGGATTCTATTCTAAGCCTATCCGAGAGACTTCTGATCTGAACCGATCCGAATTCCGACTTCCGATCGGATCGGATGGATTCGGATATCGGATATTTTTTCCGACCCCTGGTACTTACTTTTAACATCATAAAATAGGTAACATAAAGAACTAAACTCATGGTAAAAGCCAAATTACCTATTTTTATTTCTATTTTAAACACACTAATGTCAGTTGCAACAATGTAAGTAATGCTTATATATATATATATATATATATATATATATATATATATATATATATATATATATATATCGATATTTTTTTATTTCGATCTTCTTCGAGTATATCATTCCCCGTTCAAATTCATTCAGATTTCCAAATTTTTAAACAATTCGGTTAACATTTAAAGGTGCATCAAGGCCAACATGTGTTTCTTGAAGTTTTTTCTCAGTTTTTTTGAGGTTTTATAGCACTGTTCTACAATATCGGGATGTTTGACGGTTGGGAGACATTATTACATTCAAACACAATATATATATATATATATATATATATATATATATATATATATATATATTAGGGTGTCCGTTATTTTGGCAAAGTCGGAAATTTGTTGCTCACCCCCCCTAAAACTAATCAGAAAAAATAAAAAAGAAATTGAGTCATCATCGCCGGTTCGAAAAATGACGTTAACGCGTGCCTGTAGAGGGGTCAAAATTTACATGTAGTTTAAATGGGGAAAATGCCATTTTTTATACTTTTATAAATAACTTTTTATATGTTCAAGCTAAAAATATTTCAAGATAACTACCGGAAATCTAATAAAATAAGCTTTCAAACAGACTAAAATGCAAGGCATTTGAATAAAAATTGACGGCGTAGCGTCAATTTGAATAATACGAACTTTGAAGTATGTAAACCACTAACAACAATATGATAACTACATACTGAAATTCATTTTAACTATCTTCAAATTAACGAAATAGCGCTAATTTAAACTGTTTTGTTCATGCACCGAAAAAATCTATAAGTGTCGTTTTCCGAACTCCATATCTCTATCCATTTTGACTACAATTTTATCATTTTTAGCATCGAATAATGCAAATATGATGCAATATTGTTTGGCAGTTTATCACCAACAATTTGATTGGCAATATTTCCAATGAGAAATACATTTTCACGTAAGTAATAACGGCTGTCATTTTGTGTGACGGAAAAACGGAACAAAAGCGCAATTTAAGGTTATAACGAAGATTCTAAGTTGCGATTCAAAGTTATGGCGCATTCTCATGCATTTTGTCTTGTGACAACTTCCAAATGGCGCGAATTTTCAAACTAATATCTTATATCTTAGTGAATACAATAAATTTAACAACATAAAGTTAGAATTATAAAATATGCAATAAAATTAATAATTAATTAAATTTGCATCATATTTGCATTATTCGATGCTAAAAATGATAAAATTTTAGTCAAAATGGAAAATGACACTTATAGAACAAAACAGTTTAAATTGGCGCTATTTCGTTAATTTGAAGATAGTTAAAATGAATTTCAGAATGTAGTTATCATATTGTTGTTAGTGGTCCATCAATTTTTGAGGTAAAAAATGAAATATTAATCGAAATTCTTATTTAAACGTTTTAGTAGTTTACATACTTCAAAGTTCGTATTATTCAAATTCATGCTACGCCGTCAATTTTTATTCAAATGACTTGCATTTTAGTCTGTTTGAAAGCTTATTTTATTAGCTTTCCAGTAGTTATCTTGAAATATTTTTAGCTTGAACGTATAAAAAGTTATTTATAAAAGTATCAAAAATGGCATTTTCCCCATTTAAACTACATGTAAATTTTGACCCCTCTACAGGCACGTGTTAACGTCATTTTTCGGACCTGCGATGATGACTCAAATTTTTTTTTTATTTTTTCTGATTAGTTTTACGGGGAGAGAGCAACAAATTTCCGACTTTGCCAAAATAACGGACACCCTAATATATATATATATATATATATGTATAGTAACTTGAAATAATAATTTTATATTATTTGTAAAAAATAACATTGTTTTATTTCTATTTCAGAAAAACTTCTAACTTCAGAAGGTCGCGAACTTCGAAGAGCTTTATTTTCATTAAAACAAATCTTCCAAGAAGACAAAGATCTAGTCCATGAATTCGTCCAGCACGATGGGTTAGCTTGCTTGATAAAAGTTGGTTCTGAGGCTGATCAGAATTATCAAAATTACATTCTTCGAGCTTTAGGCCAGGTTATGTTGTATGTAGATGGAATGAACGGTGTAATGGAACATAACCAGACAGTGCAATGGCTGTATACTCTCATTGCATCTAAATTTCGATTAGTAGTTAAAACAGCATTAAAACTTCTGTTAGTTTTCGTCGAATATATTGATTCGAACTGTATGCTTTTAATCAAAGCCGTAAATATAGTTGATGGGACACAAGGTCTACTAGCATGGAGTAACATTATGCGGCTCTTGAAAGATTTTAATTCTGCAGACACAGAATTGTTGATTTATGCAATGACTTTAATAAATAAATGTCTAAATGGAATCCCAGATCAAGATACATACTATGATCAAACCGATGCATTGGAGGAACAAGGAATAGAAGCTATAATTCAACGATATATGTCCAAGCAGGTAGGAAATTTACATATAGGCAGTTGCATCATCAAAATTTAAATTTTATACTTAGTTTAGGTAAATAAAAGTATATCGAATGTATGACAGCAATATCAATTATTCCATATGACATAAAACTTCGATTTTATTTTAAATCAAGCTTAAAATAAAAGTTTCTTCTGTGTAACTCTGGCCATTCAAAATATTTAACATTATTTACATCATACTAGTAAATGTAGTTTAACTTAAAAATAATTTCGATAAATTTCTACTTTGGATGTGAAATTATGTTTCGCCACTTACACGAAAATGATTGAAAATAGAATATTTATATAATGTGACTTCATATTCTATTTATACATTTTCATATTCATAAAATATTAATTTTCTGCATTGACTGTAAAAATCAGAAATATAATACCTACTAATTCTAAAGATGGCATGCTAGCAACCTCCCTTCACTTGCAAAAATTATCTTATACAGTAGAAGTCCACATTCAAGAAAAGATAAAATAATGTAATGTTATAATATAATAAATCCATTTATTTCTTGGCTGAAATTGATTTTACTATTTCCCAGTCTTCATTTTAAAATTATAATAATATGTGGATTCAGTTCGTTTTTATTTGAGATAAATTTGGAGTAGGTTATATATTTGCTAATAATTGTTTATGTTTTATAGGGAACAGATCTGGACCTTCTTCAGCAGTTCCAGATATATGAAGCTGTGCTACAACATGAAGACGGTGAAGATAAAAGTATGCCACTTAGACATCTTGACGAAAGCATCCGAAAAACTCTTCGAAATCGCAAATCCGTTTTGGATAATTCAGAAAGACGAAAGAGTCGCAGACATTCAACTGGAAATACACCTACAACTATTCAAAATGCTAATAAAACGAAATTTTATTCTCTGCAAAGTCCTACAGTTGATGATGAAGACGAAAGTTCTAGTTCTCAGTCATCGGGACATAATGATCATAACTTGAATGGTAGTTACAAAGAAAATAATAAAGGTTAGTTTCCATTTTATATACGTTATGTGATAGTTTGCAGTGAATATTATAATATATAATGTGTGTATGAACAACAGCATAAATTTGAGTTGCTAGAAAAAAATAATTCACTATTCACATGCATTGTAATATGACGTCACAATTATTAAATAGTTTTGATAAAAGTGAGAAAGGATTTAATATATTACAATTATAAAAAGGAATCGTATTATATATTATGATTTTAATTTGATTCCTACAACTCAAAGATTATACCAAAAGAGCAACAAAGTAATGATTTTATTAGTTATACTGTTTATTTATTCATATTAGTTACTAGTCAAAATTTGAGTTCCCAGTTTAGCATGCTAACCATTCATCCACAACCGTTATTATACTTAAATCTGTTCTTTATTGATAAAATACAGGGATTGTTGAAA
The DNA here is from genome assembly GCA_911728475.2 of Pterostichus madidus. Classification (NCBI taxonomy): domain Eukaryota; kingdom Metazoa; phylum Arthropoda; class Insecta; order Coleoptera; family Carabidae; genus Pterostichus; species Pterostichus madidus. The sequence goes on along the minus strand of OU452301.1, from coordinate 24,168,677 downwards.
ACAATTTAATTTCATATTGATGTTAAAACAGTCAGGAGGCACGGGCCCGACAAGCGCACTATTGTAGAATAATATAGAATTATTGAATAGTATAGAATGGTTTAAGCCATATAGATTAGATACTACCTATAGTATATAATTTCTTTAGTTAAACCCCACAATTTATAATTCCGGCTGTCATTTGTGACGTCATATTTCTTAGTTTGATCTCCACTAGGCAAAATTTTTCAGTTATACATAATTTGTACGGAAAAGTGATACAGACAATACTTTAGGAATGAGTTACCCAGTATACTTTGCTCCTCTGAATACTTTAGAAAAAAAATCATGAAATAAACTTTGAGCAGATTAAATTCCGTATCTGCTAGCAGCAAAAATAGTCAATATTATATCAAATTAATTATAAAATGACGTAATTGACAAATTATAATTTGGACGGGTCTTTTTTTAAAATATCGCTTATATTCATTTAGAACAGGGCATATAATAAAAAAAAAAACTAATTAACAGTTAACCAATATCAAGAGCGCTATAATAATAACGGTTATTGTTCAAAAACCAGTTTTTAAAAACAGACAACCTGTTTAAACCGGATAATTTATCGATGCGTCATCATTACTATTTCGAGAACTATAGGAGCTACAAGGTTCTTTAAATTAGCAAAAAAAATGCCATTTTGCAAGTTTATTACAAAACCATTTACAATTTTTTTTCGACCAGTAGTTCTCAAAATATTGTGTAACTTATTTTAAATGAGAACCTATCTTTTTTTATTTGCTTATTCGATTCAGTATTTTTTTTCTGAATTCTACAACTATAAAGTTCATTAAAAATTTTTTTGAAAAAAAATGCATATTAAATTAACATTCATTTAATTTAAATTGTATAGGAATCAACGTGCTATGAAAATAACAAATGACAAAGAAAATGGATTTATTTATTTTTGGTCACAAAATACTCTTATTGATATTGAATAATGAATCAAACAAACAAAAATATTATGATTTATTAATATGTTTGTCATAGCACGCAGATTACTATGCGACTAAATGAATGTCAATTTAATACGCATTTTTGACAATAATTTTGTTATGTAAGGGTATTGAACTTTATAATTGTGTAATTCAGAATAAAATTTCCTGCCGAACAAAATATATAAAATATATGTTCTCATTTAAAATAAAAAAGTTGGATCCCATATTTGACGACCACTGCTCGAAAAAAAATTGTTATTTTATAATAGACTTGAAAAATGACATATCTTTACCAGTTTAACCAATTTTGTAGCACTTACAGTTACAGCAATGGTGCGCGACTCAAAATGTAAAAACTTTATATTAGATATCGTAGTTGATACCAACAGTATCTTTCAACCGTCAAGTATAAAATTTGCATTATATATATATATATATATATATATATATATATATATATATATATATATATATATATATATATATATATATATATATTTCAGAATTAAATTATGTAAAATTATGGATATTGTTCACTAGAACCGGTTTAGTATTTACGGTTAAAGCCGTTGTTTGTAGCTTTAAAAATAGCGTTTAAAATTACGGTTAACGTTCTCAAATATTTAAAATGTCGGTTACCCATTTCTTAATCCGGTTTTCTTTAACCGATTTTATGCCCTTATTTAAAATAATCAATATTTCCAAATACAAGTAAATCCACTAACTTAATAATTTTCCATACTAGTTTGAAGCTTGTTTTTCTCATATATTCAGTAAAGTATACAGTTTTGTAAGTAAATCATTTTATTTTAGGCATTACAGGATGAGTCTGGGAATAAGGAATAGACAAATTTGCTTTATATAAAAATATTATTTTAAATATTATATTTGATGATATAGGTACATACATATATGTGTAGATACTGATTTTAAAAAATCGTATCTATTCGGTACGCCTATCAACTTTTATTTTTCAAATAGGAACCTAGAATGATTTTATTAAAATATAAATAGCCATTTCTTATCGTTTCGATTATATATAATTTTTCTTATGAAAAATTCGATAAAAAAAGATAATTAAGAAATATTAAAAGGTAAAACAACTTAAAACAAATGCTCCAAATTACGACCCTGTTCTCTTATGCAAAATTTCAAACGTTGAATGTAGTATGTACGAACATCTCCCTGCATGTTTTGGAAAATATTTTGAAAAGTATTCCGAATACCTTGTTTTATATATTTCTGGTGAACAACATCTTTGACATACCCTTAGAGAAAAAAATCCATGGGCATCAGATCAGGAGACGTATGTGAAGTTAACGATGCGTCACTCAGCGAAGAAACTGTATGGTCGTGCGGTTTAATAACGTCAGAGCCGATTTTTTTTTTAATGGAAAATCTTTAAATAACCCAATAAATTGGGGTACAATAACAAACAACAGATTAGTAAATGACAACCATAATTTACGTCGTTATGAAGACATTGAGTAGAGGATCTAAATTAGTATTATTTTATTCAATTTTGGGTTGAAATGCAATTCAAATACGTGATAGCGGTCTCCAGCATTATATTGGCGATAACATGGGAAATCAGATTTTTCTTGCACAAAAGTTCCCAAATTATTTTAGGCAAAAATACTTCAAATAAACGTTGTAAAGAATTAAATTATACATCCAACTTAGTAATCAGATTTTATTTTTGACATTTCATAACCGAGATAATCAATTTAAAGTTTTTTGAAAATTGCTTTATTATAGCGATAGCCATGGAACTCAAACAAAATTACAAAATTGCAATTTGAATGACAACTGACCATTAATTATTAGATCAATGAATAATGTTGGAAATTATTTGAAACATAGAATTATAATTTAAATTTTTATGTTTAATTCAATCGATATACAGAACAAATCTGTTTCCTTAATACATGGTTTTAATGTAAACATCGCTCTCAACTCAACACATACAAAATAAAACAGAAATGAATATAAGAATAATGTATTTATTTAATAAAATGGAAACTAAGATGATTAACATAATTTTATATTAAATTATATATATATATATATATATATATATATATATATATATATATATATATATATATATATATATATACATGTAACAGGTCATTTTCGAAGCACCGACTTTCGAGGCTCGGTGATATATTTTACTATTATATAAAAAAATAAATAGGAAATTGAAAAATAATTGTGCCCTATTTTTTTATTTTTTGATAAATTCATTTATAACAATTTTACTGCAATTTTTACAAGTGGTGCAGTATACGGACTATTGAAGCCTAATTTAGTATATATTATTGTGAGTAGATGTCAGTATAACGTCGGTATTACAGAAATCCTGTAATTTATTGTTGTGAAATCAGCTTAGCCGTTATTATAAAATTAATGCTAGAAATTTATTATTTCTAGATATTAACACAGGTTAAAAATATTATAAAAATGTGTCAAATTAATTAAAAATAAATGTTTCAGAGTTCTATTAAAATCCTTCAATATAGTTGCTATTAAAATCGTTCATTATAGTAACTGAATAAAAATTGGAATAATAAACACTATTTTCTAAATTTCCAATAATAGGAATAATTACATATTTTACAAATTTCAAAGAAATAACTTTATTTAAATTTATGAGTTCTCTTACTTAATATAAAACGATAATTACGTAATGCAGAAAAATATTACACAAACTTCGTACATATTCGTAAAAAAAAAATAAAAAGTGTATTCGTATTCAAAATTAATTGTCCTTGAACGACATAAAATTAATGTCAATTGTAGAAATAGGAACGATATTTACAAAACACATATTTTCAAAATATATATTTATTAGTAATACAAGCATGGTTTTTAACGTTATGGAATACTATAGAATTATTTTATAGAAAAATACTTCGAATGAAAGTTGTAGAGAAATTTATTGTCTGCAACTTTTATTTGAAACATTTTTAAAGGAACGTTAAGCTGACACAACCATTGTAGCACAATTAAACAAAAACTATCTGAAAAATTAGTACTCATTTATTAGAACAAAATTTATTACGGTTATTTTTTTTAAATAAGTGGGGTTGTGTCAGCTTATTCGTTAAGCAAGCACAACCATACAGAAACAAATAAAAATAGCAAAGCACCATAATAATAATTGTTTACTAAATAATTAGTCATTAATTACTAATTAATTACTAGTTAATTATTGAAATAAGGTAGATCGTCCACCGGAGATCCGGAGAAGTAACGGAGATGGAAAATGCATCGACGGAGAGAGAATGGAGATGCGTCGGAGAAAATTACTCGGGCATAACCAGTTGTAATACATATAATAATGCATTAATCCATCAATAAATATTGAAACTCAAGTTTCGAATTAATTACTCGAGCACAACCAGTTGTGATGCCTATTATAATGCATTAATCCACCAATAAATATTGAAACTCGAGTTTCGAATTAATTACTCGAACACAATCAATTGTAATGCCTATTACAATGCAATAATCGATTAATAAATATTGAAACTCTAGTTTCGAATTAATTCTTGAGCCCAACCCGTTGTCATACATTTTATAATGCACTAATCCATCAATAAATATAGAAACTAGAGTTTAGAATTAGTTACTCGCGCAAAGGCGTGTTTATTATTAATTACTCGAGTAATTAATTAGAAACTCGAATTTCAATTTTGATTGATCGATGAATGCATTATAATATGCATTACAACTGGTTGTGCTTGAGTAATTAATTCTAAACTCGCGTTTCAATATTCATTGATGGACTAATGCATTATAAAATGCATTACAACTGGTTGTACTCGAGTAATTAATTCGAAACTAGAGTTTCAATATTGATCGATGGATTAATGCATTATAAAATGCATTACAACTGGTTGTGCTCGAGTAATTAATTCGAAACTTGAGTTTCAATATTTATTGATAGATTAATAAGCATTGCAACTGATTGTGCTCGGGTAATTAATTTTAAACTCGAGGTTCAATATTTACTGATCGATTAATGCATTATAATAGCCATTACAAATGGTTGTGTTCGAGTAATTAATTCGAAACTCGAGTTTCAATATTCATTGATAGACTAATGCATTATAAAATGCATTACAACTAGTTGTGCTCGAGTAATTAATTCGAAACTTGGGTTTAAATATTGATTGATGGATTAATGCATTATAAAATGCATTACAACTGGTTATACCCGAGTAATTTTCTCCGAAGCATCTCCGCTCTCTTTCCGTAGATGCATTTTCCATCTCCGTTACTTCTCCGAATCTCCAGTGGACGATTTACCTTATTTCAACAATTAACTAGTAATTAATTAGTAGTTAGTGAGTAATTAATTAGTAAACAATTATTATTATGGTGCTTTGCTATTTTTATTTGTGGTTGTCCTAGCTTAACGCATAAGCTGACACAACCCCAATTATTTTTAAAAAAATAACAGTAATAAATTTCGTTCTTTGGTAATTAATTAGTAATAAATGAGTACTAATTTTTCTGATAGTTTTTGTTTAATTGTGCTGCAATAGTTGTGTCAGCTTAACGTTCCTCATTTTGAACTATGTACAAAACAGACAAGTATGATAGCGCTAAAACAATTATTTTAGTACACACAAAAACCATGCAGTTCAAGTCATATTTTTTACATGTTTTTTTAATTTATGTACAATATTTAACTGAAATATGTTCACAGGAGATATTGATGCATTATGTAATTTAATTGATTTGAGATTGTTCTCTTAAACGTCTATTATTTTCATTGTTTATCCATGCTTTAATTTGTGCAGTTGTCCTTTTTGTTAATTCGGGCCGATATTTTTTCATTTCAGTTACATATTTTTCTGGTGGCAGGGTAAAATTTTCCAAATATGTTTTAAATAATTCTCTTACACTCTTCTTCTCCGGCGTTTTCCACGTTACTCTTTTCACAAATTTCTCTGTAAAACAAAACATATTAGAGATATGGAAAATAAAGCATAAAATTTAAATTGAAAAAAAGCTTTTAAAACTATTTTTTAATAAGAAGGCAATATTTGGCTACAGTTATGTATATTTTTATTAAAAAACGATCTTTCTGCAACAAAGTAGATTCATCAGCTTACAAAAATATTGATACAAGTAAATAAATAGATAGTTCGACAAGTAAAGAAAAGCTTTAGTTTTGGAATATCCACTTGTCATACGCGTTAAACATACTATTTTTTTTGTGTACATAATGGAAAATATTAAATAATAAATATAAAATTCGACATAAAATGTTGAATTATAGAAGGCATGTAATACGTGTGCGTAACAAAATATCTTAGCGACGAGAAAATAAATATTTTACAATTTTTTGCGTAATGAATGATTTAAAAGAAGATTTATTTGATTATTTAAAATCAGTATCAGAAGCTACCTCAAATTTACTTCCTACAAAGTCAATTGAAATATACGAAAAATGGATTATTTTGTCAGTGAAGAAGACAGAAAAAATTAGACGGAATAGACGAAAATATTATAATAGCTTATTTTTTGAGAAGGTTCGACTTATTTATTAATCCTATTACATTCAAATATTAGTATTATGTATTGCTACAGGCTAAAACTAAAAAATCCACAACATTGTGGTCAGTCTATTCCGTGCTAAGAAGAAGGTTGCAAATAAATGAAAACGTGGTCATTTCATTATACAGAAAATTGATTGCATAAATAAAACTTCAAAATAATGGTTATGTAGCAAAGAAATCGAGAGTTTTAACGATGGATCATGTCAAAATGTTCTTAACTGAAGCCCCTGATGATTCCTTTCTTTTCATGAAAGATGCATTATTGATCTCCATGATGCATGTTGAGGTAATGAATTTCGTATGTTGAAAGTTAACGATATCGAAGATAATGGAAATGTTATGGTTAATACAAACTCAAAGAAAATACGTGTCTTTACAGTTATTTCGGAAGTGGGAGGAAGTATATGGAATTGAATTATATCAAATATTTCACTGATACATTGTTGTAAGAATGTAATAGGTTTTGAAATATTAAATTATTAGACGTCATGATTCTATTTGAGGTTATCTCAAAACATGAAATTGACGAAAATATAATTAGAAGTGTACCCAATAACACGGAAAAGAGCAATAACAGTGTCTGGAACCAGTTTATCATTTTACGCCGAAAAAAGTACACATTTAATCGCTGGTTTCAAGTATTTTGTATTCAAGAAATATTCTCCTAAAATACCGCATGTGCTTAAAAATTACCCGATAATTTCCATTCAAGCTTGTTATCTAATTCCACTCGTTCTTCGTACTCGTGGAATTATTAACAGGCCTTAATAAAAATTATCGGTAATTTTTAAGCATTAGTAATATTACCCCCGAAAATATTTGAGTTTACGACCAAGAAAAGTTTATCATCGTAGATTATTCGTATGTTACAAAAACGGTAGATGGACTGTGCAGCCAGTAGGAATTTATACTTTCTACAGCTTCTAAAGGCTAGTGTAGTTACACCGACATATTTAATTATAAAAAAAGAAACAATTTAATACGAATACGTACTTGACTTATCTATATGTTTATAAACATTTGCCTTATTTCTTGTCACTTGTATAGTGTGATGTATATTTAACATATTTAAGGAATCTTCGTCTTCGTATGAATTAACATCTGAAAATAAGAAAAAGAGTTCATACAAAAATATTGACATCAACAAATATTTTTTCCACAATCGTTAGCAAAATTCATTATTCTTCAAAATATAATAGTGTTCAAAGCAGCATATTGACTCACAAGCAAAGTAAATTGTTTTCTTCACAAGTAAATTACTTTCTTCATAAGTGAACAAGGTCGACAAAAAAGGAACCAGGTTTTGACAAATTTTCTAAGTAAATATACGATTGTGGAAAAAATTATGTTCAGTACTTGAGAGCAAATGCATTTCCCCCCACACGTCCAGTTGGACGTACGGCTCAATTTCTAGTCTGATGAGGAAAAATTGCACTTTGCTTAAAGGTAATGAAAATAGCTATTATTTTTTAAGTAAATAAATGTGTACTATAAGTACAATGATTATAGAGTACGTTGAAGAAGATATTTTTTTGTAATCTTACGTCTTTGATATGATTTTTTTGCAAACATTACAATGGGGTCTGTGACTAAATTTTCATTTCATATATATATATACATATATATATATAATTCTAGACAAGAAAATAACATATCCGTATTTCTTTAAATCAATTAATTATTTAAAGTTTACGAGAATAAAGTTATTAAAATCCAGTACAAGAGATATGAGAAGTCAGATAAGCGAAGAGAAAGATGGTTGAGAGGAGTTTACGAAATATACAAATGTACCGTTAATTTTTAAGTGGTGTATGTCAAGTATTAAAAAAATTGAGAAATCACATAATTCACTTATAATTTAGTACTTATAAGATTTCTCAATTTTTTTTAATGGACTTACATCACTTTTAAAATAAATGGTTCAATAATTGTTGGTTAGTTAGTTTACATGTAGTTATTTTTTACTAATCATTAATTATAAATAATTTTTACTTCTCAAAACTAAAGATTATTTGTAAGTTTTGTTTGAAGTTTGAAGGTGATATGTGTTATCAACCAATTAAAGCAAGACCTATCTGCATTTGTGCTTAGCTTGTCTGACGTTACATCAGGGGCTCGACTTACTTTATATGTTCTCAAATTCAAATAACAATATAATTATAAGATTATATGTCGATTTTATTATTAATATGATATTTGATAATTTGTATCAATAAATTAAATTATGGTCACAGATATTACAAAAATTTTACAATAAAAAGTTCTAACTTTAGCTTACCGTTTGTAGGCAAATTATTGGCATATACATTTTCCGTTTCTATTGTATCCAGATTTGCGTCATTAATAGGATCTGTAATAAATTGAATAATATATCGTAAATGAAGATTCAAGAGAATAATATTTGTAAATAGTGTGAATATATTTGGTAAGATTATTTATATGGTAATTTTCGAGCTGATAATGGTACAAGTGTCACAATCATGTTAGTTTTATATGGATGTATCTGAAAATGGTAATGCTTCTAATTAAATAATAAGTTGGTATATATGTTGAGTGTAAGATTAAGAAGAATGAATATTAATATTTTAAATTTTCATAGCAATAATAATTTTAAGCATATTAATACCCCAATACTGCAACAAAGTTATTATTCCTAACAACGTTCCAAATATCCTAACCAATAGAATGAAACACAAACATTTGACATTTAAATATTTTATTCAAGGTTAACAATTATAATTGTGTATTTGTTATAGCATCATTGTTAAGATTTAGCTAGTGTTACAGATTGGGGGCGTATATCTATTTTTCTTTTTTTAACTCACCAGTTCGCAGTTCTTGAAAAACATCACAATATACTTCTGTATCTTCTTCGACTCCATCATTCAGCGATATATCCATAGTTTGAAAATTTTTTCCTTTATATTTTAGTACATCGCCGTTATCTACTGCAATTAACAATTTTGATAATTTAGCTATCTGTAAAGTTATCTCGGGTGTCCGATAATAATCCTTATGGATCTGTAGATCATGTCCCATAAAATCTGCAAGCATCTGCATTTCATTGTCATTTAACTCTAATAATTGAGATGTTGTAGCAACTTGTTTTCGCAAGATCGTTGCACGAAGAAGATGTGGTTGTTTCGCATTACAAACTGCCGATTCTCTTCTAAGAACGTCTGTTAAGCGTATAAATTTATTTTCGTCCAATCCAAATAAATATTTATTTTTGTCGGATACACCAGCTACAGAACGAAATTGAAGAAATGTATCAATGTACCGAATATGCATTTTGCGTAAAAGGACAGGTACTCGTCTCGAACGTTTACCTTGAATTTCAATTCTTGTAAAAGTATCGCATAAAACTTTTTCTAATGTTGTGAGTGTTTTGTAGTCTTCGGAATCTTTCTCAATTCTCTGTTTTGATTTATAGTTTTCCAGTAAAATCCGTTCAGATTCTCCTGGTCGCTTCCGATTGAATATTAAAATTAAAGCTGCAGTTACTTCCATTAAATTTCGCCATTCAACGTAGGAAAATTCTTCTTCAAATAATTTTTTCAATGAAAATTCAGCTTTCGCTACCAAATGATCTCGAAATGTTTTTATATCTGAAATTAAAGGCAGTAACTTAGGCTTATTCCATTTAGATTGTTCCACAGTTTTACGAGCAGATTTGGAGATTGCAGCTCCGTATTCAAATGTTAAAAGATGTTGAAAATCATCAACCAGTTGTTTGCGGGCATGATTTTCATCTATTATGCATATATTATATAAAATTTTGGTACATTCTCTCAGGTATATTCCTAGATGGTTTGCCAATGAAGGATTCTTATACTCTCCTGTTTCAAAGTTTAATCCACATAACGCCTGCACTCCTTTAATAACCTGCTCAAAATATTTTGGTTGAATACAATCTCTAAGGTCACTAATATCTGGATTTTCGTTTTTAATAGTTATAAGTAATCTAGATAACTGCCGTAACTTTTGCCTACAATGATACTTTAAATGATCTTCGGTACAAAATTTATTGCATAAGAAAGATGCAAGCTTTAAAAGTAAAAAATCTTCTTTAATAACTTTTGCAATTTCATCATCTCGTAGATTTTGCAGAAGAAATGGGACATTGGGATGCAAATTATGCTTTTTATAATTCAGTTGCATTTGTAAAGCTAGAGAGTCCAATTTGGCATTTTTACTGTTTCGAGTTTGATTTAATGTACATATTTTATAATGCCTATATATATTATTAGTTACGAAATACGCTTTGCAATATTTACATGGTGTATAATAATCTGGTTTACGATTTTTCTTTGGATTAGGTCTGCGAGATACAATTAAATCACCTTTATTTAATTCGTCGTTATTATTATACATAAATGTTCCAGCATTTCTTAAACTAGCAATTAAATGTTGGCGATTAATACTTTTGGTTGAATAACTTAATATTTTGGTTACTTCTTCCTCAGTTTTATGATAAGTTATTAAATGTTTAGCAAATCTTTTAACTCTTTTCTTACAAAAAATGCAAAAAAATATTTTGGTGTACGTACCCACGACTGTGGAATTTGGAACGTATTTATTTTTAACAATTTCCTTAGATTTGTTATCAATATCACTTTTGAAATTCTTATATTCCATCGAACTAATACTTTGCTTTCTTGCAACAAATCTTGAATCTGTCGGCACCTGAAGGGAATTTGATTTTAAACTTTGTGAAGAAGAATGTAATACTGAATTTTGAACTGGAGATATCGAAGTTTCATTTTCAGAAATACTTCCATCTGAATCGACAGAATCTGAAGACGGTACATACTCTTCGTCACTATCTGTTTCATATGGATCAGATTCATATAATTTGTCTTCTGTATTTAAAGAAAATTGTAAACTTCGTTCTACTCCTTGTATTAAACTTTTGTGCCCTGAAATATTAAAATAATATTTATATTGTGATAAATATGTAATAGATATCCTTTAGCTTAGTTTTTAAGAATTATAAACTTTAGGTTCAAAGTGAAAATATCGGAAATACAATGAATAAATATTTCGTTAAATTCGATAAAAGTTGTCACACTACTAGGTCATCTAAGTGATGTTTTTGTTTTTTAAAAATAATGCACTTATCATTAGATAATGATAAAAAAGTAATATTCAGCCAAATTTTGTATTGTAGTTACTAAGTTCTAGTTCAAGCCACGTTGCTAACAATGGGCCTTTCAAGACTTTTTTGAATTTTTTATATATTAATCTACGTAATAAAATAATTATACCCAATTTTTTTATTTTTTAAAAAAACTTGTATTAAGCATGATAAAAATATTTAAACTTTCGAAACAAATGAATATGACGTAGTTGCATCTTAGCTTAAAGAGAGACAGATAAGACAGAGATAAATAACACGTAACTTGTCGTTGTCAGTAGAATCCACAGACAAAACATAACTAGACGGATAACATCGGCGTTTGTTGTGAGTCAGAAAGGAATAGAATAACTGGTTGATGAGGCGGGTGCGCGGCAAGGAGCAACTTGCATAACATCAAAGTGTACTCGATCCTTGTCGCGCATCCGTCGGACCATCAAGTTATTCCATTCTTCTCTGCTTCACAACACTGCATTGACTTGAATACGGCATAATTCATCTAGTATTATACGTCATTGGTAGAATCGTAGAATGCTGAATGCTTATTTCTTCATCGACTTCTTGAGCACCGATAAACGTTTCAGACAAAGCTCTATGATTGGCTTAATGCAACTACGTCATTGCAATATGGCAGTTTTAAATTATTCAACTTTAACTTTCATATTTCAGCAATAAAGATATCATTTATGATATGATTTTATATTGTATTAAATATGATGTACGGTCAAGAATTTATTTTAATAAATATATATTAAAAAGCTCTACCACTTGAATCCCCCATTATAACCAATAAAAACAAGTGTAATTTTTTTTTATCCAGTAATAGCACTAACAACATTGCTAAGACTGCGTTGCAGAATTGGGGTGATTGTCGGTTTGTTTAGATTTTTTTTTTAAATTGCAAACATAGGAAAATTAATTAAAAAAATCTAGCGAAAATTATTGACATGTATTTAGGTTCTCATAATTAATTCATATTTATGGTTTCACTTCGATATTAACCAAAATGTATCAATTTATACGAAATTTATCGATAATACGGATTATTTTTATCGATATTTGTTTATCGAATTCGATATCAACATTTTACATTTTCTTACCGGTTAAGATATTTAGATCTTCTTGGAAGCATGTTTGATCATTAGCTTGTTCTTTATATAGTGGAACATTGGTAACTTTATTATAATTTTTTTTCATTACATTACATTCCAATTGAGAATTATTATTTTCATTGTTATTTATAACATTTTTCTCTTGATTTGATGTAGTAAAATCTAAAAAAGTATGAAAATTAATAAAGTTCTATTTTCATAATAAGTAGGTAATTTATACAACTAAATTTAAAATTATTTATAACTCTTATTTTCTCAACAATAATATTCCCGTGCTTTCTGTTGTTCATTGTAAGAATCTAGAGAAATGGAAGAGCTACGGCTAAATTGGATAAGCGTTAACATATTACCAGTAGAAAATTTCTAAGTTGTTTGTTTTTTCTAAAATAATATTTACTGAAGAAGTAAAATATGAATGAAGTAGTCTAAGAAATTCGTCTTTGTTGTACGTGCAAAACTTGCTCAATACGCGCCCAAAGAACTTTTATTCTACAATCTACAGGCTTATGATACTGCCGATGCGATGGTAAAAGTCCATAGACTGTGGAGGAAATTGTAGAAAAATTGTTTTGGTTCAGATTTTGATTATTTATAATAAATAAAGAATTATAACAAAGGTCTCACAGATATTTGATTTACCCTCGCAAACCAAAACATAGTTTTGACCAAGATCTGCAACTACAGAGCTGCCACACTTGGAACTGTGTGAAAGGCGGACTTTATTTTAAATATCTTTCGTGCTATGGTCTCTGGTTCCCATCATATACATTACTGAAAGCACAGTTTTATTGTAAAATATGAATCACTTACTATTTAAAGCCAAATTTTTCTCTAAGATATTTAAACCATTTGTATTTTCATGTTTCGGCGTGGACCAGGCTTCAGAAAGCATATTCAGAATTTTTCTATCTCTACTGATCCTAAAATTGAGAAACTAAAATAATTATAAAAGAAATATTAAAATTATATCATATACAGTTCATCATCAAATATGTTAATCTACAAACTCAACAAAATTCTGAAATTGAGTGTATGAATTAAAAATACCTATATTCGAGTAAGTAGGGTAATTAATTATTGATCCAGCAATGAACTGATTAGACATTTTTAATAATACCCAAAAATAACACTACTACTACTACTCTGTGTACATTCTAAACTATTTACGAAAAATATCAAATAAAAGAAAAAAGATTCCATTTGTAATGGAAGGCGAGTCAATTCTTATAAAAAGAGACTATCTTTATTTTCAATATTACATTTAGGGCCAATTTTTCACTCACCGATTAAAGTTAATCATGATTAAATAACAATGGAAACTATGGTTTCCATTATTATTTAACCATGATTAACATTAATCGAAAGTAAACCGGTGATCGAAAAACTGGTCCTAAATACTATTAATTAGACTAGGTAACTGAAAATTATTAGTTGCAATAAATCAGTGGTTTGGTTTAAACCACTGAAAAGTTGTCGAGACTTATTGTATATTCCGAAAATGAACCACGGTGCGGTTCAATTTTACCACGGTTACGGTTAGCATGACGTTATTTTGTATGTAAAACGGAACACTTTCAAGATGACAGGTTGTCACTTGACAGATTTAATATAGAAAAACTTGCTTTAACTTAAATATAAGGATATAAAAATAACACAAAGAAAAAATAAATATGAGCTTCAGAACAAATAAAAAATTCATCTAATATGAATACATACTGTTAAATAATAAAAATACATTTTGTATCACATGTTTATTTATCAGTCATCATAAAAATATAGTTTTATAAGACAAAAATCCACAAACACTGCAAAAGCCGCCAAACATGTTTCAAACTTGTCAACAACAGCTGTGAAGTTACCAAACTAACCGGTGCTCGAGCACAAATTTCAAAAACTGTGTTCCGTAATGAAACCGGTTACTGAAAAAACTAACCATGGTTAATGTGGTTCATTTTCGGAATACGCTATTAAGAGAGTCACGCATGTGTATAATGGTAGCATAAAGGTAGCCCTCTGCTCTAGGAATCAACCGAAAAGTGCACAAATATTAGGTTATAAATATTAATATGTGTGCGCATTACTTACCCGGACATTGTTTATATATAAAGTAGGAGAACACCAACAGTTTTAATTGTTCTTACACACAAAACTATAAACCGCAATAAGCCTTTAGACATTAAAAAATATCACTCACACTGCAACTACAGCATAGACGGCACTGACACAGACCACACATCACGTACAGTGCCATAGCCACAATGCGCAATACGCAAGCTTGTCTGTTGACATAGGCGTAGACATGTAATTTTTACCATTTGAATTAAATAAATGACTACTGTACCATAATAAATATATGTAATATTAATAATAGTAATATAAACAATAGACAATTACGGCAATTATTGAAAAAAAGCAATATTTTATATAATTTTTGTCGAAATATATTCATGATTTAAGTTTTGGTGACGTTATTGATATGGCTCGTTTAGTTTTAAATAAAGCGTTCATATTGGACATTTGCGATGAGAACAAACATATTTGAGTGTATTACCGACTTTTCTTTGAAACAACAAATTAGATATTATATAGTTAATTGAGTAAGCTGTTGTTCTTTAAATCTAATATTAATCTCATATTAAAACTACGGCCTGTCTGTCCGAATTATGTAAAAATAAATATTTTCTTTGAAACAACCAAGTGTTTTTATTTTGTATTTTTTAAATTAGATTTTGTTTACAAACGTTCAACCGAAAGTGATACTTTACTTTTAGTTCATAGCTATTTTAAACATGGAATTGGCAGGTCACATGCTGGCTACATCAAATTTTTTGAGAAGTTGCAGGGGTAATCTAATTTTTTATCTTTGACAGTTTTCAAATTATTTGTAATAACTTCCATTTTTTAATACAACTTATAATTAAAAATTATCTTCATATAAGAGCATAATTTTCCTATTTTAATTAGTGCTGAAGTTTTTATCATTTTGTTTTTAAATAAACAAGATTACTTCAATCTTTCTTCTTAGACTAAAATTATTTATTCAATTTATTTTTGTTATTGTTTTACTATTACTCTTTATTCCATTTTAGTATGTTCTAATATAATTTTTAATTTTCATACGCAACTTGATTGAGCAATTTTTTAATAATATTTTGTAGCAAGGCAAGAGAATATAGCCGGTTATTTGTTTGCTATTTGAAACTCAAGTTGGCTTCAAGATAAATTTAATTATTAAATTTATTTGTTTTTTAGAGGACCAAATTGGGATATTCCGTTTAATCTGTTGTTGATAATTAAGTTAATATCCAATAAATTCACAATATTACGACTTGGTTTGTGCAATCTCATTATATTCTCGAGTTTTGTTGCACGGCTTAGATAATTTGTTTTGAGTTATGTCAAAGTACAACCTTTTACTTTTACGGAGATAAGTTATTAAGTCTTTTCAGAGATGTGGTCTTCTCCCCTCAACCCTAATCCGATGAGATTTCGGGTTGTTGAAGAGGCAGTAGGGTAAAAATTGTCTTGAAGGGTAGTTCGAGATATTCTAATTAATTAATCATTCATATTTTAACTGATTTGTGTGTGTGTTTTATTTGTGCTTGTTCATTGGAATATTTCAGTCGGACACATTTCAACCCCCTCGCCAACTGACCATTTAATAAATAATTGAATAAAGCAAACAGACTGCTCTGTCACAATTTGAATGAAAAATAAACAATAACAATAACAAATATCTCAACTGTCAGACAAGATCTTGTCTGACTGCTGAGATGTTCACCTCAACTTTTTTTAAATTTTACGAACTGGTTCCTTGAAACATGGTTTTATATAGTTACTGAATTTTTAAAATGTAACTATTATTAATTTTTCTTAAAAATTGCTTGATAATGGCCAAAATTTTGCGCCGAAACGTTGCTGTTTAATAAAATTTCATCTAAAAATTTGTTTAATTTTTTGCAATTTTATTACCACGTTAAGCCTGTAATCCATTTAATACCAATATTTAAAATATTTCTCTATTCGGCTTATTTAAAAAAAAATAATTTTTTGAACTAAGTTTGATACTACCGAAAAGAGACAAATATGCTCTAAACGATGATAATTTCAATTATTAATTAAAGTTTTAGGCATATCTAAATACATATAATACTGTAACAAAACGGGTAATTCAGAATTTGGTTTTGTTTATAAATTATGATATTTCACTATCAACTCAGCTTCGAAAGATACAGACTAATTAAGCGTTATCTTAAGTATCTTTCTAAAGTTCACTTGACAGAGTTTATTTTGTTTATCAAATTTATTAGTGCATATGTTATAACTTCAGTATTCTATAGATGATTATTTATCAAGTTTATAGCTTTTCTGAATTGTCGCGTCTGGTTACACGGGATGTGATGACATATCTGGGTAAATTATAGTTAAGCGAGGGGTCGGAATGATTTAACCTCGTCTGGGTTTTTTTATGTAAACGCATATGTACGACCATCGCGACGATATCACCCCCTTACCCTTTGTCAGAACATCCCATGGAAACAACAACGGATTAGTTAGTGGTGGTTTAGCATCGAGCGAGACAAGTTTTGGCTCTCGCCGTATGAGCAAGATGTAGATCTTGCCATGTACTTTGTAACTTAAGTTACTTAAAATTAGTTTATTCATACGTTGTTGTTGTTGTTTCCATTGCCGGTTTATTGTTTAATTTCAATTATCAATATTAGTTTATAACTTCTGTAAATTTTAAGCATTTATATTTTTATATATTTTCTTTTATGTTTTAAATATACATTTTTACAAGAAGTCTTCGTCTTATTTTGTCTTATTTTATAATGAATTAGATCGCGACTCTATCTCTCATTACAATACTGAAAAAAGACCAATCAACTTTTTATAATGAGGAATAACAATTTTTGATCTTTTATGAAATAGAGTGAAAAATTAAAAAAATACTAAATAACGAATACAATTTTCGCCAGTATAGCTGCCCGCGGTCATTGATTACTGTTATTCAAACCGTCTTGCACTTACAGATAATTGTAGCTAATATTACGTGTATGTTCTCGTTTACTGTTTGTAGGAAGAAATATGGGAATTTTTTTTTTAAGAAAGATAATAGAAAACAAATGGACGACATGCATCTGACTTAAAAATTAAACAAACCACTAAAGAAATGTCCCAAAATGTTACTAGATAATTTAATAAAAAATGTATATGTTGGCAGTAATTCTAATAACAACATACAAGTCAGTGTAATAGATAATTGGGTTTAACCTAGAGATTATATTAAGTCATTTTTCTAGCAATAAAATTAAGTTAAAGCCTTTCACCAAAAGTATTGAAAAATACGAAGACTTCTCAAAAACTATGCAATAAATATCCCACCGAAGATAATTGCTAAAACAAATATTTTTCTAAAATAATACTAAATCATAAAGTGCTACCTTTTTTAAATTGATCTTTAATAGACAATGAAAAACATTGATTTTGTAAAACTCATTAATTAAATGTTATTATTTTCTGATACAAAATCTCGAATCGAATGTTTAAAAGCAATGTTAGTAGATGATTGACAGTTTAAATTGAATATTACCTGTTTAAATTGTATAAAAATAAGGAATGAAGTAAACATTGGTAAATAGACACACAAACTTTTTTATATTTATAACAAATTTATAAATTAATTACATATTTTATAATTATTAAATTTACACATAAATAAATACCTGTCTTTATATATTCAGTATGTCCAGATTTTAAACTTTGAGAGCTACGACTTCGGTTAAATATGACATCCGGTGTACCGTTAGGCGGCTATCTTAGATCAACTTTCGTTTGCTTAATTTTTTCCAAAGGTCACTAGATAATGACGAAAAACAGAATTTTTTCTTTCTGAAATAATTTCTAAACTATTTAATAAAAAGAAACCAAAGTAGTAGCTTTTATAGTTTACAAGTTAGCAATGATAACCCCTTGAAATCTGGATGTGCTGTAAACTAACAGAAAATAATACTTCGGGAGCGTTGATCGTAGATTTTTTCTTAATGGTACATTGTATTAATTAATAACAGTTTTATTCTAAGTTCCATAAAGCTGACTCCGAAGCTGTAACTTCAAAACTCCGAGAACTGTAAATAGCTCTAAGCGTAACCTATGCGTCGCTTCCAGAAGTCAAAAGAAAACTTCGCCGCGCTTCAAGTCAGGGGTGGGTTAAGGTTTCATTATTACAAATATAGTTTGGCAATAAACATATTGATATGCATCTCATAGAAGGAAGCAAATCTGTATCTTGTCATATATTATACCAAAAGAGATAAAATATTTTCCCATTGTTATAAATATTTGTTTCTAGCTAATTTGTCGAGTGATATTTTTTAACAAATCCACGAAACAAAGGTCAGAGGTTTTGGAAATATAATTATTTATAGCAAAATATTGCACTGTTTTACGAAAATCATGGTCTCAAATTGTTAAAAACTTCGAATATTGTTAAAAAATATGTAGAAAAATTGGAATATTAAACGAGCTGTTTGTTCAATATAATTAAAAAAATAGTTTATTAATAAAAGATGGTCAATTCAGTAATAGTAACTATAAATACACCTAGCATTTTTATAATCTAAAATAATAGTATTTTCCTTTAAAATTTATTGTTGCGCTCTAAGTGACTTTGCATTAATTTCACTATTTCAAACGAGCTATTTGTTCAATACATTAATAAACTATATTAGTTTACTATTTAAAGTTGCTAATATCGGTAATAGTAATTATAAACACGCCTAGTATTTCTATATCCCATAGTTATCGTGTTTTCCTTCCATATTATTGTTGCGCTCTGTGCATTATTTTCACGATTTTAACCTAGATGTTTGTTCAATACACTTATAAACTATATTAGTTTATTGTTACAAGATTATACATATTTTGACAATATAGCGTAAAGCTATATATTTTTTTTATTAAATGATTTATTTGAATCAACTAAGTCGGCTAAAAAGTTGTTCATATAAATAGTAGCAATATCCTATTTAGTTTGAATTATAATTTAACAAGTGTTTTTTACAGGCTTTTTTACTGTGGTGATTTAAAGTGTTCGCAAAGACGCATAGAGCGAATGTTCCCGGTATAAGGTATTTTAATGGAGAAGAAATATTACTTTGATTCATTGTTGTCAGTAATTTCAAATCAAATATTTCAAAATTAAGAACTTTTTTTATAAATACATAAATTTTATAACGAAAGAGCTCTGAGGACATTTAAGAATTTTTTTAACTCAGGATTCCGAAATTTTATCTCATAATTTCGACATAATTATCACAGAATTCTGAGATAATTATCTCGGAATTCCGAGATAAAATTATAATATATTCTATTGCTAGTAAAATTGTTAAATTAAAAATCGCAAATAATTGTGAAACCTTGGATTTGAACCATATAATAGTTAGTTAACTAGTATGAAAGAAAAAAATTCATTCAAATTTTTTACTTTATGAGCCACCGGCATCACCTAATATAATACATTTATATTTGTTACGTCACGGTGTTGCGGTGAGATTAAATATTAATTGTTTTCATAATTGTTTCAGATTTAGTGATAGTAATTATAATTTTCTTGTAATTGTCAAGTATTTTTAAAGGTAGTTCGGAATGAGACGGGGTAGTTAAAGATACTCGAGTGTGAATATCTAATATTTATTTCAACATGTCATGTTATTTATTAAGGAAAGTATGGAATTGATTCAATTGTTTTTATCGTTAAAAATATGAGATTTCGTCAACATCTGTTTGTGAACGTATAATGCGGTATTTTGGGGTAATACAACTGACGCATTAATAACTATTAATAATGATTTCAATACATTTTAAGAAAGTAAATATGCAATTTCAAAGAAGTTAATCCTGTAGTTTTTCTAAAAAGATAAAAATAGGTTATTTTAGGATAGGAAACTATTCAACATACTCAAATATAAAATAAATAAAATGAATATATCATCACGTCTTCTACCCATTACTGGGTGTGGCAATCTACCGAAGCAGATCTCGGTAAGTGATATATTTATGCGCGTGAAGTGCGGTTACCAGCCGTCAAGTCACGGCATCAAAGATATTAATGGTGGGGGAGCCACAGAGGGTAATTTTAAATTAGTGAAAATGTTTGTCGCCTGTGGGGTTTGAACCAGGGTTCTTAGGATCTATAGGCCGACTTGATATCATTGAATATTCAAAACCATTTATATTATTTTTTTACATAGTTTCACCTAAAATCTCTATATCATCATTCATTAAAATTGAGACGGGAAGTATAAAATAATTAGAGATATGCGGCTATCAACATATGCTCAAGTAAATGTTATATTTATAATAACCTATTTTTTAAATGAATTTTACTATAAATAAATGAAAAACAATTTTAAAATACTGAAGTGTTTTACATTGCACCGCAAAATGCATATTTTCTATGGCGGTCTGCGATGCGTTGATCTCCAACGAAGCTCAAGGTTATCGTTGGGCGTATTCAACAGACATTAGTACAGGGTGGAATTGGTCAATGTGATGTTTAATTTTATTTAAATATTATTGTTAATAATCAAAGAAAAAGTTACATGGAAATATGCAAGTTTTAAGGACGGTTTTTAATTAATCCCGTTACATTTTAATGGGATAAATAGAAGTAAATCCAAAATAAATCTAACTAAATAACTAATTGTTGAGTATTATAAGAAGACGCTACAATATCGACAATAAACCAAACACGGAAATACATTTATTATACTAGTAAATTAAATTAGTACTCCTTGTTGTGTCAAATGGTACTAACTTGTACGATTATATTCCAAAAATAAAAAAGTATTTATACTCGAGAATGGTTTGAACCGATGACCTCTGTATCGGTAACCGGACACTCTACCCTAGGCTTAGACTCTACCGACTGAGCTATAGTCAGATCGCCATACTATGTGATGTGTTGTACTATCGACGAGAAGAAAAAGGTAGAATGATTATCACTGGTATGCATAGTTGTTCGCCCAGCGACGCGCTGAAGAAGCGCCTATGAGCGCTTCGCTGGCGCGCCGCCGTTAATTTTACTTTCATACTAAATCATCGGCGGATCGCCAGCGGACGTTAGATTCGGATATTGCACGTACTACATTTTATAAAAACATCATACTAATTTCGTATTTGTCATATTCTGAACAACGAGTAAAAGAATTGTCTTTATAGCAACATAGATGCTATTTATTATTCATTGATAATTTGGTTATCTTTTAAAAAATCATAACCACCGACAACTGCAACATTTATAGAAAAAGTATGTTTTCTATTACGGTATATTTTGGCCATATTTACACCTGGACTTTTTATTGGAACGTGCGTACAGTATATGCAACCTGCGACTTAAAGAAAGTTCGCAATATTGTAAAATTGTTGCATAGTTCTTTGCATATCTTGATTCTCCGGAAATTGTATTTCTTGGCAGTCAAATGAAGCATTTAGATGTGCAATATTTTAATACAGCCAGATACTGTAGAGTGAGATATACCGCGCTAATCTCCAGTTAGTGTCTATATTAAAAATAAAATAAATATTCCCCTACAAAAATTTATTGATACTAATATCAACTTGATAATTTCCTGTTGCGTAGAATCGCAAAATAATTAGTACACACAATATGGGTGGAATTGGAAGACCTCTTTTAGTGGATTTTTGCATTTGATTTATAATACGGGGTAAAATTAAATTATATACTTTGTCCTATGAAAATCTGTATCTATCCTTAAATGGGCTCCTATACGATAATCGAAATAACAAGAATAAAGGATAAAAACAGACAACATATATTAAATAATGGCTATTTGTGAAAAAAATTGTTAATAATAATGTTTTACTTCAGCGATATAAGCGATTAAATATATAGTGACGTCTCATTTTCGGAAGGGCTCATTGGCCACAACTATTTTCGCGCGGTAAATAAGGGACATATGTGGAGAAAAACGTAACTAACTATGATATCTCAGCACTGGTGTTTCAAACTGTTCGTCGTTTGCTGCTATGTACATGTTGTACAAGTTGTATATTTATAATTTTATTTTTTTTGAGCTTGCAACTTCTATAAAATATGATTTTCAACATATTCAGATTATTTTTCAAGAATTAAATCGTATATTATTTGTACTATTTTAACGAAACAAGTTAAGTACCACTGAATTGAACTGAAGTCACAACTCCAATACAAAACCTTAATAAAATCATATCTCTTGTAATATAGGTAAAAAAAATTCAACCCGCGTTTTCACTGATCGTCATAGTTTATCATGTAGTTTAATAAAAAAAATTATAAAAAAATAGGTATAGGAGCCCATTGTTTATCGAAATAAAATATCAGTTGGTTTTCCATATCTCGTACATAACGCCGTGGTAAACGATTATAATTATAAATATAATGAGCATATATATTTTCGTATTCATCTTGCTCGATAACTAATTGATATTCAAATCGAATATCACAAATTTTATTCATTTTGATTTATTATTATTTATTTTATATTTGTCGGTGCACGCCTGGAGAATCAATATGCCTACTCCAGTATTTTTATGGCGCGTCGCCAGTGAATTAGAAGACGCGCTGGCGAGCGTGCGTCTATGACACATGAGATATAGAATATCATTTGGCGAAACGCTGGCGAACCGCTGGCGAACGACTATGAATACTAGTGTATGTGTTCAGTATATTTAACAATATTGCAAATATTTTGTTATCTATTTTTAAATAATCTCGAATTTCTAGTGTATTATGAATAATAATATTTAAAATAAAATAAATAAATATATCATCACCCCTTTTACCCATTACTGGGTGTGGCACTCTGCCGAAGCAGATCTCGGTAAGTAAAATATTTATGCGCGTGAAGTGCGGTTACCAGCCGTCAAATCACGGCCCTCACAGATGTTAGTGGTGGAGGAGCCACAGGGGTAATTTTTAAATTGGTGCAAATGTTTTGTCGGCTGTGGTGATCGAACCAGGGTTCTTAGGATCTACAGGCCGACTCGGATACCACACAGCTATTACCCCATCATAATAATATTTGAACGTCATTAATGGCGAACAGGTAGCGGTCCTGCTTATTGCGCCAAGGGTTCCAGATTCCCGGCTAGGATATGGAGAATGGACGTTTGTATTTGTCTTTCGGGGACAAATGACCACTGCTGTTGGGTGTTCTTAATTAATATTTAAAAAATAAACTATTATGTGTCCGATATAGTAATTATATCTTTAAAAAAACTTTAACCATAAGCATATTTCATGGTATGTATACACAGGAGAGGAGAGCAAAAATTTCAAATGATAGTTAACTTTGTGTAACAAAAATTATTGCGTTGCCTTGGATATCTGTTATAGAAAGACGCAGGAAGTATTTTATTAAATTTTTATCAGTATTCCACAAGATTTATTAAAAAATCTCTTATTTTTTTGCTGTTTTACTATTAATTTATTATTGAATATTGATCAAGTTTGCATTAAATAAATATATTTTACAGAAGAATTAAGTTCATGTTTCGATATTTTTCCATAAAAGTAATATCAAAACTGTGAAAAACGTGAACTATAAATGCAATTTTTTTCCAAGCCGGCAACATGGGTTTATGTTTACATATTCGAACAGTACGTCAAATCTGCTATCTTATAATACAATTCCATCAATTGATAGCTAGAAAAAGCACATAACACTATATATGCAGATTCGTAAAATAGATTGACAGCTCATGTCATTTTGAATAAAATTTGAACTCTGCTTATAATTTATAAAATATTTTATATTGTCGTGTAAGTGTTAAAAGTGCCAAAAATACTAACTTTTATGACACATGAATTACTAACGGTGATTTTAAATTTAACTACGACGTTTTTCTGTTTGAAACATCAAATCATTTCAATATCAAAAAATGGAGTTAGTTACTTAAACTCCAAATAATTGTATATGTGAATCGTTTGGCGGAAGGTTACGTACTGGTTTGGTTTCTAAACGATATTATAAACATGTGACTATAATGCAATCGGAAATAATAGTAAATTACATAACACGAATTGCAAAATGCATATTACATGCGACTGAAAAAGTTGCGGACGAGCCGTGGCATGTGCAGCAATTACCCGAGCAATATAATTGCATTAAAATTCAAGTTGTGTTTTATCTACGACCATAAGATAATAATAACAACACCAATTGAACATTTCTTGAGAACAGTTACGTAATAATATACCGGGTGAATCTGAAAAATGGGCCACTCAGAATAACTTTTTTTATTATAACTATTTTTTAATAGTAGGTCTCGAATAGCCTCCTCATGGTACACCAGATATCCCGAACTCGTAGCTCTTATAGTTTTGCATATAGCTATAGTAACCCTTCGAAATCTGGATATCTGTATATAGAAGATAGGAACGTTATATACGATTGAAATGAAATAATAAATTATGGCAAGTAAATATTACAAGTTTATTCTTTAATACAATAATAAAATGTACCACGGGACCGGCCCGCAAGTCTGATGTTGAATTTTGCATATTTTCCACACAGCCAGTCCGCCCCTGTCAAAAATTAAATGAATACGTTTCAGTAGTCTATTAGACGTAGTGACTGCTGCAACGTGCAAAACATACAGAGTTTACCTCGGATGACTAGCGATATCTTGTAATTCGATTGCGAAGCTCTTAGTTATCCGCAACTAGCGCCATTTATACCGACTTTCGAACACTTTTTAAATTTCATAGAAGCTTCGAAAGTATGGAAAAATATTAAAAATTTATATTTTCTAATATTTAAAAATAGGTCATACTATTAAATACAAAACTTACACAGAAACCGACTTACGTCATGAGCTATTATTATGTTATAAGTGTACTTAAAAAGCAGTATTAGTTCAGCGTAGATATTATAAAATAGAAACGATTTTCGAACACCGCTTCGAAAATCTGAAAAGAGCTTCAAACGTCCGCCGTTTACACTGAAATATGCCTCGAAAATGACCCCTTACATACATATATATATATATATATATATATATATATATATATATATATATATATATGTATATGTATAGTATAGTATAGTTATTTCAAATTGAAATATCAAATATTTTGAACTATCTGCCGCTGAACACACAAAATATGTGGTTCCATCAAGATAGAGCACTAGCACATAATTCCAGGGAAGTACGAGTATATGTATACGAACATTAAAATGATAAATGGATGAGAACGAACAAAAAAATAGTGATTTATAAAATGATATCATAGAACTGATCATAGGTATTCGAAAATATTACCATATACACTGACGAGCAAAAAATTGAGGTCAATTTGAAATTGTGTATATTTTCGAAATTTTCTGTAAGCAATTGATAATGTATTTTCCCAGAAATATAATCTGTAATTTTTTTGTTATGGCATTTGTTTGCGACTTTTATGAAATTGCGTGCATTCGTACAAATTGAAAATTGACATTTCGGGGTCTTTTTTTTTGTTTTGCTTTGCTGTTTCTCTATAAAACTTATCAGTTGCCTGCTGTAGTGTTTTTAGTGTTTATTTAGTAGGATATAATCCCTATAGATCCTTTTGTTGTGGCAAGAATTGTAGCGTTGATAAAAGATGGCTGAGGACAACATGAAACTGCAATCATTGTTGATAAGAGACTTTGTACTGGACAAAATGTGTACCATTACTACGGAGAGACTAATTTAATAACCAGAAGATCAGGATCCGGGCAAAAAGAGTCATCAGCCAAAGAAATGACCGTTTTTCAGGTATCTGCAAGTTTGCGAAATAGAACAGCTTCTGTGGTTTTGCTACTAAATCAACTCCAAGAAGTTAGAGATATAAATATTAGTAAATGAACCGTTAGGAGAATGCTTCTTACTGCTGGATTATCTTGTAGAAGTATGGGTACAGGTCTCTAATTACAACGCAGGCATCGAATTGCAAGATTAGCTTTTGTCACAAAACACGTGGCATGGAATGCTGAGGACTGGAGCAGGGTACTGTCTTCAGATGAGTCGCATTTTTTGCCTCAATAGGTCAGACGAACGTTGACGAGTATGGAAAAGATGCGGAGAAAGATACGCTCAAGTTTGTATTGACGAGCGACTTTCATTTAGCGGTGGGTGATTTCGGGTAAAAGCCAATCTTCCAATTCCATGTTTGCAGCATGAAGGATTCTCCTAACGGTCCATTTACTAACATTTATATCTCTGACTTCTTGGAGTTGATTTCGTAGCAAAATCGCAGAAGCTGTTCTATTTCGCAATCTTGCGGATACCTGAAAAACGGTCATTTCTTTGGCTGGTGGCTCTTTTTTCCCTGATCCTGGTCTTCTAATTATTAAATTAGTCTCTCCATAATACTGGTACACATTTTATACAGTACAAAGGCTCTTACCAACAATTCTTGCAGTTTCATGTTGTCCTCAGCCATCTTTTATCAACGCTACAATTCTTGCCACAACAAAAGGATCTATAGGGATTATATCCTACTAAATAAACACTAAAAACACTACAGCATGCAACTGATAAGTTTTACAGAGAAACAGCAAAGCAAAACAAAAAAAAAGACCCCGAAATGTCATCTTGTATCAACGCTACAATTCTTGCCACAACAATAGGATCTACAG
Organism: Pterostichus madidus; assembly: GCA_911728475.2. NCBI lineage: Eukaryota > Metazoa > Arthropoda > Insecta > Coleoptera > Carabidae > Pterostichus > Pterostichus madidus. The sequence goes on along the minus strand of OU452301.1, from coordinate 24,141,215 downwards.
GCATTATATCCTGCTAAATAAACACTAAAAACACTACACCATGGAAATAATAAGTATTACAGAGAAAACGCAAAGCAAACAAAAAAAAAAACGACACCGAAATGTGAATTTTTAATTTGTACGAAAGCACGAAATTTCATAAAAGTCGCAAACAAATAACATAATACAAAAAATCAGATTATATTTCTAGGAAAATACATTATTAAGTGCTTACTGTGATGTCCAATTCACAAATATAAGCTTAAAACAGAAAATTCCGAAAATACATCACAATTTCAAATTGACCTCAATTTTTTGCTCGTCATTGTATTTTGCTATGATTTGCATAAATGCTTACAATTTGTTTTCAGTTAAAATTGATCTTAATCGATTTTTTTTATACGTGACTGTACCATGTATATGTGAACTGTACTGATACATCAGTCATAAACCGTGATTCGAGCGACCTATTCAACAGTCAGAACTCAACTAGAACGCTGGTGCCCGCAAAATGCGCGCGCAATCGTTGCGTTCGTACTCTTCCATTTTATTTATATTTTCGTAATAGATAGCGACCGTCGCATCGGCCAATCAAGCGATGCATGATCGCCCGATAGGTCGATCCGACTCTGCTAAAAAGTGTCATATGTATATCAAGTTGTTATGGTGCAGTTCAAACATAAAGTACATATTAGCTGTTAAAATATTATAAGAATAAAAAATTTCTTTTCAAAATTCCCCAAAATCGAATAAAAAATAGGATGATAAGCGGACGGAAATGCCTTTCGTACACATGTGGTTGTTGAACTCGACCTCGTCTTGTTCGATAGTTGCCTACATTCGTACGAAACTTTGTGTCATAAATAACTGTTACATGAGACAAGTTTTTCTATTTATAAAAAGGGCGGAAGGTATCTTCCCAGACTCACCCTCTACGTTTCACTTTCTGGTGGACACTTATATGTACCTAATTATGTTAGCAATAAATATATCAATTTAATTAATTTTATATTTTTAGTATTTATACAGAGTGTATATTTCACAACAATTGATAAATAAGTTTTTCTGACTAGCTAATGAATTAAAAAAAAATACATAGGCTTATACAGCAATGAGACAGACGTAATTTTCTGATTAATGAACAAAAATTATAATTATACTAGAGATGGACATTTCGGGTCTTTTAACCTTCGCTACACACACTGGGGTATACTGTACCCCAATAAATTTTTACAGTTACGCCATTTCTGTGCGCTTTAATTTAGAAGTGCTGCCATTGGGCTAAATTAAGTTTATACCCTCCACTACCTATACAGGATATTGTATTAGTCATTTGGTATGGTTCACAGTGCCTGACAACACTAAAAGTTCATCTGGGGTACATAATACCCCACTGTGGTTTTCATGTAATTATTTTAAAATTTGATAAAAATAGGTTTTGTTGGATTGTTTGCTACATATTGGTACATACATACATACATATCTTCACGCTATAGCCCATCAAATGGGGTATCAGAAACGAAGGGAGCGTCGTCCCTGCGCTTGTTTTTGAAAGTGAATTTCAAATAATTGCAGATAAACACTCTAATGAAATTACTAAACAACAAAACTAAAATAAAAATTCCTGCACTTCTTAAATCATCAGATTCATTCCGCAATTAATCTTCGCCAAACGTTCCTATCCTGACACACCACTTTAGCTTCATCCACATTCATAATTCCTTTCATACAAGCACGTTTGCCTATGAGAGTTTTTTGTGGCATATTGGACCACAGTGGTGTAAACGCTATGGTGTTATTTACTTTGTCCAATAATAATGAAAAGATGAACAGAAGAAATTTTTTTAAAGAAGCGATTACAGTCAAGTACGCTTAGAAGTGGTTTAAAAGAAATTATAAGAGACATCTTATCCGTTGATGAACCTAGCACCCCTTTACCTATTTTAAATAAAAAAGTGCGTTGCGCTTTTTGCCCACGTCAAAAAGATCGCAACACCAAAAATTTATGCAAAAATTGTCATTTACCCATGTGTGACGAGCATAGAGCCAAAATATGCGAACATTGCATCGAGTAAATTTTTGTCATATTTAGTCGCCTCGCTAACATTTATTTTTGAAAACAAATCTATATAATTTGGAATATGTTTACTGTCATGTATTGTTTAAACTATAGTTTATATTTGGTGATCTATTATTATAAGGTTTTTGAAATATGCAGGAAAGTTTAATTGAACTATTTTACTATTGATTTTGGACTAAAGAAATAAATAAAAGGTTTCCAAACCAATTCTGCTTCTTTATTTTATTCAAAATTCTATAGTAATTCTCCAAAATATCATCCACTTTCCAGAAATACAAATATTGTTTTCATATTTTATGATTTTATATATTTTACACAAATATATAGCTTGGGGTGACATATACCCCAGTGTGTGATGCGCGTAATTAAAAACTATGTGTGGATAGCGAAGGTTAAGTGAGCCAGATCAGCGGATCTCGATCGCGAAAAAGATCCGACTCACTGACCCGGCTTTTCGAGTTTCGGCACACTGCATTCATCGTTGTGAGCTGTTCAGTCGTTTAGTAGAACGAAAACTTTTACAACTCTAAAGCGAATGAATGACTCTAACAATAGAAGGCAAGTAGCTCTGTCTCGTGTCAGGCTGCGCATTACATTCGTTAATTAATATTTTATTTGTTATTGCAATTAAAGTTATTTATAAAGAATTCCCGTAAAATTAGCTCAATATGGAAACATTTTACTGACTTAGATGACAATAAAGTAAAATGTAATTATTGTTACCAAATTCTAAGTGCTAAAGACGAATCAACAGGAAACCTTAATACTCGTTTCTGCAACCGGTGAAATTATAAACGAAAAAAGAAACAGATTAGAATGCAAAAAACAATAATAATTTGCCATAAAGTCTGAATAATCAGTATATATACCATTTTTTTTCATGTACTAGAATTATTGATTCTAATTTACTTTGAAGTAATTCACCTCAGTAAGTGCATCAATTTACTTAATTCAATTCATTTAGTCATGTGTCGAATTTATCTGAACTGATTTAAGTGAACCAAGTGGCAAATGGAATACAACTAATGTATTAGAGTGTCCTTTTTAAAATGAAACGTAGAGAAAACATATAACTGAATTTATTATATATAAATATTATAAGAAAGTAACAAAATAGCAAACAAATAAAGAAAATAACGAAGAAATTATGAATAAATATAATAAATTTTCTAAAATTTCTTTATTAACAGCTAAACAATGGTCCAATCGGTTATAAAACTCTTGAACAACATTAGCTATTTGGGCAACTGTAATAGTTCCAGAAACGTTTCCCATGTAAACTTTAGATTTAAAAAATCCCCAATAAAAAATATAGTACAAGAATTCAACGACTCGAGAAGGTTAACTTTTGGGCTGGTACAATAGGTATCCACAGTATAGGACATTTTTTATTAACAGCAAAATTACGGCTCCAAATTATTTGGATTTACTACACAATGAAGTGATACCTGCACTTGCAGCTTTAAATACTGAAAATGTATAGTTTGCACATGATGACGCCTCTGCGCACAATGCTCAGAATGTCAAAACATTTTTAAATCGCACATTTCCACATCACTGAATTGGACGCAGTGTAGAAGTGGAATAGTCAGCTAAGTCTCCCGGTCTTACACCATTAGAGTTTTTTTTTATTGGGGATTTTTAAATCAAAAGTTTACACGGGAAATCTACTAAATTTAGAACAATTAAAAGTTCAGATTGAAAACCTCCGTGAAACTATTACAGTTGTCCAAATAGCTAATGTTCAAGAGCCATTGTTTAGCTGTTAATGGAGGAATTTTTCAAAATTCATTATAAGTATTGTATATTTTTTAGTTATTTTCTTCATTTGTTTGCTATTTTGTTACTCTCTATATTATTGAAATATAATAAATTTAATTGGATGTATTCTCCATTTTTCATTTTAAAAAGGACGCTCTAATACAGTGCTGCCAAATTCGTAACTGTGGTTATGAAAATCCTATGTTTCATGTTAAAATAAACTCTCGGTATTTAATATTAAATATGCAAATAATGATATTTGATTTTAATTTTAGGCATAAGAAAATGATATATCATTGAATAATATTTAGGATTATCCATTTCCGTAGTATCAAGTAACTACCTCTTTTTACTTGAAATAAATATAACTTTTATAATTTTATTTCACCAAACAGAGAATTATGTGCCCTTTCTTGTTGTATAAGCCTACGTATCTCTTTTTCTTTGTCACTAAGTAGCCAGGGAAACTTGTTGTTTTAAAAAATACAACCTGTATATTTTGCAATGTAGAAATTTGTATTGAATTACTAACAGGTGAAGTAAACACTATTCATAAATTCTTTATTGAATTTTCTTTTTGTTTATGTGTAGAAATGACTAAATATTTAATACATACTAGAGTTTTGATTGTGTTTATTTGTTTGTTTGCCTACTAACTGTTACTCGCTTGGCTTAGCTAACGACGTCGGAGTTACACCAGCATTACGAAGACGTAGAGAGCGCGCTGAACGACAAAGAAGTTTCATCAGAGAACAGCAAGAATCTGCTGCTATCCTTAGAGCATCATTAGGGATTGCAGAAGATAATGAAAATGGTATGACCTCGTGGTTTTCGAGCGAGGCTATTCAATTTAGTTGTGCCACCATTGCTATCTCGAGAACTATAAGAGTTGGCTAAATTAGCAAAGAAATACCATTTTGTAGGTCTATTACCAAACTATTAACAATTTTTGTTTGACAGTGGTTCTTAAAATACGGGGTATAATTTTCCTATTTTAAATGGCAACCTATATTTTTTATTTGCTTGTTCGATTCAGTATTTGTTTCTGAATTCAACGCCTATAAAGTTCAGTACCCTCACGCTACAAAATTTTTGACAAAAATGTGTTTTAAATTAACATTATTTTAATTCAAATCGCATAGGAATCAGTATGCTGTAAAAGAAACAAGTGACTAATAAAATTTATTTATAAATTTTTTTAGAAAATAGTTGCATTTACAAGTAATAATGACTCAAACAAACAATATTATAGTTTGTTCATTTTTTTCCGGCATAGCACTCTGATTCCTATGTGATTTTAATTAATGTAATGTGAATAAAATATGCATTTTTGTCAAAAAAGTTGTAATCCGAGAGTACTGAACTTTATAGTTGCTGAATTAAGAAAAAAATAGTAAATCGAATAAGCAAATAAAAAAATAGGTTCCCATTTAAAGTAAGAAAGTTGCACTCCTTATTTTGAGAACCACTGGTCGAAAAAAAATTTTTAAACCATTTTGTAATACACTAAGAAAATGGTATTTCTTTGGTAATTTAACCAACCTTGTAGCTTTTATAGTTCTCGAGATAGCAATGATGGCACAACTAAATTGAACGGCCTTTATATATATATATATATATATATATATATTAATTATTAGAAAACAGTAAACACTGGTATCATAATTTTAAATTCGCTATTATTTATTATACCTATATGTTCCAGTATTGATCATGTTATAAAACATTTTCACCAATTTAAAATTACCCCTGTGGCTCCCCCACCACTAACATCTTTGGGGGCCGTGATTTGACGGCTGGTAACCGCACTTCACGCGCATAAATATATCACTTACCGAGATCTGCTTCGGCAGAGTGCCACACCCAGTATTGGGTAAAAGGCGTGATGATATATTTATTTATTTATTTTATATATAAATTAAATCACAAAATCAATAATTAGGCGGAATTCTACTGGTTTATCTTTGACTTGACATTGTGTATATGTTAATAAATTTTTGTATTAATTATTTTACTTTTTTATAGGAATTTACACAAATAGTTTACAGCAAAGAATGGCAAACGGAAATCTTCAGCTCAGTAGAAATTGCAGTCGTAAGGATCTTACTCCTTTAATGAATGCTGTGAATAAACTCGATACTTCTGAAGATGGAATTTTGAAAAAACCATGGGTTTTACAAATGATGTATAATAATCCTTCTGAAGAAAATTTGCAAACAAACGAAGATATTTCAGAAAACACGAACGAAAACGATCGAAAAATGCTACTGCAACTTAAACGTGAAAATACAGTTAAAGATCTTACTCAGAAACTATCCAGTCAAAATATACTGCATAATACTTCTGATGAAAATCAAAAACTTAATATTAACCGAATCGGTGACATGTGCGGTTTGATCTCAAAAGCAAAGGAAGGTCTGGCGAAGTCGAAATCTAAAGGTGATATTATGAAAAGTCCAACGTTAGAAAATATGCCAAAAGCTGAAATAAAAAAATCTGAAAATGAACTTCGGTGGGAGGAATTGGTAAATGGAATAAGTCGGCCACTTAATCTCTGTGATTTAGATTTTACTGATTTACAATCAGATGATGAAGTCGATATTTTAGCACCAACTGCAACTACAAATGGAATTCCACCACCACCGCCTCCATTATGTAAAGAATCTGGACCTCCTCCTCCGCCAATTGGAACACGTAATCCTCCACCATTTCCATCTACTCCTTGTTTTGGTATTAATCTTCAAAAACCCCAGAGATTATGTCAAGAACAATGTAATAAAGCAAATAATTCTTCTAATGGTGCCAGTAATACATTTAAGAAGAATAAGAAAACAGTTAAACTATTTTGGAAAGAAGTACGAGATGATCCAATAACCATAACTAAACTTCAAAAATATGGTGGCATGATTTGGGATGAATTAAATCCTGTTAGTATTGATACACAAAAATTGGAACATCTGTTTGAATCCAGGGCCAAAGATTTAATTAGCAAGGTAAAAACAAATATTCCATAATTATATTTTATCTTCTTAATACTTGCATACAAATTACACTATTTTCCTATAGTAAAATGTCGTACGAAAACTGAACAATAGGCGATTAATATGACAAATATATATATTTTTTGCTTTCTTTGCTTCCCTTATTATTTTAATTATAGACGAATTCGAATACTAGTAATATAATATTTTTATTCTCCAAAATAACAAAATATATCATACCAAATTATTTGTACTATAATTCGTTAGCATTTTATAAAATGCCTTCTTAGATGACTCAGTTAAATATTTGTCGGAAAATAATATTTCCAATACTGGTAATAAAAACTTCTTTACTCAAGCTTCATGCTACATCTGAGTATTTAAAAATTATTTTTTTGATTAGATTTAATTATACTATTCGCGATTATATTTTCTGTATCACAATGCAATATATCATGTTTAATCAAATCACAAGAATGGTAACTGCACATCAGTGTACTCCATTCTAGCATAGATTTTCTTGCTAACAGCTAATTTTATAAATACATTTATAGCGGCTATCTTCATAAATTTTTATTGATTAAGTTACCCTTTCTACGAATTCTTCCAAAAGTTAACGTAATCATTTTATTTCTTAACTAGCTTCTGTAGATGATAAACTAACCAAAATTAGTTTTCTAGTGAACCAAAGGATAGTATTATTTCCAAGCTTAATGCAACCACTCACTAACTTCCTGTTCTGTATATCTCCTTCCAAATCAATATAACAAATTAGTTTTAAATTTTCGGTTTGTGAAATGCTTAACTTTAAATCTCGAGTCTATTTCAGATTTCTGATCACTCTTCGAACTGCAGTTCAACCTGTTTATGGAGGGTTATTTACCTATGTAATAAGTCGAATTGACGATGTTGCGTTTGTGTTTTTGGTTTTATTTAGAAGACGATAAAAACAAGAACATGAAATATGAAATACTATAATAAGCAATCATGGAAACAAATGAACACGTGTGAAATAGATATTGAAACTAACTATATCAAATAAATGAATAAAATACTCGTATATGAAAGCGTGTCCTGGAGGGTGATTTTGTATCTTGCGTTAGTATTTACGTGACTACATTTGCATTAGTAAAATGTCTGACGTCACTGTATTCTTTCTAGTAACTTTCATGGGGGAATTTCGTGCCTTAAGTTTTCACACCAAATTTAGTGCTGGTAATGGTTTTGTAACTATCACTCCGGGGTATAAGACGTGTATTAATTCTTCTTTCCTCCAAACTTCGTTTTCATCTAACGCTAAAAACATGCCCGCTAAAGCCATTATTATTAAACAACGATAATCTGAATATTTGCGTTCTTAAAATATCCGTCAGATGGTTTACAGTATGCATGTGACAAATCTGTGTTAGCATTAGTGCCGCAAGTAGTCACGCAAGATACAGAATCAACATCCTGAGCTGATGCTAAGTGTTTTTGCATAGAATGCGAATTTTAATTTGGAGCATCTTTGTAGCTCAGTACGGCGTTATCAATTCTATATAAAGTGATAAAAAGCATCGCGAGTGCGACTTGCTCGTTTTGCAAACACGAACTAAATGGTTGAGACATACGCAGGTTTTACTGCTAAACCGAGAAAGTCGTTGATTGCGGGGTTTATTTGTCATAATTAAACGGGGTAATTTCACATGCTTCAACATCGGACTGTACCGCTTGGTGTCGCCTGGTAGATATGATAACTAAACATATATGTTGGCCGGCTAAATGTCAACCCTCGATAAGTAGAAGTTCAAACTGCAAAAACCCGGAAAAGTACGGAATTATTACAGTTACGTTTTTTATATAAAATACCAACTGCTGCTGTTATATTTGGACGTTTAGTCGTAGCAATATAGAATAATGTCTGAACTGCTTGTTTATATAGATCATTATTATCTAAAAGATTGTTATCTTTTTTCGGATAATTTTGATTCAACGATTTGATGCTGCTTTTATTTCCTTTGATCAAAAATTTGCAACATTCGTTGTAATTGTTTCAAATTTCCTTTTTTGGCTTATTCTATTTAAATTTCCTAACAGCAAGTAGGACAGGCGCGGTGGCCGAGCGTGTTAAGGCACATCTTTTAACATACTGTGACTTCACCCGAATCAAGATTCGTCAGTTCGAATCCACCTGTCGACAAAGTGTAATTTCTCGTAAAAATATAAAATACAGTATGTATTAATCACACTCGGGTGCTCCAAGCTAGTCACTTATACGCCTTAAATAATGTAACATCGACTAGGAGAATCGGCAGTACGAGAGTGTAAAAAACTGCGGCTCGGTATGCCCGGTAGGCTCAGATCCGCAATGGATTGTAGTGCCACAGGTTATAATAGCAAGTAGCATGCATGTTCAATAAAATTCTGAACATACTTTGATTTACAACTGGAGCATAAGTTACATTATTATTCTATAGCGATTTATATTTGTGTAATTTTTTATCTAAATCGTATTTAATGCCGTTCCATAACTCATATAACGGTTTATCGAAAACTTAATTTGGCAATCGATTTTAAAGATAACACATAGTTTCTTTCTAATAAGAAGTAGCTAATTTTGCGTCAAACAGCATAGTTCAACCACTTTCACAAAGACCTTTATTCTTTCTCTTTGTAACGCCATTTTGCTCCAGATTATAAGACACAATGGTTTGATATTTTTCTTTATTGTTTGTTGCCCCACATATATCCGTATTACTAAACTGACCGTGTACTGATTGATTTTTGAAAAGATATTGTTTTCATCTTTTCTACTATAAAACTTGTGCGTTTCATAAATTTATTATATTGATTAATTGTAATTTCTTCTGTCAGATCTTCTATAATAAACCTTTTGATTGTCTTAGGATTTCTATGTCCTAACCGGTCTGCCAAATATGAATGAAATTAACACGTTTTTAAAATAAATATGTCTTCTACATGCCCTTGTCTACAAACTGTTGAAGAAATTTGGCAATTAATACTAGTATATTCATTACCAATTTATTCAAAATGCATAGTTATTCCATTGACTGAATGATTGAACACTTTCGACTTTCACCCAGTTATTTGAATATTTTCTTATTATTTGTTTTATTGCACTTGATTTTTTTTTTTAAGAATTAAAATTAATTAATAATTACATATGTTACTGCTTGCTTTTTTATTTTTCAACACTGGACAATTTGTTTTCATATTTCTTCTCGTTTTACCTATTTGTAACGCTGATTCTGATTTATTTCCATGTATTTCACATGATATTTTACTTCTGCGCTTGTATTCGTCATGTATTGTGAAGAGAGTCTCATACGTAGGTATCAAGAAATACAATAATGCTGCTACTTGAAAGTAGCGAATTTCTTCTTTTAGATCACGCCTGCCCCCGGATCGTGCCATATAGAATTCTATTTCGAATAATACAATCGCTGTCATCTGTCAAGTAAAAATTATTATTTTCGCTAATAAAGCATAAAATAATCGGCGCTTTTTGTATCAGATACTGCACAAATGATGTAAACTACATTTCTATTGCAAAATTATTTACAATGGAGTACAAATTTGACGATTTGAAAATTATCGCCTGAGTTTTATTATAGAATTCTGTATGGCGCGATCCTCCTAATGATGTATTTTTGCATTTTTTAAATTTTCAAGTCCGTTTTACATTTAATAACAAAACTGGCAATTCGTATCCACAACAAATTGTTAGTAAAATATAGAATACAATTTGAATTACAGTATTGGTATAAAAATTGGAACACGTTATAATTTTGTTGAAGCAACTTGTAATTTTTCATTAATATTATGAATTTCAGTTTCTACTAACTATACTTTAAAAATAATTAATGCCGATAATTTTCTGATTTGAATTTGATGAAAATATATTTTTTTTCAATTTTCAAATACATATTGTTAGGTACGCAAAATATTTCGTTAAAGCAAGCATGAAATTATGTAAATAAATTAGAAACATAAATAAATACCCCAAGGGGTATATGAAGCTTCTACAGGGGGTACGTGAAGCTGCCACAGAGGCTACGTCAATTATATTTTTCACGATTCCGTCAGAAATTAATGGCAACACAGATGATATGTGTCCGAGTATAATAAATCTAATCTAAATTTCAAAATAATTTTTAAAAATGTTACTTTCTGAAAGGGTTGTGAAAAAAAATATGCTTACTCTGCGAAGAAAGTACCATTCTTCCCTCAGATGCTTTATATACCTTGCCTTCATCACGGGAAATAAAACGGCACCTTCGAGAAGAAATGTTTAACTTTCTTCCCTGGATATATAAATAACTATTTCATAATATTTCAGCTTTTTAAACTAGAAATCCAGAATTTTCTATATAAATAATAATAAATTTATTGACAGTTGAGAACTGTTGGGTGTGAAAAGGAAAGCGGAAATTATATAGCAATATTGTACTAAAATTTTAAAGAAAAATCTATATAAACAGTACAGCGTTTAAAGAAATATTTAACGCATATCAACTTTAGATGTAAATGTGTTTCAATAAAGCAAAAAAATTATTTAAAGTAACGTATTAATATCTAAAATATTGATTTTTTTTGTCCTTTTGATGGACCAACTACTTAGGTTATATTTCACCATTACGCTCTGATCCGCATTTCTAGGCCTTCGTCAGTCAAAAGCAGTGCGGGTTTCCCTAGATAGTCACCCGTCCAAATATTTCATGCATGCAGTGTTGCTTAACTCGCGTTATCGCTTGGAGTACCAACGAGCTGTTCTATGGCCGTTGCCTACATTTAATTCAAAAGTGAAATATTCAAAATGATCGCAATTGATGTTCTTACGACGTAGGTAGCACTAGTAAATTGCAATATCACATTGTGAGGCAATTCGCATGTGCAACGAGATGAAAAATACTATTTCTACTACGCGTACCTTGTTGTGCGTAAACGAGTATCATATCATGTTAAGTTGCTAGTGAAAAATCATAATTAGAAACAAACCAAATTCTGAATGATTTCACTTTCTTACAATATATTTAATAAAAATTTGTCGGTGGTTGTAAAACGGACTTGAAAATTAAAAAAAAATGCAAAAATACATCAGTAGGAGGATCGCGCCATACAGAATTCTATAATAAAACGCAGGCGATAATTTTCAAATCGTCAAATTTGTACTCCATTGTAAATAATTTTGCAATAGAAATGTAGTTTACATCATTTGTGCAGTATCTGATACAAAAAGCGCCGATTATTTTATGCTTTATTAGGGAAAATAATAATTTTTACTTGCCGATTTAAGATATTTTAAGAGATGTGTTGAATAAAACATTGTATTGGACTCGTGTGGAAAGCATATTATTCACTCAAGAAAAGTAGCCACTCGCCCTTTAGGCATCGTGGTTAATCCTTTTCTTTCGTGACTGATATATCACATTCCACACTAGTACAATAAATTACAATTATAATTATCCATTTTATATATCAAACTTTTTAAAATTTGTTTATGTAACTAACATAAAAACAAGGGTTGCTATTTAAACTCTAGTATATTTTTGTTATGAATTACTACTAATTGAGAATTTTCGACACCTTTAATCTACTTTAAATAGTGTTTGTAGAAAAAATAGTGCATGAAACACGCGATAAAAATTATTTTAATTTGGGCGCTTCATTTGGCTACCGCCGAGGCTACCGCCTTGTTCCGCAAATATTTCCATTCACAAAATAAAATGTCGCTTTAACACTTGTTTCATAAATAACTATTATTTTACACAAACAACCTAAACAATATAACATTAACATTGATTTTTTGACGTATAATAGTGTCTATAAATATTTGAGTCAGAACTGTTTACATTGTATTTAAATACAATTGGGTCGCGTCGGGGCAAGTGACTTAAAGTCAGATCACTATATATTTGAACTGTTTACACTTTGTTACCTATTTTGATTTATGTGAAATATAAGGTTTAGGTTTAATATATGTCTGCGATATAAACGTGGTCATTAACAATTTTCTTCTTTCTTTTGGTGCTGTCATGGCATGTTGCTGCGCTATGATAGGAGGTGAGTGATTCTGTCGTCTTCAATTTGGGTAATGGTGTCTCGGTAGCGCTTCTTATTGTTCTCGCTATTAACTTATTTATTATAATCTCTGCTCGAAGACCAGATTTATTTTTATACATAACATCTGAAAGCTACGCCATAGACGATGGGAAATAAGTTTTTTTTTTTTGTTAAATCATATCTGTCCAACAAACACTTATGATGTAAAATTTTATATTGTCTTAATTTAAGTAATTTCATAGATTTTAACACTCAGTCATTGCATTTATTTTAAATTTGAGATAAATACTAAAATTTGATTTTGACATCAACATGTAGTTTATAACGTTTGTAGGTCTGATCTTGGATCGCGCCATATCGATTTCGATTTATGACAACAGAATCATTGTCATGTGTAATCCACATATAGAACAGTGCAATTCCACTACAAACACCACACAACAGTTTTTTTCCTATACAACGATTCCAAAAATTACGCAAGTTGGATTCGCATATATATATTTATAATTTAATTTTTGTACCTAATCTTTTTAACAGTAAATTATTTGTTTATTTTGTTTCCTGAAATTGTAGTATAAGTAAGGAAAATATATCACTTTAATTATTGAAAATTTTCCTGAAATGATAATGCGAGTACTTTTGCAGACGAAGTTGCCAATTATCTGACAGAACTGTATAGAAAATTAAATTTGTTAGTTCAGAGCTAATATATTATGCTTAATTCGTAGATTTATCGCAATCACTTGCCTTTTCCTACAGCCTTTTGATAGGCTCAGAAGCAACTAAAGTGTGGTAGCTTTGGGAATTTTAAAGCCGTTTTGACGTTTTTCAGCGACCACATTGCATTTTTAATCATCGGTTATTTAAATTTAAGAGTAGTTCTGAACTATTTTACGCATATATCCGTGGTAATTACAGGACACGTGAGCCCGGATAATAGAAAAATACAGTTAATTCAAAGATAAACATACAAATATGCATATAAAAACCTAAAGCAAACATTTTGGTATAATTTTATTATAGAACTAAATATATTAATAATTAGTTACCATACTTTTATAACAATTTATAGGTTCTTAATTTGTAATTTTTAAAACGTGCTGTGGCAATTCGTGAAATGTACAAGTAGGTGTTTTGCTGTTCACAGTTCTTGGAAAAAATCATACATATAACTTACTCATCTTATTTTTTTATAAATCAGTTCTGTACTCCAATCCATCTTTGGAGCACATTTATTGATAAGAGAAAACCAAAAAAAAAAAGCATTTTTCATATTGACGCCACAAATCCAATTGTATTTTAAGTATACTTCCTTAATAAATGGGGTCATACAAAAAAAAACTGGTTTTTTTTTTTACAGAAATTAAATATATTACTCTTAACATGAATATTATTTATTATTTTACGTTATGACAAATTAGAGTGAACGGCAAGGTTCAACCGAGGGCTAATCTGTCACCTAATCCTTACAAAGACAACACAAACATCCATATCCTGGGCAGAATTCGAACCCGCGACTTACGGCGTGCAATGTCAAACAACCGCTACGCTAACCACTCATTCTATATATGACGATAATTCAAAGTATTGTATTTTTCATTCATAATTTCCTTAAAATATAGTCTCAGTTCTTCGATTATGATGTCATCCATTCAATTCTCATATAACATTACTTACACATACCGTTATAATTTCAATATTATACGCCACGTTGAGCAGGGCACGCGCGACTGATATCCACTCTGTCGAAAAGCCATACTACTTTAAGCCACTCGGACTAAATTTTATATAAAATCGCACTATATAAATTCTAAGCACGATTCACTTGTTGTTGAACGCCAAATAAATGCAGTAAACAAACATAGTCAGGGTGAGATTTGTTGTTTGAATTAGTGACGTAGTGCTAATGACAGCCAACTCGAATTTGAAATTAAAACCTATTTTTCGAAAAATAACATCTTTAAATAATAATCATATACAGAAATGACTGATCTTAAAATCAAAATTCACAAAAAACTGATTTTCCTTGTTAATTACCTATGGCGCAGCTTTCGTGGGATGTACTCAATGATTTCTTACTATTAGACATAGCTTGTTGTATAGTAACTTACAGATTGTTTTAATATTGGCACTTACGGTGGGGATTCTGGAGAGTACAGCTAGTTGATCCATGTCTGTGTAGCGGTATGCCTAGTTTAAAATCTTATTGCATTGTTCACCTCTGGGTCGTTTATATTCTGCTATTATAAGCATTTTTATATTTATTAATTTTTATACATCTATAAATTTCATAGAAAAAAATTTATAATAATTAATAATTTATGAAATAAAAATTATTTATTTAGTCGTAGTATTTATTTTTTATTACTTGATTAGTTACAAATGACGTTTATGTGAGTGAAATCTATTGAACATTATAAAGGTATATCATCCCAAAGGAAGTTGTTTGTAACCAGCAATGCAAGCTAGTGATATCCCGCTTACCTTCCTGTTCAAGTGCCGATTTAACAATAAATGCTCATTGCTATGCTAGTAATATGACGTTATTGGATTTAGATTGTGTTTATGTATGAGCATAAGAATATACATTCTTATTTGAACATATACCAAACATCCAAGTAAGATTAAAACGAATTTTGGTTCATCGTATTCTGTTGTGACAATTTGTACATTACAAATATTTATACGCATGCCGTATTGTCCCAAACAACAAATATTTAATATAACAAACTTGTATAATATATTTGTTTATTTATCATGTTGATACTCGTAGATTGTTATATACTCGTACCTACCATTGTTTGTAAACAATCGCATGAATTTAAGTAGACACCAGATTCTGGGTATTTGTATTGATATTTTTCTTCTGTAGATATATTTTGAATGTTTTTACTGCTGCTATTGCATTACTATTTTATCTCTTATAGCTATAATTTATTTCTACAGAAGCAGCAAGAGATGAACAAAAATAAGGAAATAATTGTTTTGGATCATAAACGATCAAACGCCATTAACATCGGTATGACAAAATTACCACCTCCGAGATCAATTAAAACTGCAATTTTAAAGATGGATGCTACGATTATGAACCGAGAAGGAATAGAAAAATTATTAACTATGTTGCCAACTGAAGAAGAAAGAACAAAAATACAAGAAGCACAAACAACAAATCCAGATCTCCCTCTTGGAAGTGCAGAACAGTTTCTGTTGACTTTGGCTTCTATTTCAGAACTCCCGGCTCGTTTGAAACTCTGGGCTTTCAAATTAGATTTTGAAAATTTAGAGAGAGAAATTGCCGAACCTCTCATGGATTTAAAGCAAGGTATAGAACTGTTGAAGGCAAATAAAACTTTCCGTGGAATTTTGAGTACTTTATTATCAATCGGAATTTTCCTGAACGGAGCTGAAGTTAAGGGTTTTCAAATAGAATATTTAGCTAAAGTACCAGAAGTCAAAGACACTGTTCATAAACACTCACTACTTCATCATCTGTGTCATATAGTTATGGAGAAGTTTCCAGAAGCCAGTGACTTGTACTCGGAGGTAAGATGTTATTTTAAAACAAACATAAAATTATTAAACGACCGTTAAGTGAAAAAATACTGTAATGAAACTACAGATAATAAAAGAGGTTTTATAAGGCAAAAAATTAGTTAATGATGTGTAAATTAATAGATTAGGAATGTTTGACGCAGATTGTTCATCATTTTGATGATGAATTAATAATACTTTATTTTGAACTTCCATTATCTTTAGTATATTTTATACGAAAAGCAAAAATATACAATTAATAACACAACATTTCGACAGTGGTTATCTACTGTCGTCATCAGGTGAACTGATTCTACTGACTAATTCCTTAACATACGAACCTTATATCTAATGTTGTGGTGGTGATCAAGGGTAACGGGTCTTGATTGGTCTGTTGTAGCTGATGGGCGGGGGGTTATGGGTGCCTGAGTTTAGCCCAGAATCTGCTGCGATGTGCTTCTTCCATATTGGTCAGATTTCCACACTTTGGTTGGCTAAAGACTTCATTTTTGTTCTTCTATATGATGGCCGCTTCCTTGAATTTCCTCTTGTACCAATGGTCTTCTTTCTTGAGGATTATCGCTCCCTCTCATTGAATGCAATGGTGATGTTCCCACGCGTGGTCTGCTAATCCGGATTTCGATGTCTCTCTTCTCTCCGTGTGCCGTTTGTGCTCCTTAACTCTGGTCTCTAATGGTCGTTTGGTTTCTCCTATATGTTTTCCCACATTCACAATCCACCGGATAGATACCTGTTTGTTGTTTTGGTAACGGTTCTGGTTTTGTTGTTGATAGGATATTCTTAATTGTGGCTGTTGTTTGGAATCTGGTTCATATTTTGAACTTGCAGGTAATTGTTTTTATTTTGTGAGAGATTACTAATTTGGTTTTTCTTCACTAGATTCTTGATTATATTTTCTGCGTATCCGTTTTGTTGGAGGGTGTTTTTGACTTTTTTTACCTCTGTATCATATCCTTGTACTGTATTGCAGTGTGATTTTGCTCTGACAAATAGCGCATTTGCTACTCCAATCTTGTTTTCTGCATGGTTGGATTCGTAGTTGAGGTAACGTTCTGTGTGTGTCGGTTTACGGTAAATAGATGTTTATATGGTGTTGTTAACTTTCTCCACAAGTATGTCTAGGAATGGTATTCTCTTGTTCTCTTCTGTCTCCATGGTGAATTTTATGCTCGGTTTATGAGAATTTATGTGAGTGAGAAAATTTTCTAAATCTGCGTTACTATGGTTCCAGATGATGAATGTGTCATCTACGTACCTTATCCACTTCTTCGGTTGAATCCGGGCCGTACTTCAGGCGATATCTTCGAAGTATTCCATGTAGATATTAGCTAAGACTGGTGAAAGTGGAGATCCCATTGGAAGACCATCAGTTTGTTGGTAAAAGTCGGTTTGTGCCTGAAAATAAGTAGTCTTTAGACAACATTCTAACAGTTCCATTATTGCGCTGATAGTTAAGTTTGTTCTTCTGGATATTTTTGTGTTTTCTTCTGATTTTCTTGTCACCACCATTAATGCCTCGTCGACGGGCACATTAGTAAAGAGGCTCTCCACATCAAAGCTTATGAAACAGTCTTCTGGTTCTAATTGCGTAGACGTCATGATGTCAACGAGGGATTCACTCACATAAAATTCTGAAAAATCGAGCATAAAATTCACCAAGGAGACAGAAGAGAACAAGAGAATACCATTCTTAGATATACTTGTGGAGAGAGTTAACAAAACAATATAAACATATGTTTACCGTAAACCGACACATACAGGACGCTACCTCAACTACGAATCCAACCATGCTGAAAACAACAAGATTGGAGTAGCAAATGCGCTACTTGACAGAGCAAAATCACACTGCAACACAGTACAAGGATATGATACAAAGGTAAAAGAAGTTAAAAACACCCTTGAACAAAACGGATACGCAGAAAATATAATCAAGAATCTAGTGAATAAAAACCAAATTAGAAAAGTGAAACAGGCAAACGGAGCCGAGAAAAAGAAAAACGAATTGCACATTCCTTACATAAAAGGAGTCTCTGATAAAATAAAAAGGATTGCCAACAAGTTCAAAATATTAATTAGATTCCAAACAACAGCCACGAGTAAGAATATTCTATCAACAACAACACTAGTACCGTCACCAAAACAACAAACAGATATCTATCAGGTGGATTGTGAATGCGGGAAAAGATATATAGGAGAAACCAAACAACCATTGGAGACCAGATTAAAGTAGCACAAACGGCACACGGAGATAGGACATTCTTCAAAATCCGGATTAGCAGACCACGCGTGGGAATATCACTACCGTATTCAGTGGGAGGCTCGTATGTTAAGGAATTAGTTACTAGTATCAGTTCAACTGACGACGACAGTAGATAACCACTGTCGAAACGTTGTGTTATTAATTATATATTTTTGTTTTTCTTATAAAATAAAATATAATAATGATAATGGAAGTTCAAAATAAAGTGTTGTTAATTCAAAATAAATCATTAACTTATAATTTTAAAACTATTTTGATGTTCACTCGTTGACTTAAAATGTTGAAATGTATAATTTTTTTTCTATTTTTTTTAGATTGGAGCAATAACTAGAGCATCTAAGATAGATTTTGATGAGTTATCATTAAATATTCAAAAACTGGAAGCAGATTGTAAAGCATCATGGGACCATTTAAAACTTATTGCCAAACATGATGGATCTACTATGATGAAAGTGAAAATGTCAGACTTTTTAGCAGATTGCGCAGAACGTATAATTTTACTTGATATTATTCATCGCAGAGTAATGAATAGGTAAAATACATTTTTCGTGTTCACGTATCTTTCTTCAACATCAGTATTATTTAGTTCTATAGTTTCTTTTGACAAACAATTCTTCCTGTCCAATCCATTTCAACTTTATTTTATTTATATTGTTCAGCAATATTTTTTCTATGCCTGCTCTTCTTAGTTCTTTCTTCCTATACTACTGATAATATCAGTTATTTGTAATTATTACAAATTAAAAAATGTTATCTCATAAATCAATATCATTTACATAAAACATTTATATTTACGAGTAGTTGTACCACAAGCGAGAAACATAGATTGAATTTGCACCGTGTTGGCAACAACCAAAATACATCTGCATCCAAGTAATATAGATTTTACTAGAAGCTGTAGGTTCTCTAGATGTAGTACTGCGGTTATAATTAAAATGAGTAGGCAGAAGACGCACCTATTCAAATAATATTACTACACTCTGTTTACTGAAACTTTGCAGTGATAGCAAGTTTGTTTTACAGTGGTCCAACATAGCGAGTGTATTGTGGGTTGCTTATTGCCAGGAGTAGTAAATAGTAACCATTAGATATAATTTTCAAATTAAAATTAGCCGTCGATAGTTTACAAATAAATAAACAATAGTTCATTAATGGCTATTTGCATGAATTTCATATTATTCACATAAATTAAAAATGTCGGACGATACATTTGACAGCTATATTACATTACTTATTTGACAGTTGTAAATTTACCTGTCTTCTGCACCAATCACCAGCAAGCATTTTGTTCTCTATCTTGGCTAACGTTGCAAAGTTTCAGTGAACAGATTATAGAATTTAAGGCATATTCCATTTGCCATTTGTATCAGATCTAACTTACATTTACTGAACCAAATCACTTATTTATTTCGCTGGATTACTTCACTGACTTTATTTCCAGTCCTAGAATTACTCATTTTAATTTATTTTGAAGTAATTCACCCCAATAAATGAATCAGTTTACTTAATTCTGTTCATTTCGTCAGGTCGTCTAATTTATCTGAACTGATTTAAATGAATCAAGTGGCAAATGGAATACAGCTAATGATGTCACTATACTTCTACGATTACATGGGATACTAATTTATTGTAGAAATGCAAATGCAATGCGTATTGCATAACTTAGGTAATGTATGGTGCATCAATGTAGTAGAATATTTGCATAATTTAAAATTATTTATGTATATTATAGGTAGTAAAACTTATTAAAATAAAGAAATAATACTGTAGTACAAGTCACTACTTACCGCAGATGAAACTGACAATCACGTGACAGATCGATATTTGATCGGTGTAAAATTCAATGTGAATATAATCGTTGCCAGTAGTACCAACATAAGATATGAAAATCAACTACAATTATTTCAAATAATTTTATATTCCATAAAAGAAATAAGAACTGACTTAGAAATCATTGTAAATTTCATTGATATATACATTTCTTAATACTAGTAAAAACAGCCAATAATTTTTAGAAGTTATATTATAATTTATAATCTATTTTCAGGTTGTTGACGTGCGTCTTTTGCCTATTCATTTTCACTATAGTATTTATTTACTACAGAGAGTGTACCAATAGTATCAGCTTAATATTGTACGCATTAAATTCTAATCAGTTTCCAATGGTTACTTTAAAATGAATTCATATACTATAGTTATACATGTTTTTTAAATACTGCTTGTTTTAGATATCACAAGTTCCTATTATGGCTCGGAATACCGCTTCACCGTATTGCAGATTCAAAGCCAAATGAATTCTGCCGAGTTGTGTCAGAATTTGCTCTCGAATATAGAACAACTAGAGAAAGAGTGCTACAACAAATTGAGAAAAAAGCAAATCATAGAGAAAGAAATAAAACAAGGGGTAAAATGATCACGGAGGTCAGTAGCATTTATTTTGAAAATATGTTTATAAAATGTTTTCTTCAAGCAAGTATTTTATCGCGCAACATTTTAAAAAAGACAGAAATATTAGCAAATGCAGAATTTGCATTAATTTGTTTATTATAAATATTCGCGTTTACTTTTAACGTAAATTAAAAAGTGAATATTTATAACATGACTAAATTCAAATTGGCGTGTACATGGTAGTCATATATTAGAATTGTTAGAATTATGAATTCAATTATGTCAGCAAACCAAAGTAAAACGCTGGGTGGAGTGTCTTCGAAAGTCTCTACTATCGTCGATACATTCAGTGTCGAAAGTTGAATTAGCAAATATGGTGGTTTATTTGAATTTATGAAATAATGAGACGGTATGTAATTATTTCCATTTATAAAAATACCATGTTAAAAGAATAATAATTATGGTAAATTAATAATAAATAAATATATCATTAACTAATTAAAATAAATGCGCATATCGTGCATTCCAGCCACGGTTTTACTTTAGTTTGTCGACCTCTAGCTCGGTTAATATCTTAATATATATATATATATATATATATATATATATATATATATATATATATATATATATATATATATATATATATATATATATATAAATCGATATTTTTTATTTCGATTATATGCTTCCCCGTTCAAATTCATTCGGATTTCCAAAATTTTAAACAATTCGGTTAACATTTAGAGGTGCATCAAGGCCAAAATGTGTTTCTTGAAGTTTTTTCTCAATTTTTTTGAGGTTTCATAGCACTGTTCTACAATATCGGGATGTTTGACGGTTGGGAGACATTATTACATTCAAACACAAAGTATTTAATGCATTTCAGTTGCCAAATCCACTTTCGGACAGATATTTTGGCGAAAACAACCATTTTTTTAAGGCCAAAAAACTGTAATTTTAACTTTCAACTCCAATAACTTCATATTTTTATGTTCGGGTTGCGTCATATGCTCTTTTAACGTAGTCTAGTATCACGTAGCATTAATTGATTTGAATATTTCAGAAAAAATCGGCCATCAGTTATGATAATCTACACTCGAGTGACCAAAAAACCGCAAAGTACAAATTTTTTAAAAAAAATTCATAACTTTTCATCGAAAAAATGATTGAAATTAATTGCCTTGTCTGATTAAATCCACGATTTCTTCGGTTTGGCCTATGAGTTGACAAAGTGGAACATTTTTTGACATCAGGAACATATTTTTCTTAGCGGGGTGGGAGAGGGTGGAATGGATTTGGTATCACATTAACTAGCATAACATTAAAGGGCAAATTTTAATCTTTTCAGAACTTAAAGATTCATCCATTTTCGACTGAATGCAACCGAGTTATGGCACTCGGAATTTTTGCCATTTTTGTTGCATTTTCAACTAGTGCGTTTTGTCACTCGAGTGTAGATTACTATAACTGATGGGCGTTTTTTTCTGAAATTATCAAATCAATTAATGTTACGTGACACTAGAATACGTTAAAAGAGCAAATGACGCATAATGAACCTAAAAATATTAAGTTATTGAAGTTGAGAGTTGAAATTACAGTTTTTAGGCTTTAAAAAATGGTTGTTTTCGCCCACATATCTGTCCGAAAGTGGATTTGGCGACTGAAATACATTGAATACTTTGTGTTTAAATGTAATAATGTCTCCCAAGCGTCAAACATCCTATTATTGTAGAACAGTGTTATGAAACCTCACAAAAATTGAGAAAAACTTCAATCACGTTTTGGGCTTGATGCACCTCTAAATGTTAACCGAATTGTTTAAAATTTTGGGAATCTGAATGAATTTGAACATTAACCTTTTTTTTTTTTTGAAAATTGCAAAGTTTCTATTTTACAGTAATATAATTTTTTCTAATTATATTTGGTATACTAATTCATTTATTTTTCATTTTTAAAGTGAAACAATAGATTTATTTAAAATAATATGCAAAACTTATCATAAATTAATAATAAATGTACCGAACTATTATTATTATTATGTTACTTACTTTTATAAATTACTTTTTATGTAGGTTGGAAAATTCCGTACAAAAGAAGATCGTGCAGACGCTGAATTGCGCCAACTTTTGGGTAGCGACATATCCGATGTAGAAAGCATGCAAGGCACACTGCCATGGCGTCGAACACGCCGGGATCTACATAATGGCAGTGTTCTGAGTACACCCAACGGCAATCTTACTGACGACGGAGATGACGAGATATTAGAAACTCTTGTGAAAACGGCAACTAAAGCTCCTACATCTAGAGCAACTCCTAGAGAAAGAAAACGCACTAGACATGCTGACAGAAAATCATGTACGTTAAATCGTTTAAATAATTTCTATATTCTATGACCGTAAAATTTTACATATTATTAAATCATGTCTTCTAATTCCAACGTTAAAATGGCCTATATTATTTTTATGTATAGTGGTATTAATGGAAACGTTCTTGAAGCACGCGATCTTTCTGAAGAAATATATCAAAATCGTGTATTTCCTTCGTCTAGATTTTTTCACCAGTCTTGCTCATTTATTTATTGGTTTCATAAAATATAAAGTATTAGAATTTTTATTAACAACTTTGATTATTTGATTAATTCTTAATATAGAGATAAAAAAAATTGAATCATAGGATCAAGGCTGTCTGACATAACAAAAATAGAAAGTAAAAATTAAAATATCAATTAAATTTAATCAAATGAGGACCGTAGCTCAACG
Source organism: Pterostichus madidus (assembly GCA_911728475.2). Taxonomy (NCBI): domain Eukaryota; kingdom Metazoa; phylum Arthropoda; class Insecta; order Coleoptera; family Carabidae; genus Pterostichus; species Pterostichus madidus. Next base: position 24,117,389 of record OU452301.1, on the reverse strand, counting down.
ACAGAGCATTTGATCCGAGTTCTAAAGTTTCCAGGTTAAAATCTTGATGGTATCCAAATTTTTCTCTCTATAATAAAAATTCGATATTATTTCATTTTTATGTAATACAATTAGCAAGTATACACAAAATATATGTTGCTTACTAAATGTGAAACTGGTCATATATCGCAATAAAATATTAATTGAGAAAACTATTTTTAATTAATATAACACAAAATTATAAAATCAAGTCGTGTTTTGTACACTTATATTTTACTATAGTAATGACTCAGTCTAACTTATCTATTCAGTAACATGTATTTCATTTATGTGGTGTTGGATTAACATGTACAATTGTTTAGTAAAGCGGTCGCGTACAAGAGAGAACAATCCTTTTGGTAGCAGAGAGTCACCATGAAATAATTATAAAACAATAAATATCGGTATGTTTATATTTGAGTGTATGTGTAAGTTATCTATAACAATAAATAACGAATGTGTTTTTCGATGTACTCGTATACCAAACGTATATTAAATTCCATAATATGTATACGTTTTTGTGTGCAGTTTTTACTAACAAATATTAAAATAGCATGTAAATTTTTGTGTGATTTTTTTTAATTGTGCGGAATTATAAAAATTAATTGATTCATTAAATAAGTAAAATAAATATATCATCATGCCATTTTACCCATTAATGAGTATGGCAATGTTTCTCAAACTTCAAATATCTATTTACCGTATTTTAAAATTTCAATTATTATCAAAATAATAATAATAACATTAAAATAAGATTTATATTTCAATGAAAAAAAAGGAAGTGTAAAAATACTTAATTTTAATAATTTTTCATTTATGAGAGCAGTGAAATTGCGTTAATGATACATATCTTAAAATTGCCACATCCTCGTGAAGACCTTTCATCTGGAGGTACGCATATCATACTTTGTGAAACATTACTTTAGCAGAACTTGATATATATTTTTATACATATAGTGATGTACATTTCCCAGTTAATTATAATTATGTTAACCGGTCAATTAATCAGTTTAATGAAATTCTAATTTACCATGATTAATTATATTATTAGATTCACGAAGATTTAATCAAATATTTATTTTAATACGAAGTACAGTATATTTAGCTAATTATTTACAATTCATAAGACAAATTTGTCATTTTAGGTTTTTCATCTTTCAAATTAATACAAAAGTAGAACTCACTATAATTTTTTTTTGTTAGTACTAGGGTCGTTGATTTCCACCGAAGTTCGAATTTCTGAACATTCGAACATTCGAATGTTTTGAACTTCGTCAGAAAAACTTCGAAGCTTTGAATTTTCGAATTTTTTGAGGCTTCGAATTACGAATTTTTAAATTTTTTTAAGCTTCGAATTTTCGAATTTTTCGAAGCTTCGAATTCTCGAATTTTGTGTCTCTGAATTAACGTCATCTGTCATTTCCTAACATGCTCACCCATAATTCGCGAAAAGTCGGCCACGAATTAAATAATAAACTCGGCGAAGTATCCTGCAAAAACTCTGCAAGTTTATGCGTCTTAATTAAGACATATATTCTCTTACCGTCCATCTAAATGCTACGGACTTTTAGTAAAACGTTTTAAAATGAGAATAAAAATGATACAAAAACGTCTTAATTAAAACGTTTTTGACAGTGTAGCGAAATTGTAATTCTAAATTGAATTAATTTGGCAAATAATAATAATTAATAATAATTACTTGTCAATTAATACAAAACTCTGCAAATGAGTTTATTCTGATTCATATCAACATGCCGTGTTCACGTTAGGATCCAGATTCACAATTCGAATAATTCGAAAATTCGGAATATTAAAAAATTCGGCATATTCAAAAATTCGAAAGTTCGAATCTAAATTCGAAGGTTCAATAAATCCGAACATTCAAATTCTCGAATATTCGAAAAATAAACTACCCTAGTTACTACCCTCCAAAAATCTGTTATCTACTATGGGAATCTTTTTAAAAACCGGATCTTAATTATGCAATTAGTGACTAAACACTCAAAAATGTAGATAAACATAAGAAGTATACCGATTTCTTGGTGTCGCACTTCATGAGGCAGTGATTTTAATATTGATTAAATATTTTATAAAAATCTCGCAAACACAATGTAGATCACGGGCGTGTGACGTCACGATTTTAGATGTGTTCCGTAACTGTCAAACGAGTGACTGTCACATCAGTACTAAAGGTGCGATTTACATTGCATAGATAGAATATATTTTGTGCGTGATAAAGTGTGTGAGTTATTTTATCAAGTGAAACGTAATTTGAAGATTATGTCTGAGTACATACTTTTATAATTATATATATATATATATATATATATATAAAAAAATCGAACGCGGCTGTAAAGTTTGGATGCGAGCTAATAAATTCGCATATGTATCAGAATTTTACATTTATAAAAAGTTAATATTCGTGTTGTAAAGGATAAACAATAATAAACGTATGCGTACAGTATTTATGCACAATAAATACCACTTGTAGCGTTACGAATCAAAATTTACGTATAAGTTTCTATTCACTCGTTTTGACAATCATTCGTTACTATTAAAAATAAGTATACAGCAGCCCTATGCAACTTCGTATATAAGCGCAGTTAGTAGACGTCCAGCTTTATGTCATTCGCGCGCATGACTTTGAAAGAGAGAGATAGCTTAAAGAGGCCGGCATTTACTCAACGCCATATGAACGCAGGTTACTTTTTTCAATCATTAGTGTTGTTTGGTGATTAATAGTTATAAACAATTAGTTTGCAATGGGTTGTAAGTGTTTTGCGTCCAATTGTACCAGCGGGTATGACTCAAATCATGACAAAATATCTTTGTTTCGTGCTCCAAAAGAGCAGCTATATATATATATATATATATATATATATATATATATATATATATATATATATATATATATATATATATATATATATATATATATATATTGCTTGTAAACAAAGAAAATGTATGTCACATAAAAGAAGCGGAATTAACAAATGTTAAAAGTCGTGGTTTCTTAATCCACACAAATATAAACATATTTAGATTATCCAAATATATTCAAGATAAATTAATATTATATATAGATAACCCTCGTGTATATGAAGAAGCAGTGTATTCTGTAATTGAAAATTATGCATTCTCTTTCTCTCGTAGAGATCACAAGAAAGAAATAATATCTGTTTTTGTCCATGAATTTATTTTAATGCGCTTGAAGCAATATTTTAAACAGAATCAAAATAATATCAAATCTCAGTGTAAGGAAGATCTAAAAATCTAAATTAAAAAAGAATTGAAATATTCAGTTTGATCTGTTTTTATTATTATAAAATTATAAAATATATTGTATAAGTACAAAAATGTTAATTAAGAAAAAATTGAAATATTCGATTCTATCTATTTTCTTTATTATTTTTTAAATAAAATGTCCTATTTACATTATATAAATTTTACCATTTTGTATTTTAAAATTAAAATATTTATGCCAATTTTACACTTGTGTAACGTGTCATGGTGTAGTTAAATAGCAAAAATGTACTACTAGAAAAATGTGTTTATATATGGTTTTACGTATTTATATTTGTCAAGCTAAACCTGATATAATTAAAGAAACGTGTGTCTTTAATTTTAAATAATTGCAAATCACATTTTTTAAAGTAATTAGTTCTAAAAGTAAAGAAAACATGAATAGACTCGTAAGCACCCATGCATTCGCCAGACTCTTTTTCCTGTCGCACTCACTTTTTTGTCGCTCTCTTTCTACAACATTTCTGCGGATGCTTTACCCGCAAGACTCGCCTGTCCTTCAATATAATAGTTCGTGGTATACAGTAAGTTTCGAGAATTGAGCCCCAAGTACCTGCAGGCGCGCATGCGTCCTCTGAGCCATTTTCAGTGCGCGCCCTTACATGATTTAGATTTTTTAACACAGGCGTTATCAGAACGGACTTTGATGTTTTGCCACTGTTAAATTTGAACACGCATTTATACGAAGTGGCATCTTCCCGGGTGAATTGTACTCTTCTACTCATTAGTTTAAAATAGCCAGACGGACAAATGAATAACAAAATTTATTTATTCATTTCTTCATAATATATATGTATTGACTTATTTCATAGCACACTGATTCCGAATAGCTTTTGTCATAATTTAAATCTCCTTGTTTGTTTACACTGAGTATGTAAAATACATCACATCAATGGCATAAAATGAGTATTTCACATAGTACAGTATAAATATAATCAATTTGTACTGGCGAATGAGATCGAATGCGCAGCAGTACGTTAAGATACTATATTAGAGAATATATTTTCTCTTTCCGAAATACTTTGCGCAATATAAATTATTTGTACTGAAGCTAAAGCAAATTCAAATTAAAAAAAAATATATTTTTATTAAATTTTCTGCGGAAGGGATTTTTATTCTGAAATCAGCGAATATTTTTAAAAATAACGCAATACCAGAAACAGCCGACATAATACTAAGGTACAGGCCTGTTTTAAGAGTCGTATTTACACTTTGGGCTAGTGGTACTTTCCCACAGGCGGACTTTGGCCTAGGCTAAAGAGGCAATAGCCTAGGGCCTAAAAATTTTAGGGCCCGGATTCAAACTTTTAGTTTAAATAATAGAAATATATATACAGTTTGGTGATATATATATATATATATATATATAAAGGGCCAGAAATAAATATTTTGCTTAGGGCCCGAAATATTTTAAATCCGCTTCTGTAACTTTCCGTACATGGGCTAAGTAAAGTTTACAATAATGGTATACATTAGAGGTGGGCGCGGACCGTGATTTTGATCGGGTCACAATGGGTCACGTCGTGATCCGCGTGATTGTGAGCAAATTTAAAATTGTAATCGTGAGCGTGAGTGAGTGTGAGTAATTTTTAAATGTCTTGAGTGAGCGGGCGTGATTATTATTTTATCGTGAGTGAGAGAATAAATAAATATACAGAATGTTAAAATTAGTTGTGCCACCATTGCTATCTCGAGAACTATAAGAGCTACAAGGTTGGTTATATTAGCAAAAAAAAATTACCATTTTATAATTCTATTACAAAACTATTAAGAACTATTTTTTCTAAAAATACGGAGTGCAGCTTTATTATTTTAAATGGGAATTTTTATTTTTTATTTGCTTGTTCAATTCAGTACTTTTTTTTTAATTCAACGGCAAGATAGTTCTGCACCCTTATATCACATTTTTTTTGACGAAAATGATATTTATTCAATAAATAAAATGCATACTTTTAGTAAATTTAATATTTTTTGGGAATCGGCTGAGATCGAGTGTAGGTACAAATACATACTGGGAGATTTGTTAGAGTTATGTAAAACATTTGAACATAACATACAGGAGAACTTTATTTTTTAATGCATTTTAAGCAAAATAAATATACGAATCCCATCAAATATAAATTCACACACCTAATTTAATTCTGGTTATCTGGAAAATTTCCTATGTAAATATAAAACAACTACAATTTTTGCTTTTATTTAATTAAATTAACGATAATAAACAAATACACTGAAAATATTAAATTTTTTTTTATTTATCTACTTAAAATATACATATAAGAATTAATGGTTTACAGGAACAAAGACGAATTGATATAATTACCCATGTGCATTCGTAGGGGTGCTTCAATGGGTCGATGGATCTAATCTAATTTTTAATGAAATATGTTTTTAGTTTTGCTTGGTACGCATTTACTTTTTATTTCATTTGTGCCAATAATAAAAACTTATTTAGTTTTTCTTTACATATACAATAGGTACCTATATAATTATCTAAAATTTCTTTATTTTACGTTTTGTTTAACATACTTCTTTTGTTCATGTTTGAGCATTTATTATTTATTGTGTTATTAAAATATTTAAAAATTATTTCAGAATACTAAATAAAAAATATCTTCTATAAATAGTATATAACTAGCAGCTGGTTCCGCGAACACTCAAGTAGGACTCACTTCTGTAAGACAATTGAGACAACATAATTTGAATTGTTGCCAAGCTAAAACTATTCAATTCTACACTTATGTTCTTCTACAGCACTTTTAATTGATACCAAGCACGATAGGGTTTGAAGCTCTTGCACTAAGACAGTTGATAATCAAACAAATTCCAACTCTACGCTCAGCCCTTCAAAAGAACTTTCATTTGATATAAAACACGATAAGTTTTGATGCACTCTCACTGAAACAATTACCGATCAAAATAATTTCAATTTTGCACGCGAGCCCTTCAAAAGACCTTTCATTTGATATCAAACACCTTGAAGTACTTGATATTTGATTATTTTATATGTCAATCTGCGTACAAAAATAAGTTTTCCATGTTTTTTTATTTTATTTTAAAGTTTTTACTAAGGAAACAAAAAATAATAAAGAGAATAATGAGAAAGAAGGTTTTCCTTTTTAAGAGGGATGATATAATTTGATAAGAGCGCGAAACATCTCACGGAATTAAGTTCATGCTTGTCAATATTTGTTTTTGCCAGTTTTTACTTATATTATACGAAATTTGGAAAGAACTATGTTATATTAATAACGCTCCAGCTGTTAATATTCGGGTAATAATAAAAAATATTATTATTCTACAAATTTAAGAAGTAAACATTTATGTACATTCTTTTAGATGAAATTAAAATTGTAGAATTTGATGTACTAGGTTGCTGTGCTATTCTAAAATTTGTTGTTTTAATTAAATATTGTTTTGTTCCGAATTGCCATCTCGGTGCGCATGCGTATTGCCTCACAATGTGAAGTAGCATGTTAATTGAGCTACCTATGTCACAAGAGCTATATTCCATTTGCCACTTGGTTCACTTAAATCAGTTCAGATAAATTAGTCAACATGAATTAAGGAAACTGATACACTTATTAGGATGAATTACTTCAAAGTAAATCCAGCGAAATAAATAAGTGATCTAGTTCAGTAAATATAAGTTAGATCCAGGGGTGAAAGTAGATTTATTTTCTTACCGGTACGCTACTTTTAAAGAGTTAGGGGGAGGGGGAGGCTATTCTAAAAAAAATGGTTTCATGTGTTATATATAGGGTTGGTCAAAATAATTTACAACCATAAGAGGAGTATATAGGGTGGCTAGCTCAGTTGTATGAAGTCGGCCTGTAGATCCTGAGAACCCTGGTTCGTTTCCCACAGGCGACAAACAATTTTCATAATTTCAAAAACTACCCCTATGGCTCCTCCATCACTAACATCTTTGGGGGCCGTGATTTGATGACTGGTAACCGCACTTCACGCGCAAAATATATCACTTACCGAGATCTGTTTCGACAGAGCGCAACACCCAGTAATGGGTAGAAGGCGTGATGATATATTTATTTTATGTTTTTATTTAAGAGGAGTATCTTCAGAGGTCGCTACTATCGTCAGTCCGTTCAATGTCAAAAGTTGATTTTATAATGCAGGCGAATTATTTGAATGTATGTAATAATAATAATAATAGCATGTCAAAAAATAATTATGTTGGATTCATAATAAATAAATATATAATACAAAGACAAAATGTCAAATAAATATATCATTAACAAATTTAGATAAATGCTCATATTGTACATGGGGCGGCGGCCAAGTGTTTTCACTGATATTTTGACTTTTGAGCCAAAGCAGAGCTACGCCATTCGTTATATACCTAAATGGATGGAGTTAAAGCGCATTCCAGATACGGTGTTACTTTAGTTTGTCGCGCTCTATATGCAATACTTATTTGAATAATATAAAAAAAAATATTTATTTAAGGAAGGTTTAGGTACAATACTTTCGAATATTTATATTTTTCATACTGCACTGTCATAATTATGACCTTTTTTTCTTTTTCTATCATTACTTCTCACGAGTTCGCGTATCATCTTTTTCCTAACCACGATTTAATATATGGCAGGGGATTAAAGTCGGAAGAACCGTAGTTGAAATAAATATTAATTGTGAAATATGCGAAATTCTAAGTACCGAGTGCAAATCCGTAAATTTAACAACATAATTTGTTATACAAACCTCGGAATTGGGCTAGTTCAGTTACATGTAATATTAAATACAGCATTATTATTTATAAGTATAATAGAAAATAAACTTATTTGTAAAATTTTCTTACCGGTACTCTGTACCGGCTGTATTTCTCTTACCGGTACGGCGTACCGGAACGTACCGGCCTACTTTCACCACTGGTTAGATCTAATCCAAATGGAAAATGAATACGCCTAATGACATCAATGCCGATCGTTTTGTATAATTCACTTTTTAATTTAATATTTAACTTTTCATCATTTTTTTAGCATACACACATACACATTTACAACTAAAATTGATATGCGTTAAATATTTCTTTAAACGCCGTACTGTTGCAATAGGCTATTCTGCACTTGTGCACTTTAGAAGAATATTGATGTTACACCAAACACAATACGTTTGAAGCACTTTCAATTAAACAATTACCGATAGAAAATTTAGGTGTTCACAAATGATTTCAATTCGAGTTATCTTGCTTTTCTAAATTGGACTTTGCCGTTGACAAATTTTACTGTTTATTATTACCAAGGACAAATTTGATTGGGTTTACCGGCATACTTTATAAAACTTATCAATTTAGCATTTTGTTTCAAAACCAACATCATAGTGGGCTGTCAAAAATTTATTTTTGAAATACACATATTTGTAAATATCTAATTATAATAAAAACTTTCCCTTATTTCTCCAATATGCGTAAAATATTTCAAAACTACTCATCAAAATTTTATATTTAAGTAATTTACATATAATTAAAAATGCGACATGTCCACTGACAAATGTCAATAATGACAGATGTTCTTCTTAAAAATTTCAAAGCCTTATAATTTTTCAAGTTTTCTTGCATATCATGTGCAGTAAAAATCTAACACTATCAAAAGGCACTCCCCATAATTGACCTATACCAGACAAAAAAAGTTTTAAATAAACTCGATTAACTGTCTAGGCTGTAAAGTTAAATCTGTAGATCAGGGATCGACAATCAGGCACCTCCATGCGTACGTGCGCCCTCAGAAGACCGATTCTAATTCGTAGCCACCAGTTGTAGCAACTGGCTTGACGTCATTTATTGTCGCTACCGATAGTGTAGCCACCTTGCGAGAGAAAATGTAACTTACGTGTGACGCCATTATTAGCGACTAAACATTTTGTAGCGACTTACTGCTAGCAACTGCTTTGAACCAGTCGCTACGTCCTATTCGTATGTTTTGCAGTGCCGTGTTTTGAAAATTTTGGTTATTTTAATCAATAATACTAAATATAGAAACATAGTTACGAATTCAATCAACAAAGTGGTCTTGTTCACAATAAACAATCACAAAAAGCGGCAACAAGTTTTTCAGAAATATCACACTAAAATATATAGTCTAATTTTTGTAACCAATAGTAGAAAATAAATTCCTTAGAAATTTAACTAAGTCGCCTGACGTCATCAAAAATACGTCATTCAACTAAATATTTGGTTGCTACGAATTAGAATCAGTCTCCTGAGCATTTATAGTGAGCCTTGACATGATATATATTTTTTAATTTGACTTAAAATCTGAGCAAAATTCGTGGTATTTTGATTAATAATAATTTTGTACTCGCATCATTTAAAATAAAGTGTACGTTATCTTGGAAACTGAAGTAAAGTTTGGTTTTGCGTACTAGTCGAAGATAATATATATACCCAATAAATACGAGACTGTAATGTTAAAGGTCGGCGCCCTCTTTCAACGCCATCTCTTGGTTGGGTCAAGAACTGTACTAGATTCGAAAGCGTAGCCGGGAATTTATATCATATGAAATATATTTATTAGTAACATAATATACAATTTTTTAAAGAAATTGTGAAGTACGTGAAAATAATTTCACATTTTCACAATATTTTTAAACATTGTAAATTATGTGACAGAAAAATGAAATTTTTCAGCCAATCAAAAACAATAAATTTGAATTTATATTTCATTAGCAATATTTCAAATTTTACAATGTTTTTCGTAACACATTTTGGCTTTAATTACCAAATTATCATCGGAATTAACAACTTTTTTCTTCCCTATAATTATACCATTTATTTCATTGAGATAATGATTTAAAATTAAAATAATAGTTTTGGATATTATCGACTCCATTACAAGATCCTTGTGATCATTACAAGTTAAGAAATCAAAATAAATATTTTCTTTTACAAATGACTTTAAGTGTTTGATAATATCGCGTTTCTCACAATTTAATTTTAAAAACTGTAATGTTATGTTTTTAACAGTTTTAAACACTATTACAACAGAAAATGAAGGATACTGCAGCCTGGTAATTTCGTAATAGTATTTTTATAAATTCATGCTGCAGCCCCCGTTTAACTGTTTGCAAGTTTGATTTGCATTCATCACAGCCTCTTTTCATTTTTTAAATTTTATTCAAAATAAATCCAGTACAATAATTTGATTTAAGTATATTTATACTAGTTTCTCCTACATATATTTCGGGGTACGAATATGTTTCGCTGTTCTCATCTTCATCATTACTGTTTGTATTGAAAAATACACAAAATGGCTACAGTAATAAAATACAAAAACCGTTGACTAAAATGAACTAGAAATTGCAAAAACTGTTTGTATTGAAAAATATAGATTAAATACACCAAATGGCAACAGTATTACAATTCTAAAACTTTAAAGTAAAACACCGTTATTAAAGAATATCTGAACTAGAAAACTCAAAAACGAACTGGTTACAGAAAAATGAAAACAAATAAAAGAGAAAGACATGAACACTAACTTCATCGTGATCTGCTTAATCGATAAATACACATTTCTTAATTATCAACTAAAATAGTACCTATGCCATCTCTTGGTTGGGTGTGGAATTAAAAACAGTGCGCCGCTTCGCTCATATGACTTACAAGTGCCTGGTATTAGTGCTTCAAAAAAATTTAAAAAAAAACACGTATTTTTATGTTTCTAAATTTTGACTCTAATTGTACACATATTTTAAGGAATTTATAAAAGAAGTAGAGACATTAGCTTATAACGCCATCAATCATATATATTGTAATAAGCTTTATGAGAAAATATAAATGTGTTTTCAAATAAAAAATGTCAATTCATGGCATACTTAACTGTAAATATAAATTCATGCTTCAAATTTAGTAACATTATACACTATCGGTTTTATAATTTTTGTTTGTTACAAAAAACATTATGCAAAACTCGTGCACGAAGACGTCATTTGCACCATTCGCGCAAATTAAAGCACGGGCGAAGCGCACTTGTTATGTAAATAGCTATTATTGAATTATTGCTTCCAACACAGGCATTATAAGAAAAGGCTCTGATGTTTTTTGCAACTGTTAAATTTGAACATGCATATACACGAAGTGGCATTTCCTCTCCGCAGAGCCGCGAGTGTATTATACTCTACTACACATTAGTTTACAGTTTTTAAAATCTTGTTGAAAATGTATAACTGCAAGTGCCATACTAATTTTATATATTTGTGCTTTACTATGAAATGTCCAATGTATTTAATTGCAAGTTTTATTGTTAATTCCATTGTAGTAGTGATTTAATTAAAATTAACATTTATTTAATTAATTTTTTTCTGTTCCGGATAAAGGAAAATTATGAATGAGGATATCATTCGATGTAGAATTGTTTGTCTACAAAAAACAATTTAACTAATTTGCTGAGGTTCAATTAGGGGGACCAATAACTGATTATTACAAAATTAAGATTTTGCTTTGCACATTTAATGGTTGGAGTGTTGTCGACCCCTGCTGTAGATGATCGAAATATTTAAATTTTTTTATTGCCAAATTTTGGTGAAAAAATATATATTGAAGTACTTGCGAGCAAATTATCTTATGAATGTTAATCCTATATCAGTGTCTGCGGAACCCAACACGAGGGTGACCTGATCGCTGGTTTTTCTAAAGTTTAATGCAAGTCCATCTAAATCGTGAATTTTTTTTTCAAATACTTCTATGTCTCCTGAACCAACTTTTAACATGAAACATAGTTCAATGCCGCCGTTTTTAGTTTATAAGGAAATATTTTTCTTCTAGCATACTCAGTTTTTTTATTGCTTTCTTAATATAATCCAATATGTTTAAAGTAATAATGGAGATAGATCGCAATCCAGTTGCCAATATACAATTCTGTTCTAAAAATGATGCGTGCAAAATAACTTGTTAACTTCTTCACAGTTATTAAAATTATTTAAACTATAATTAAAATATGTAATTACAAAATTTTTGAGGTCTAAATGTGGTACTTTTAAATTTTTTTGTTTCATAATCCACGCTTTAATTATCACCTAAAAATTCTATCTCTAATGATAACAAGGGAAAAAGACGACGAAGAAATATAATTAAGATAAAATATTAATAGAGGGGCAGTTAGTAATTAGTTTTTAAGTTGATTTAAGCTTTGTGCCTATTGGTTCCTTGGACATGGCTGTTTGCTTCATTTTAGTATAAATGGGTATGTAACCTTTGGTAAGGCGGATTCAATCTAAACCAATAGCTTGGTTTTTTACTGATGATTCTCTGAATACGATGTACAACTTTCTTATTTTAAATGGGAACCTATTTTTTATTTGCTTGTTCGATTCAGTATTTTCTTTGGAATTCTATGACTATAAAATTCAATTACAATTTTTTTGACAAAAATTGACATTAATTTATGTCGCATAGGAATCAGCGTGCTATGACGGAAACAAATGACTAATAAGATTTATTTATATATTTTTTCACAAAATAGTTGTATTGACATATAATAATGAATCAAACAAACAAAAATATTATGATTTGTTTATTTGTTTCTGTTAGTACGCTCTGATTCCTATGTAATTTTAATTAAATTAAGTTAAATTAATATGCATGTCAATAATTTTGTAATGCGAGGGTATTGAACTTTGTAGTCGTTGACTTCAGAAAAAAATACTGAATCGAATAAGCAAATAAAAAATATAGATTCCCATTTAAAATAAGAAGGTTGCACCCCGTATTTTGAGAACCACTAATAAAAAAAAAGTTCTTAATAGTTTTGTAATATACTTAGAAAACGATATTTCTATGCTAATTTAACCAATCTTGTAGCTCTTACAGTTCTCGAGATAGCAATGGTGGCACAACTAAATTGAAAACCCTGTATAGATTAATTTTTATATTGATTAACGATTAGGGGTTAGATCCATTTTTAGATACTCGTAGTATTTAGCCTTAGATTTTTACACTTACTCTACAATGAATTGTTAAGACTTAAAAATAATTCACAAATAAAACTACTTGAGCTCAAAATATGTCTTTAATCACTAATTATGGTTCAGCACATCTACGGAATAATTCTGTCTTCACTTATTTTGCTTACCTGTTCAAAATAATAATTATAGTATAAAGAATTGTCTCTATACTTTGATACAATTCAGCTTCCAATCTAATCGCTGCTTTCAATTTTTGTTTATAATCAATTTCAAATAATATTTTTGTGTCGTATTTATTTACATAATATTGTATTTGTTTCAGTGCGTAGAACGCTGAAAAATGGATTGTCTGAAGAAGAAAAGAAGCACATTGCAGCCTACATAAAAGGTTATTGATTAATTCATTATCTAAAATATGTTAAACCTGAAAACCAATGTGATAAAAAGGAAAGTCTTCTCGGAGATGTACATTTTATAATAATAATTAAATTGGGCCTAGTAAGGCTGAACTAGTCTGATCTAATTTTAATTTTTTTTTAATATGAAATTTTGAAATTACCTTTACGGTAAACAACATAAATACCTATTCTAAATTATTACAGTGCCTTTCTTTTTAGGTACATAAGTTGTTTATTTTAAAAATGATTTGTTTTATTAAGGCAACCTTTAATTTTGTTACACTAGAATTATATTTATTTATAAATAATGGATATTAAATTCAACATGTTCATGTTGCATTTTTAAAACTTTTTAATAAGTTTTGTTTGAAATTTTTGATTATGTGACTTGGTTAATTTTTTAATTGTTTTTATAGATAATTACAGTTGTATTATCGTGTTATTAAGTTGTTTAAGTGATAGAACAATAACAATATTCTTGCAGAAACAATTTGGTACCAACATGTAAGATTCAATTTTCTCAATGTATTGTATATTCAAATAAAGCTATTAAAACTATTTAATTATTTATATATTATTACAGAAATTATTGTTATTTATAAATGTCCATAAACGCAACATTTTTTATGCAACATGTTAGTTGCAAATTAATTTGTTTGTATTTATTACTCTGTACAACGAGAACATAGTCTTAATTACAATACAGAGCAATAGTCTGCGTTGTAACGCACAGAAATTAAATATTCGACACTGTTTGATATTTTGGGCTCCACATGTGTTTCTATCTATACAGTACAAGTATTCACTTTTTCTTTGTGCACCTAATCTGTTCATCTCTCCCAAATAATATATGATGGCGTAAAGTCTGGTATCTTTGGTGACTTACTAATTAGATGAATTTGAATTCGCCAAAAATATCGATATCGATATCGAACTAAATTCGAAATCGGATTTTAGATTTAAATCGGATTAGAACTTTTTTGATTCATATCTGATTCAAAGTTCGGATAATATATCCGATTCGAAATTTGGATGAAATAACAGCTTTTAGATATATACTTTGAGTATAACATAAAAATTCCAATTCCACTCTATAGAAATGATAACGCATACATACAGTGTTGTGCGGTGCGGTGGGTGCGGTCCGCACCGGGCGGCACATATTTTGGGGCGGCATTTTTTATATTTAATTTTAGTTGTAAAAAACTACTTGTTTACTTCATAAGTTTACTATTCGATTTCTACGAATTAAGAATTACTATATGATTTCGAATATTTTTCTTCATCGTCAAGTAGGGTTAAAAATATTATCTCGAAAAATTCCTTTATTACTGCCTAATTAAAATATGCCATCCAATGGTAAATAAGTTCCACACCTATAGTTTGTCTCATTTACAATTATTTATTTATGTTTATTAATTTAATGGGGTAATGGCTCTGTGGTTTCGAGCTGGCCTGTGGATCGGGGACCACGGTTCGATATCCAAAGCCGACAAACAATTTTCACCAAATTAAAATTACTCCTGTAGTTCCCCCACCACTAACATCTTTGGGGGCCCTAATTTGACGGCAGGTAACCGCACTTCACGTACATAAATATCACTTACTGAGATCTGCTTCGGCAGAGTGCCACACCCAGTAATGTGTAAAAGTCGTGATGTTATATTTATTTTATATTTATTTTTTTAATTTATAAAAACCACCATTTGATTGACTTATAAAAGGCGGCAAATTGGAGACCGCCCTGGGCGGCAAAATTTCGCCACTGCCTACATACAATAAGTACTTATGTACTTATTTAAAAAGTACCAAACCAAAAAATAATTATGGCTAAACAGTGATTTATTTAATTTATTATATTAATGATTTATATTAGTGTCATTAAAATTATATTCAAACAATAGCTTTGTTCGTTTCGCTACGTGGCGGTTACTGTTTACCACTGCGGTAAGGATTTTGTGTTCGATTGAGTTGGCGGTAAAATAATAAGTTATTAGATTTTGTTCGTTTCACTTTTTGACATCTCGCGGTAAAACGCTGCGATAGCTGGCGGTAAACATTTTTACAGCAACTCTAGGCTTTGCTGAATAGCGGTAGAAATTAATTTTGACACATTTTTGACATTAGGAAAAATGAATAACGAATGTAGCCGTTCAAATTCATCATTTTAGATCATCTGTCGTTGAATCCTCCTCATTTTCCGATGACAAAATCACATTTGTAACAAATTCTTCCATAAATAAAATATAAATCAATATATCATCAGTCCTTTTACCCATTACTGATTATGACATTCTGCCGTAGCAAATCTCTGTAAGTGAAGTGCGGTTATCAGCTGTCAAATTTATATCAATTTATGTCAAAATGACAATTTAAATACACAATTTGTGTAGTATTCTGGGCATACAAAACAACAATATAATTTACCTCGGATGAAAAAAACAAAAATTATTATTTTAGTGACTTAAATTATTACTGTCATTTTTTATGGTCTACAGTAAAACGCTGCTGTAACTAACCGTCGCGTGTTACAGTAACCGCCACGTAGCGAAACAAACAAAGCTAATAAACGAATAACGCGCCAGTATGTATTAAATTATATTTTTATTGCTTTTAAAATATTTTTTTACTAAAAAATGTCAAAACATCAATTTACATTCTTAGAATATTTAATTTTTTTATCTCGGCCCACTGTGACTCCATGGAATGTGCATTAATATTATTTAATCTTAAATTGCGTTTCCTCAAACAAAATGTTGTCAGACTATACTTTTTTATACTTTTAAAATCAAAAACAAATCCTTTATTTTACTAGTATACTAATTTAAAAAATTTAACATCGTGCTACAGCTTGAGAACCATTAGAAAAAGGTAAATTTTTATACGTAAAGAATCAGCCCATTTTTTCTTTTTAAATTATTTTTTGCTAAATCTAATAGTTTAAGAATTAATCGAACTGATTCGTTTTCTAGAAACACGCTGTATTGTAACGTTTTTCGTCTTTCTGGAAGTGTGTCGAATGTTTAAGGCACAAAAATAAATAAACACTACTAATAAATATTTAACCACTAATATTATTTATATAACGGTCACTAACACTATTATTTATATTACGTACACTTGAGCTGTTATTTATTTCACCACATTTATATTACGCGTTCGAAGTCTACTGTCAACTGTCAACTGAACTCAGCCACTCGGCCTCGGCTTATATATTCCCGTCCGTAGAACAGTTCTCGAATATTCCAGGACGTTCTAGAATATCCCGTCAAACCACACGCTCAGACATGCGAGCGAGCTCTATGCATTTATGTCACGCTGCTACGCACTTGTTCTCGAGAAGGTTTCTGGAATGTTCTCGACTTGTCTGGCTTTAAATTCGTTACAGTATATTAAACTTTATTTTTCAGCCTATTCATAAAACAACATATTAGATCGAAAAACTAAATCAGTCATATGCTTACTTCTTCTTCTTTTTATGCGTTCATATATTGTACACTTTATAACATTTCTCTCACCCGAATTTCTTCGTAGAAAGAAATTCTCAAATTGTTCATGGAGAACAGACCAACAAAACTCTAGGAAAGTTTTATGTAACGACATAGTCATGTTCTTTTCTCTGTCAACATTCCAAGCTGTTTACTATCCCCATTCTTCACGGTTTTTTTTCTTTCGGAATCTCTTATGCAACTTCAGAAATATTTCATGTCTCCTTTTCAGCTTCTACTATTACTTCTAGTTAATATATTCTTTGAATGAGACATAGTAATTCACCCGTTAAATTTCGCCATCTACAGGTAATCCTGGTTTCAATTCTATAACTTTGGCTTGTGGCCAACAAATTTCTTAGTACTATCACTGCTGATAGGGCCTCTTTCGCCAACCTTTACTGTTTTTGTTTTTTGTTTTTTTTTTTAGAATTCTTGATTAATTGTCCTAAATATTCATTTATGAAGCTGTGATGTGTCAGGATAGGAACGTTTGGCGAAGATTAATTGCGGAATGAATCAGATGATTTAAGAAAAGTGCAGGACTTTAGATTTTAGTTTTGTTGTTTAGTAATTTCATTAGAGTGTTTACCTGTAATTGTGTGAAATTCACTTTCAAAAACAAGCGCAGGGACGACATTTCCTTCGTTTCTTATCTTTTTGATTCGTTTTCTGATCTTACATTGACTTTTTAACTGCAATTGTGTGGAATTCACTTTCAAAAACAAGCGTAGAGCGACACTCCCTTCCTTTCTTATATTTTAATTCGTTTTCAGTTCTTACGTAGAGTGTTTAACTGCAATTGTGTGAAATTCACTTTCAAAAACAAGCGCAGGGCGACGCTCTCTCCCTTTCCTTTCTTTTTGTTTCATTTTCAGTTACTGCATTGTGTGGACTTTTCTTTCATATTCAAGTGCAGGCTATCGCTTTCATCTTTTCTAATCTTTGTAGATTCGTTGTTAGATTCGTTATTAGATTCGTTGTTAGGAGTAAGCGTGAGTAATGCATATGTTATGTACGTCGAAGAAAGGAGATGAATGATAAGTGAACAGGAATGATGTGATTGAAGGTATGTTGTGTGATAAGTGATTTTGAGTGTAATAAATGAATGCGTTTATGGAGTGATCTATGAATGTGGTTAAAGTGAGGGTGGTGTGTTTGGATGATAATGTTTGACTGGAATAAGTGAATATTTTAAGAGTGATTTTAGGGTTCGTGCAACTCCATTTGTTGGGATATAGCGTGAAGATATGTATGTATGTATAAAATATTCATTTTTTAAATGTTGTCTTATATAGTTTTTCAAATTTTTGTCTATATCTCATCCTCTGATTCACACTTTGATGATCAGATCGCAATCGAGTAGACCTGCCTTTTTAATATCCTGGATAAACATTGCTGACATAAGCGGCAAACAAAAATGAGGATTTTTCTGAAATATAGGTTATATGTAATGCCCATCTGTTAATCTTTACAAAGTAATAAAGAGAAATTAAAATAATTAAAATCTAAATCTTATATCAGAGTTTATAACTACGTCTTGTGGGACTCCGGAGAACTAGCTAAGCGGTCCTCTTCTGTTGCGATAGTGAGAGAGCCTAGTCAGCCGTAAAAAAAATGCTGCAGGATAGTGGCTGTAGTGGAGTACCAGGATAGTAGCGGAACGAGCAATACCAAGGACGTCTCACGGTTCTTGAGATACCAAGGGTTAGGCTCGAAAAATTATATATATTTTATGTTTCAAACAGATAAGTGCTGAATTACTGAAAATCTAAATTACATGTTTAATAATATTATATATTGTGAATATTAAATATGCTTTGTATAAGAAAGTCGTATGGTGATCACACCAGATTTTTATAATTTATTTTAACTTTCAACTATATTTTTAATATATCAATGATAACAATAGAAGAAGAGAAGTGTTGTTGTTTTTTACCAACTACTTCATGTCTATCTTGGTTATATTTTTCTTTAAAAAATATCCCTAGATTACCAGTTACTCTGACAGACGGGATATGGCATTCAAGTCAAGACTGTAAGGCTCGGCAGATTGACAGAGACAGAACTATTATTTTCTGTACCGTGCTTAGCCTGCTATTGCGCATGTGTCATTCTGGTTACGCGAAAATCACTTTCCTTGAAGTGATTCGAGCAAATTTTATAGCCAGTATTCGTCTGACTAATATACAACTCATTCAAACAACACGCTTCTACCCATGCTTTTCGAAACTCTTTATCTTTAGGTAATCTGTAAAACAAACAAACAATTATTTTCCTTTTCTTTTATAACATGACCTACATTTACTTACTGGTGAAAACTGATTCCACTGCCCGTAATTGCCAGAGAAATAGAGTAGTGGGAGAAGACGCTTGAAGCTGCGCGAACCTTGTAAAATTGAAGACCGTCATTTTTAAGGTAGGTTTATGCGGGAAATTTAAAAATTCAGTACGGCTAAGCCTCATAAGCGGCAAACAAAAATGAGGATTTTTCTGAAATATAGGTTATATGTAATGCCCATCTGTTAATCTTTACAAAGTAATAAAGGGAAATAAAAATAATAAAAATCTAAATCTTATATCAGAGTTTATAACTACGTCTTGTGGGACTCCGGAGAACTAGCTAAGCGGTCCTCTTCTGTTGCGATAGTGAGAGAGCCTAGTCAGCCGTAAAAAAAATGCTGCAGGATAGTGGTTGTAGTGGAGTACCAGGATAGTAGCGGAACGAGCAATACCAAGGACGTTGAAAGGAGGGTGTAATTATTTTTATAATTTATTTTAACTTTCAACTATATTTTTAATACATTAACGATAACAATAGAAGAAGAGAAGTGTTGTTGTTTTTTACCAACTACTTCATGTCTATCTTAGTTATATTTTTTTTTTTAAATCCCAAGATTACCAGTTACTCTGACATCCCCCTTCTTCCAACAATAATAAATTTTACTTATTTAAAAGTACTATAATTTACAAATCTAAAATCTTTGGTCTGTTTATTCTTCTTCCAGATCGAGTGGTAAAATTTGTTGCCTCATTCTGGATTACATCGGGAGTTGGTATTTCAGTTGTGGATGTTGATTCAATCTCTGCACCACTGGCTGGAACTGATATCTCTTCTCCTGCTTTTTCATTTGTGTTTAATTTCCTTAAATGCCATGAATTTCTCCGAAATACTTTCCCCTCTGGTGTACTTATTATATATGATCTTGATTCTTGATTTCTTTCCGTTATTGTTGCTGGGCACCAATCTTTTACTTCATTTCTATACAAAAATTTGTCACCTTCTGTATACTCTGGAAGTATTTTCTTATTTCTATCCGAAAATTTTTTTTCTGTTTCTTTAATCGTTCGTAATTCTTCTGGAATTCCTTGAATTACTTCTGAATTTAGTAACTTTGGATTGGTTATCATTAGGGTTCTTGTTCTCCTGTTCATAAGTCTTTTTACTGGAGCGCCTAATTTGTCTCTTGGAGTATTTCTATGATGTAAAAGAGCTAAATCTATATCAGAACCTTCTTCCACATATTTTCTGATCAGATTTTTTGCTTCTTGCACATATCTTTCTGCCAACCCATTAGATCTTGGAAATTCTGGAAATGAAAATCTATGTTCAAACGGCCATACTTATTCAAAAATTTTAAAATCTTGTGATGTATACTGAGTACCATTATCAGTGGCGAATACTTCCGAAATTCCATGTTCAGCAACCCAACTTTTTAAGCTTGAATTACTGCTGAGCTTGTTATATTTTTTAACAGTTTAACATCAAAATAACCAGAGTGTCCATCTGCTATTACAATGTAAAACTCATTATTAATTTTGAACAAATCAGATGCCACAACTTTCCAAGGTCTGGTCGGAACTTCTTGCAAACAGATTTTTTCTGCTGGGTTGTCTTTTTGAAACTTTTGACATACCTTACAATTTCTTACTCTTTTTTCTATTTCATTTGACATTTTTGGCCAAAAAAACATGATCTTTGATAAATCTTATTGTTCCTTGTATACCTTTGTGACTCAAATGACCAATTCTAATGACTTCTTCTCTTAATTCATTTGGTATTAGCATACGCTCATTTTTTAATATGAGTCCACCATAAACTGATAACTGTTCTCTGAATGACCAGTATTTGTTCAATATTTCTTTGTTCATACTTCTTTCTTCAGGCCATCCTTTCAATATAGTTTCTTTTAAAACTGATAATTCTTCATCTTCCTGAATGATTCTCACATTTTCTATCTTTTCTCTTGAAATTGGCGTGATGACATGTATTTTTGGTAAATTATTTGGATCATCATCAACTTCTTCTGTAGTATGACAATCACGACTGAGTGTGTCTGCAATAAACAAATCAGTTCCTTTTTTATATTTTACTGTCACGTTGTATGGTAATATTTCCAGTAGCATTCTCTGCAACCTTGGTGGTGTTTCTTGTACTGGTTTTTTTATTATGGTTTCTAAAGGTTTGTGATCTGATTCTATCATCACATCTTTCTGACCCCAAATGTATTCATGAAACTTCTTGCACGCTGTGACTATTGCTAAGGTTTCCTTTTCAATTTGACTATAATTTCTTTGTGTTTTAGTAAGTGACTTTGTCGCATAAGCAATTGGTTTATTTTCTTGCAGCATTACTGCTCCTAGTGCTGCGCTACTCGCATCTACCGATAAAGTTATTGGTAATTTTGTGTTATAATAATTTAACACCGGTGGATTTTTCATACATTCTTTTAATTTTTCGAATGCTTCTTCTTGGGTATTTTCCCACCTCCATTCATTTTGTTTTTCTAAAAGAGATCTTAATGGTGTAGTTATTTCTGATAGATTAGGAATGAATTTTGCTACGTATGTCACCATCCCTAAAAATCTTTGTAACTCTTTAACATTACTTGGTGTTTTCATAGCTGTAATTGCATCTACTTTTGCTGGGTCTGTTCTGATACCTTCACTTGTGAGTATGTGTCCCAAAAACTTCAATTTTTCTTTTACAAAAACACATTTATCTTTGTTTAATTTCA
The DNA here is from genome assembly GCA_911728475.2 of Pterostichus madidus. Classification (NCBI taxonomy): domain Eukaryota; kingdom Metazoa; phylum Arthropoda; class Insecta; order Coleoptera; family Carabidae; genus Pterostichus; species Pterostichus madidus. The sequence goes on along the minus strand of OU452301.1, from coordinate 24,095,246 downwards.
TTCCTGCTTGGTCTAATTTTTGAACAACTATTGATGTTATTTCTTCTAATTTTGTTCTATTTGATGCATGAATTAAAATGTCATCCATACTAACTTCTACACCTTCTATATCTTTTAATATATTATTCATTATTTGTTGGAAAATTTCTGGCGCAGAGGCCAATCCAAATGGTAGTCTTTGACACGTATAGCGACCCCATGGTGTAGCGAAAGTCAATATTTTTGCAGTTCTTTCAGTCACTTTTATCTGCCAATATCCCTTTTTACAATCTAAAAGAGTTAATATTTTTGAACCACTGATTCTTGCTGCAATTTCTTCCAATGTTTTCAAAGGATAATGTCGCCTTTTTAGGTTTTTGTTTATCACTGATGGATCAATGCATAGCCTGATTTTATTTTTCTGCTTTACTATGACTATCGGAGAAACAGCTGGCGTTGGTTCTGTTATGGGTTTGATAATTCTCATATTTGACATTTTATCTAACTTTTGTTTCACCTCATCTCTGATAGCATAAGGTATTTTTCTTGCTGGATATATTGCGAATTTGGCATTTTCTACTAGATCTATATCATATACGTAATTCTTCAAGCACCCAATGCCTTCGAATATTTCTTCATTTACCATATAAACTCGCTTTATTAAGTCTAGTTTAACACATGTGTCTTTTCCTAAAACAGGTTGTAGATTATTACTTATTACCAAGAATTTGACTTGATCTTTTTTGTTAGTTCTGTCTTTAGTAATATCTGTGATACCTTCACCCTTAACCTGCAATTGCTGATTTGAGAAACATACTAATCCTTTGATTTTTGACTTTCTCACTTGCAGATTCAATCGTTGAGCAATATTTTCTGTAATTACATTACATTGAGCTCCTGTGTCTAGTTTAAATTTCACTTGTTGATTTTTGGGTTGTTTCAAAAACTCAAACCAATCATTCTTATCTCTTCTTCTGTTTTCTAAACTAGATATGAACATTACATCTTCTTGTTCTTGAGTTTGAACAGCGTCAATTGTTTTTGTTTTGCAATATTTTGCAAAGTGTCCTTTTTTATTACATTTTTTACAAAACTTGTTGAATGCTGGACACGATTTTTTACCGTGCTTCAAGCCACATCTACCACAATCAAACTGTTCATCTTTGTTTGGATTTTTTCTTGTTTGGGAATTTTGGCTTGGCTTTCTTGTTTCTCTTTTTCTTACTTCATCTATCTTTAGATCTGCTACACAGGTTTAATTTAGTGATTTCACTTGCTTTCTCGCTTGCTCACTTGCTTTACAGATGTTTACCGCCATGTCCAATGTCAGCTTATCTTCTGCTAATAACCTTTCTCGAACTGTATTACTATTAATTCCTATCACTATTCTGTCACATAAAAGTGATTCTTTCAGTTTTCCAAAAGCACAATTTTTACTTTTTGTTCTTAATAACGTGAGAAATTCATCAAATGGTTGATTTACTTGCTGTATGACTTGATTGAATATGTAACGTTCATAAGTAATATTTATCTTGGGAACAAAATATTCTTCGAATTTCTTTTTTATTTTCTTTACATCTTTTTCATCTGCTTGGTTAAGCTTGAATGTATTGTATATAGTTGCTGCTTCAGAACCGATTATTGACATAAATGTAGCAACTTGTACTTCTGCATCTTTACTTTTCAAGTTTGTAGCAATTTCATACCATTTGTACTGTTGTAACCAAATTTTCCATTGTTCTGCCATGTTGCTTTCATTATTTATGTGCAGATTTTTTGGAGTTTTCAAACCATTTACTCCTTCTACTGCCATTGCAATATGTTTTTCTCATCGTTTGCTCTTTATCGATGGTTAGCTCTGGTTTCGGCACCATGTGATTATTTTTACTTTCGTATTCGCAGTATAAGGAAGTATTGGAATCATGAAAAAAATCGTTGACGAGATTTTCGCGGAAATACGTGTTTTGAGGTCCACTGAATCCGTTTTGATTATTTTCTCAATTATGTCTGTGTGTGTGTATGGATGGATGGATGGATGGATGGATGTGTGTCCGAGTGTGCAATATCTCATGAACGAGATAAGATTTGTTAACGAAACTTAGTAATTATAAGTTTAATGAAAATACGAAGAGCTGAGTTGATTTAGAATGAAATTGAAAAGCCGGAAGAGGAAGTTTACTGGACACACAAAAAATAAATTACATTTATTACAAAAATGGAATCAGTTACGAAAAAAAGTTTCAAATAAAAGATGTTGGTAAAAATAGCTGGAACATAAAATGTTATACGCAATGGTTTTGTTACAACACCTAATAAAGGAAATTTAGAAAAGCATTTCAAGTGCATGGTAAATATCAAATAAATTTTCTAATTGTGAGATAAGAAAAAATAAATTAAAAGAACTAAAAACCGGATTATCTGCACAACAAGATTTATTCATAAAACTTAATTTACAATCTGAGGCAGTAACTGTAGCATCATTTAAAGTGTGTCACCGTCTTTCGAAAAAATTTATACCATTTTCTGACAGCCAATTCATTAAAGGCATATTTTTAGAAATAACAGATTCGCCTTTTGAAAATTTTAATAATAAAAATGAAACTAAAATTGCTATTCATGATTTGCAATTATCTCGAAATACTGTGATGCGACTCATCGAAAATACGCGTTCAAAATTATATTATAAAAATTAAATTATCATTGTTTAAACTCGTATCAATAACTACAGATGGAGCTAAATCAATGAATCATTGTACCAAAAATATGATGAGTTTTTATATTTTTTTAATTACCACTGTATTTATTCATCAAAACAATTTAGCCAGTAAAAGATTAAATAGTTTTCAAAATTCATCAGGGAAAAATTTCTTCAAAGAAGACTTTACAAAATGCAATGTGGATGGCTGAGCCGAAATAAACAGAGATTTTGAAATTTATTGAATGAAAATAAAAAATTGTTGAAGAAAAGGGAGATGATTGTCAACAGCTACAAGATCCGGAGTGGTTGTGTAAACTGTGTTTTCGGCAGTTTTTACTGGTAAATTAAATAATCTGAATTTGGAATTACAATGAATTATTATTAGTATTTCTGCATATTATATCAATTTTTGGCAATGGCTGAGGATATGGAAGAAAACTCTTAGATAATTTTGTAAATTTGCAAGACCATTTGCAAAAATATTCTGTTTTTGTATTTGATAGCGCGAAATATGTTCCTGAAATTGATGGTTCTGAAATTAGATTTAGTGAAATAAAAAAAATTTAAGATATAATTCAATACATTTCTTATTAATTTAATGTCGACTTAGATTCGAAACAAATCGCAAGTAAAATCACTGAAATTTTTTACTTGGTAAAGATATTACTTACAGAAAAGTGTCCAAATATAGAAAAAAAAAATAACGAACTTTTAAATCTTTTTTCGGTTGCACATATCTGTGTGAATCGGCCTTTTAGTGTTTAAAACAAATAAAAACAAAACATCATTCTACTCTTACTGACTTGCATACAGGAAATTTTTTACGTTTGACTTTATCACAGTATGTTCCCGATTTTGAAAGCTTGGTAGATGACATGAAGGCACAAACTTCATATTGATTCAAATCTGTATTTCATATAAATGTAAAAAAGAACTTTTAATTTCTAAATTAATAAACAATATTTTTCATTATAGGTTGCTTCACTTTTTTAACCATTCGCAATTAAATTTAGGAAATGGTAGATCGCGGCACATTTTCAAGAAAAAAAGTCAATCGCTTAACAAATTAAGTTGGCCACCTCTGCTATATACTATATACTACAATTCCTAGTCACAAACTACAATTCAAAATTCTTCATAAGTAAGTATACCTCTTCCCAATACGTTCTTCAACAATTGTTTTATTATTTTTGTAAGGCTATCAGCCACCGCACCATAAAGCTGTAGGAGGTTTAATTTCCACTTTATCTGCCGAGCAGAACACTGTATGGTTTCATTCCAATTGAACGATTTAAACAAATTATCGAGGCAAGGGATAAAATGAAAAACACAATTTAAAATTTAACCTAGGCATAAACTTAACTATTCCACCAAAAAAATCCCTTAATGAAAATATATACTATTTTAGAAAAAAATTATGTAGAGGAAAGACGAAACAGAGAAAATAATATAAAACAGTCATTAGAAGTCAATTCTAGCACTCATTCGTTCGTTCCCTTACCGCTGCGTGGCTTGCGTTCGAATTTCGAACTCGTGCTAGAATAGGTTTCCTTCTGTAACTAGTATTTTAATATACTGTTCTGATCTATCTATTTTAGCAATAAATTGCCGTAAAAATTGTAAGAAGGCTTCCGTACTCAAGGACGTCAATAATGCCAGATGAATCACTCTATAAAAGGGGCATGTATTTAATCAAATCCATATTTTCTGATTATCTCATGTTTCTATATGTACAGTGGACCTGCTCAATATATTCCCGCTATTTCAGATGCTCTCGCATCCTTAACTCTGTTTGCGGTAAAAGTATCGGGTTCGTATTCAAACGTTTAGTATCGGACCTTTTGCAGATAACACACTTTGATTTTATACTTCAAATTTATCTGCAGACACCTAGTATCCAATATTTTTCTGATTTTATTCAGTAAATTCTAACCTCCGGCATGACGCTCTCTTCTTATCAACAAATCAACAACGCAATGCTTTTCCGATAACGAAATAGGATTCAAAAATTTTGAATCGTCTGCTCTAGAAGCAATCTTCATTTTCAGTCTTATTATTCCATCTTTATCTTTAAACGGCTGCAATGGTTTTTTATTCTTCTCATTTTGAAAACTTTGTTGCTGAATTAAAATTATTAATCCATCCGATAAGTCTGACAGATTTGAGATACTTTGAAAAATATTTGTGAACTCAATCCTTTGAATTCTCATTCGAAATTGGTAATGCGGACATTACTGTCTTCTTTCTTTCTGCATTAATTTCCTTTTCATTATATTCTAACTTCCTCAAAGGCTATTCACTATAAGACTGAACGAACCAACTTGAATCTCTCCACCATACACTCTCGAGAAGTTGTTTAACACTACATCCTCTCTAAGGCAAATCGACTGGCTTCAACGATTCTAGTAGTTATTTCCAGCCTACTATTGAAGTCAATTTTACTATTTCTTCGACTCTTCGTAATCGACCTTTTCATCCCATCGCAATTTTTTTCCAACTTCTTCTCAGTAACAATTTAGGATGTAGAGTTATTGAACAAGAAAATCTAATAGGATCGAATATTTCATGTTCGGCCGACAAAGTTGCTCTTTTAGTTATTTTTCCGAAAGTTGGAATTTAAGACATTCTGGATTTATAAATACATATCCTTATTTCTGTGTCATTATATATCTAAATCAGGAGAAATTTAATTAGGAAGCAGATCGGAATTAAATTCTCAATTTCTTAAATCCGAATTTCTTGTGTTTCTTTCTAGAAGAGGATATATATATATATATATATATATATATATATATATATATATATATATATATATATATATATATATATATATATATATATATATATATATATTTATTTATTATTACCGTAAAAACTTAATATTATTCCTTGAATTTATTTTTGTACAATATTGTAACATAATTAGCTTACAATGTTGTACCATAACGACAGCTCAACGCCTCATTCGCATAGTGTTACAGGACACGTACGCAGTAACGTAATTGTGGCAGTGTACGGTGTTTGTGGTGAATTTTGATCTTGTTAATATTTTGACACTGTTTTGATTTAAAATAAATACTACGAAAAAAAAAAAACTTATAATTTTCATCAAAAATGGGCAACAGATTATTTCTCATAATGTTGCTATTTAATTTGTAATGCTTCTGTCGCAACACCTAAAAAAGGAAATTTAGAAAGACATTTCAAGATAGTGCATGGTAAATATCAAACAAATTTGCCACCTAATAGCGACATAAGAAAAACTTTATTAAAAGAACAAAAAATCAGATATCTACACAACAAGATTTATTTATAAAATCTAATTTACAATCTTAAGCGGTAATTGTAGCATCATTTAAAGTGTGTCACCTTCTTGCAAAAGAATGTAAACCATTTTCTGACGGTTAATTCATCAAAGACATATTTTTTAGTAATAATAATTTCGCTTTTTGAAAAATTTGAAAATAAAAACGAAATTAAAATTGCTATTCAAGATTTACAAATATCTCGACATACTGTGATGCTCAAATCACTAATTGTGTTTCTTTTTCTTTACAACTGAATGAATCTACAGACATTAGTGATACAACTCAATTGCTCGTTTTTATTCGTATGTTTTTCGAAGATACTGCCATCAGAGAAAAAATATTGGGAATGATTTCGTTAAAAGGAAGAACTAGAGGTCAATATTTTTATTATAAAAATTAAATGACCACTGTTTAAACTCGTATCAATAACAAATGGAGCTAAATCAATGACAGGGTATCTTAACGGATTTATCGTATTGTACCGAAGAGATGTTGAATATCTAGATTTTTTGAGTTACCACAGTATTATTCATCAACAAGTGTTAGCCAGCAAAATATGAAATACTAATACCTTTCAAAATAGTAAATTCCGTCAGGAAAAAATATCTCCAAAGAAGACTTTTAAAAATGCAATGTGAGGTGGGTGAGCCGAAGTAAATTCCTACAGATTTCGAAATTTATAGAATGAAATTAAAAAAAATTGTTGAACAAAAGGGAGATGATTGTCTACAGCTACAAGATTCAAAGTGGTTGTGTGATCTGGCTTTTTAGCAGATTTTACGGATAAATTAAGTGATCTGAATTTGAAATTATAAGGAAAAAATTAAAATGTGGGTGACATGATTAGTAGTATATCCGCATAAAAATATGAATTTTTGGCAAAAAAATACTTTTATTTGTAGGTATTTAATTTCAAAATTAATAAACTATATTTTTCATTAATAAATGAATTTCTAATGTTGTTTGAAAGTCAATAATGAGGGGAAGAACGTATAGGGACAAAGGGAAAGAATTTACATTGTTAATTTAAACGTTGATGGTTATATTTCGGCGACTGGTTAGTGCCATCTTCAGCTACAATAAATCAAGAGAAAAAATACAGAAATATAAATAATCTTAAACAGTAAATAGTACAAACAACGGTTTAAAAAGACACATAAGTACTTACATCTACTTGATGATGTATGATGTGTAATGGAGGTGCAAGATGACTGAGGTAGGTGAAAAAATGGTGGTGTAAGTAATAAGAAATGAATCGTACAACAAATGAACTACAATAACAAGTTGCGCTGTTTCTCAACAGATGGCGCCTGTATCAGGCATTACCGTCGGTAATAAATTTATCGATAATCAGTTTGTATTGTGGATGCACATTATTCGTGTCAGTGCGAAGGTTAATTGTATTAGGATCAGCGCTAATGTATATCATTTCAAGAAACGTACGTGATTTATAATTAGCACATGTGTGTAGTATGTGATTGTCGTTAAAGTTAAATGTGTGTGACTTGTTAATGGCGTGTTGTGTGAGTGCTATTTGGTGTTGTATGTTTTGGAGTTATGGATTTGTATTGTATCTGTTTATAGTGGCTTTGTGTTGTTGTATGCGCTTCTTTAGGTGTTGTGAAGTTTGACCTACATATTGTTGGAAAAATGAACGGTAATTTTTTATTATAAAGATAAATATTTATGTAGTGTGCCGTGTTAGATTTTGTTTAAGTGCTTGGTTCTGACATTTAAAATAAAGTGGATATTTTATCTTTTGGTGTTAACTGAGTGTATTATTTCTACCCTTATATTCAACAGGTTATGGGCCCAGGTGCTCAAAATAGTATCAAATAACGTAATATTAAAAAAATATAATATTAAAATGGCTAGTCTTCCTACTATCGAAAAACTGTTAGGAAGAGAAAATTATGCATCATGGAAATTTGCTATGAGAGCGTATCTCGAATTAGAAGATTTGTGGGATGTGATTGAAAGCAAAGATAAAGATAAATATGACCAGAAAAAAGACAAGAAAGCGAGATCAAAAATAATTTTGACAGTAGACCCAGTCAATTATTCTCATTTAAGTGACACAATAACAGCTAAAGCAGCATGAAATAATTTGAAAAATGCATTTGAGGATTCCGGTCTAACAAGAAAAGTGGGTTTACTTAGAACTCTGGTAACTACTCAGTTAACTAGTTGCAGATCAACTGATGAATACGTGGACAAGATAATATCGACAGCACAAAAATTAAGTGAAATAGGATTCAATGTAGGGAATGAATGAATTGGTACTCTACTTTTGGCTGGACTCCCAGAGGAATACAAACCTATGATTATGGACATTGAGAGCTCCGGTATGGCAATAACGGCTGATTTTATAAAAGTAAAGCTTCTTCAAGATGTGAAGAAAGAAGGTAGTCTGTCAGAAACTGAGACGGCATTATTTTTAAAGAAAAATAAATTCAAAAACAAGAAGCAATTGAGATGTATTGTCTGCAATAAATTAGGACATATTGCTTCAAATTGTTGGAACAGAAACAAAAAGAGTACACAAAGCAAAAAACCTGAATCAGAAATAAAAAACAAGTCATATTATTCTTTTTGTACTGCAAAAGAATCAAAGGGATGGTATTTAGATTCTTGTGCGTCGACACATATTACCAATAATAGCGACTGGATCAGATCAAATAAAGAAAAGGCCAATTTAAAGATTTCTGTAGCTGATGGTACAGAAATAGAAGCACAAATAAAAGGTAATATACCTATAAAAGTATTAGCAAATGGAAATACAAACGAAATTAATATAAAAAATGTTTATTATGTTCCAAACATAGCTGCTAATTTACTTTCCGTTTATAAAATTGCAGAAAAAGGTCATACTGTTGTTTTTGATATAAACGGTGGCAAAATTTATTATTCTACAGGTAATATAATAGGAACAGCTTCAGTAGACAATGGTGTTTACAGATTAGATAAGCCAACAATTCAATGAAATAAAAATCTAGAGATGGGTTGTGGTAGTTATTCAAGTTCTTCTCTGTGGCATCGTCGATTGGAACATCTGAATCGCAAAGCTATGGGCTATTTGAAGCAAATGGCTGACGGGTTAGAAGAATTTATAATTGATGAAACACCTTGCGAAATTTGTTTAAAAGGAAAACAAGCTCGATTACCTTTTTCAAGAAGTCATAAAAGGGCAAAAGATTTACTAGAACTTGTGCACACTGATTTATGTGGACCAATGGAAACAACATCTATTGGTGGGGCCAGATTTTTATTAATATTCGTTGATGATTGTACAAGAAAGGTATTTGTTGTTTTTCTCCAAAGAAAAGATCAGGTAGAAGAATACTTTAAGACTTTTAAAATATTTGTAGAAAACCAAACAGGAAAACGCATAAAAGCAATTCGTTCAGATAACGGCGGAGAGTATGTAAATAAAAATTTCTCTAAACTGTTAACTCAATATGGCATTCAGCATCAATTGTCAACTCCATATTCACCGCAACAGAACGGGGTTGCCAAACGGATGATGAGGACTCTTGTTGAAAAAGCAAAAAGTATGTTGGTAGATGCAAAACTTCCGAAAGAATATTGGGCTGAAGCGTTAGCAACGGCAGCGTATTTGAGAAATAGGTGTCCAACAAAATCATTAAAAAAACATGACACCTGAAGAATCGTGGACATGTGAAAGACCTAATCTAAGCCAACTGAAAATTTTCGGCTGTGAAGCAATGGTACATATCCCTGATCAAAAAAGAAAGAAATGGGATCAAAAATTAAGAAAATGTTTGTTTATGGGATACTGTGAAAATACAAAACGTTATCGATTTATAGATCCTCAGTCTAAGAAGATTACAATAAGTCGAGACGTAAAATTTTTTGAAACTTCTAAAAATGAGTCCAACGAAGAAGAAAAGAAAAATCAAGTTGTTCTAACTCATATTGAACATGAAGACATTATTGAAGAGGGAGTAGAATAAAATATAGAAGAGATAGAGGAAACACAACAAGATCAAGAAGAATCAATACAAGTACAACAAGATGAAGATCAAATAAAATTAAGACGTTCTTCCAGTATAGAAAAAAGAAGGCAATGCATAATATTTCTTACTATACAGAAGAAAAATCAAAACATAAACAGTTTACAGACGAACCTCAAGATGCAGCAGAAGCTTTGTCAGGTGAAAATCGTCTTGCCTGGAAAAAAGCTATAGAAGATGAACTGGCATCATTTAAGAAAAATAAAACTTACATTTTGGTTGATCCTTTACCTAACAAAAGATTACTCAAAACTAAATGGGTTTTTAAAATTAAAACAAACGAATTAGATGGCAGTAAAAGATTTAAGGCTCGCCTGGTTGCAAAAGTTTGTTCTCAGACTGCTGGAGTAGATTATCAGGAGATTTTTTCACCAGTAGTGAAGTACACATCACTGAGATATCTTTTTTCATTGGCTGCCAGAGATGATTTGAAGATTGAGCAAATGGATGTTACAACTGCTTATCTTCAAGGATATTTGGATGAAGAGATATATGTACAACCTCCTGATGGATTTTTTGAGCAGAATGGTTCCAAAATTTGGAAATTAAATAAAGCAATTTAGGGTTTGAAACAAGCAGGTCGCTGCTGGAATCAAAGACTTCATTCTGTACTAAACAAACAGAATTTTATCAGATCTAAAGTTGATCCATGTGTTTATATTAAAAAACATAATCAAGGAATAGTATTTGTTGTATATGCAGATGATTTGTTAATTTTCTACAATAATGAAGATATGAAAGATGAAATAAAAAATAAATTAAAGGAAAATTTTGACATGAAAGATCTTGGCGAAACAAGAAATGTTTTATTGTAAGAAAAAATATATATATATATATATATTTATTTATGTAATAAAAAAATTTTCATTCGTTGAAAAAATGAACGGTCATTTTTTATTATAAAGATAAATAATTATGTAGTGTGCCGTGTGAGATTTTGTTTAAGTGCTTGGATCTGACATTTAAAATAAAGTGGATATTTTATCTTTTGGTGTTAACTGAGTGTATTATTTCTACCCTTGTATTCAACACATATGTGGCGTTGCAGTTAGTACAGTTAATCGAGTAAATGAGGTTGGATTTTAATTCTTTGGGTATTTTAGCTTTAGTTTGTATAAAAAGAGTGTTAAGAGTGTGATTAAGTTTGTCAACTATAATAATATTATCTGTTCTAAGTGCAGTTTTTAGTTTTTCTGAGAGGTGTGGAATGTAGGTCAGTGAAGCGTATTGTGTGTGAGTGTGAGAGTTAGATTGTTCGGAGTTGTATAAATACTTGGAAAGGAGGGAATTAGAATAGCCATTGTTGGTTAATTCACTGTGGATGTATCTTAGATTTTTTTGATGGAATGGATGGTTGCTCAGGGTTAAGGCTCGATGTTTTAAGTTTTTAATTAGGTTGATTTTGTGTTTAAACGGGCGTGCGGACCACACAAAAGATTCGTTTACATTTGCAATTTTTATCAATAACTTCATAATCCCACCCAATTATACTCTAATCTCCCTTGATGTCACATCATTGTAAACTAATATTCCTCTTGACCTCATTATCAAAATCTTAACCGAGAACTGGAGCAAAATTGAAACTTTTACAACTATCCAATTTCACCAGTTTATTCAGGTTATAGAACTATGCTTTAATACAACTTTCTTTAAATACAATGATAAATTTTATAGTCAAATCTTTGGTACGCCTATGGGGTTCCCCTTGTCAGCTCCACTGGCCGATATGGTCATGGAACACTTGCAGAACGCCACCTTCTCGGACATCCCATTCACGTTCCCGTTCTTCAAACGATACGTAGATGATATCATCACGTGCATTCCCATCAACCAGCTCGACAATACGATCAACGCATTTAACGCTTTTCACCCCAGATTACAATTTACATTTGAACTAGACAAAAATCATCAAATTAGTTTCCTCGATCTCACTCTTATCCTTCAACCATCTGGAGAAGTTTGCCTGGACTGGTTCCATAAATCCACCCACACCGGTAGGTACATCAATTTTCATTCCGCACGCCCGCTTAAACACAAAATCAACCTAATTAAAAACTTAAAACATCGAGCCTTAATCCTGTGCAACATTCAATCCATAAAAAAAATCTTAGATACATCCACAGAGAATTAACCCACAATGGCTATCCTAATTCCCTCCTTTGCAAGTCTTTATACAACTCCGAACAATCTAACCCTCACACTCACACACAATACGCTTCACTGACCTCTCAGAAAAACTAAAAACTGCACTTAGAACAGATAATATAATTATAGCTAACAAACTTAATACCACTCTTAACACTCTTTTTACTCAAACTAAAGCTAAAATACCCAAAGAATTAAAATCCAAGCTCATTTACTCGATTAACTGTACTAACTGCAACGCCACATACGTAGGTCAACTTCACAACACCTAAAGAAGCGCATACAACAACACAAAGTCACTATAAACAGATACAATACAAATCCATAACACCAAACAGCACTCACACAACACGCCATTAACGAGTCACACACATTTAACTTTAACGACATCCACATACTACACACATGTGCTAATTATAAATCACGTACGTTTCTTGAAATGATATACATTAGCGCTGATCCTAATACAATTAACCTTCGCACTGACACGAATAACCTGCATCCACAATACAAACTGATTATCGATAAATTTATTACCGACGGTAATGCCTGATACAGACGCCATCTGTTGAGAAACAGTGCAACTTGTTATTATAGTTCATTTGTTGTACGATTCATTTCTTATTACTTACACCACCATTTTTTCACCTACCTCAGTCATCTTGCACCTCCATTACACATCATACTTCATCACGTAGATGTAAGTACTTATGTGTCTTTTTAAACCGTTGTTTGTACTATTTACTGTTTAAGATTATTTATATTTCTGTATTTTTTCTCTTGATTTATTGTAGCTGAAGATGGCACTAACCAGTCGCCGAAATATAACCATCAACGTTTAAATTAACAATGTAAATTCTTTCCCTTTGTCCCTATACGTTCTTTCCCTCACTATTGACTTTCAAACAACATTAAAAATTCACTTATTAATATCTACAAGTCAAGATTCCCTAAAATATATTTTTCATTATACGTTGCTTTACTTTTTTAACAATATGCAATTAAATTTAGGAAATAGTAGATCGCGGCACATTTTCAAGAAAAAAAGTCGATCGCACAACAAATTAAGATGGCCACAACTGATCTAGATGATTAATGCTAGTTACGTGTTATCATCATACATGGCCGACCGTAATCTTTCCATTGACTCTTGCGAGTAGGTTGTTTTGCAAGAGTCACTTTTCTTCAGACAGTTTTTCAAGTGGGGCTCAATGACTGGCCCCCTGTAAAAATGGAGTGCATTTTTTACCGAATACAACTCTGATATATCTAAACATCTTTATGTTCTTTCCTATAATAAACAGTATTAGTAACAAAAAATCGTATGCAAAATCATTGATTAGATTGTGTCTTTAAGATATGTAATTTTATTTATCTTTTCAACCACGCGCGATCTTTTAATGCATTTGTCATATTCAGCGAAAATATTACGATCTAGCATTTATTTACTATAAATGCCATATTATAGGGCTAGTTAAAAAAATAGTTCGTAAATAGTCGGCAATGATGATGCTTGAATAAGAACATTCAAGGGCAGAGACGAAGATTATACTAATGATTCAAGTGTACATGTTTACAACTGATCATGATAAGGAGGAAGTAGAGGAAATTTACCAAAGGATAATAAATATCTTAGATGATGGATGAGGCTGTTGTTATAAAGTTGTGATGGATAACTCGAATGCCAGAGTGGAAAGTAGAAGAGAAGCAGAAATTGTAGGCATGTACTAAATTAGGAAGAGATATGAGGGAGATGATACACTGATAAATTTTTATAAATTCTCAAAGATGATAGTTACCAACACATGGTTTAATTTAGTGATCATAAAAGTATACACCTATAAAGCTCCTGGTAATGGTTACCGAAGAAAAATAGATTTTATTCTTGTAGAAAGGAGATACAGAAATGGTGTAAAGAAAGGATGTGGATTACCAGGGGCGGATATTTCCAGCGACCGCATTTTACTAATGGCGAAGCTGAGTGTAATGCTGAAAAGACTAGGGAGAACAAATACAGCTAAAAAATAGAATTTGGTGAAGTGGATGAACAAGGGGGATGTGGAATAGTTGATGGATGAAGAGATTATGAATCTTCAAACATCTCAAGCAAATTAGAGAAAAAGTTGATTAGAAAAAAAAAGAGAATAACGATTGTAGTTGAAAATAGAGTAAGGTACAAGTAAGGAATTAAAGCAAAAACACCTTGGATAATTCAAGAAATGATACATAAATACACTATCGTAGGGCTCAGAAAAGAAACTGATAGCTAGATAAAATATTGTAGCGAATATAAAGCTAGTCAGTCGAAAGCGTTCCAGAAACCTTCTCGGGAACAAGAGCGTTGCAGCGGGACCACCCAGATGCATGGAGCTCGCTCGCATATTTGAGCGTGCGATTGGAGGCGAGAGGGGAATATTCTAGAAATCTTCTACGGACGGCAGTATAAAAAGCGAGAGCAGACGGCTGGAGGGAATTCAGTTGACAGTAGACTTCGAACGCGTAATTTAAATGTGAAATAAATAACAGCTCCAGTGTACGCAATATAAATAGTAGTTTTAGTGAACGTAAAATAAATAATATTAGTGTCTGAATATTTATTAGTAGTGTTTAAGTTTGATTGTAGTGTTAATTAATTTTAAATAAGTTTCTTTCATTTTTATTTTTATTTCATTAAATAAATACTTTTATTTTCGTTTAACATAAATAGTTGTGTTATTTTTTGTGCCTTAAAAATTCTACACACTTCTAGAAAGATGAAAAACGGTACAATTGGTGTCAGGTATGAGGTTATTAAATAGTGCAGTGTGTAATAAAATAAATAAAATGGCGTTGTTCGGTTTAAAACTAAGTGAGTTGAAAGTTGTGGACCTAAAGAGGGAGTTAGAGGAGTGAGATTTGGACTCATTGGGATTAAAAGCAACGTTACAGCAGCGTCTACGAGAGGCCTTAGAGGCGGTTAACCAGGATCCTGAAGAATTTGTATTTGAAATCGATTTGAATAACAATCGTAAAATGTTGGAGAAATTAAAAGAAAATTTCGGAATTTTGCAAAAGCAGTTAGAAGATAATTCTAGAAAATTAGAAGAAAGTTCTAGAATTAAAAAAAAGAATTAACAGGATCTGTGCAACAACAGTTAGAAAAAAGTTCCAGAATTCTAAAAGAAGATTTGGCAGAAAATTCTAGAACCTTGAAGCAGAAGTTGGAAGAAAGTTCTAGAATTCTAAAAGAAGATTTAGCGGAAAATTCCAAAACTTTGGAACAGAAGTTAAAAAAGATTTCTAGAACTTTTGAACAGAAGTTAGAAGAGAGTTCCAGAATCCTAAAAGAAGATTTGGCAGAAAATTCTAGAACTTTGGAGCAGTAGTTGAAAGAAAGTTCTAGAATTCTAAAAGAAGATTTGGCGGATAATTCAAGAACTTTGGAAAAGAAGTTAGAAAAGTATTCTAGAAAATCAGAAGAAAGTTCCAGAATTTTAAAAGAAGAATTGGCACAAAATTCTAGAAAATCAGAAGAATGTTCCAGAATTGGAACGGAAGTTAGAAGAAAATTCCAGAAAATCTAAAGAACGTTCTAGAATTTTTGAATAAAAGTTACAAGAGGATTTAAATGAATTAAAAGACAAATATGAAAGAAAAATAGAACAGCTAGAAGACAAATTTTACAATGCAACTTCGTCAGCGAATTCATGTTCTGGGGTACTGGAAACTGAAGCAGCGAGTGAAAGAAAAATAGCAAAAGAGGAGAGTGTATCAACAATTCGCATAAAAACACCGGAATTTGATGGAAAAACATCAGGGACGAACTATTTGAAACAATTTGAAGCTGCTGCAGCTAACGGTTGGTCATCCAGGGAGAAGGCAATATCGTTGACAGTAGCGTTGCGTGGAAACGCAGTCGATATTTTGCAAATACTAAAGCAAGAAAAGCAAGAAGACTACGACCAGCTGGCTAAACATTTAGATATGCGATATGGAAATGCGCACCTAGAACAAGTGTATCAAACACAATTAAGGAACCGATATCAGAGGTCGAATGAGAATCTCCAAGAATTTGAAGCTGACGTCGCTCAATTGGTTCGCCTCGCACATCCTACAGCTCCGGACAGTGTATTAGAGTGCTTAGCTATACAAACATTTATTTATAGAATCCGAGATGGCGAAATTCAGCAAGCACTAAGATTGGCTCGACCAAAACAATTAGCCGCTGCACTGTCACATGCTTTAGAACAAGAAGCTTCGAAACTAGCTTCGTGTAGTCAATCTAGGGTAAGATAAATAAACAGCGACATTTAGAACGAAGATAATGAAGATATAGACGAGAAGTTACGACGAATCGATACAGAAGTGCTTAGAGGCAAGAAGAAAATGCGTTGCTGGAACTGCGGTGAACTAGGACATCCGCGAAGATTTTGTGGAAAGTTGCTGAAAAAGAAACTAGAAGCTGAGTCAGTAAAACAATAATAAGATCCGACTTGACTAAGAAGTTTGCACCAACACAATTATATCCGACTAAGTGGCGATTACGTACAGCAACTGTAGATCTAGCTACATCATCAGGAGAGTTAGATGTGACCATCAACATCGGGAACACCTCCCTCAAACATCGAGTGTTGGTAGCCGAAATTGAAGATGACTTCGTTCTTGGAATGGACGTTATGGAAAAATATGGCTTTAAACTGGACCTCAAACACGGCGTAATAGTAGTAAATGATGAAGAACTCGTACTACATCCACGAGAGGACGAAGTTGCACGTGTTTTTGTAACCGAACATGTAGTACTTCCGGAGTGAAGTGAGACAATAGAGAACTTGACGGAAAATTTTGTGCAGGAAATATTGGAACCTTGAAATAATGATGAAGAAACTGGTCGTAGAGCCAACAAGATAATACTAGTTCGAATAATGAACACGAACACGTATCCGGTTACAATTAGATAAGGCACTATAGTAGGGAAATGTTCATCCGTATCTTCGATTATTAAAACAATGGTAGCTCAGAAAACCCCAACTAGCAAGATTCCAGATACTCTACTCAATCAAGTATCAACATCTTTTCACGGACTGACATCTGACGAGAAAATCAAAGCGAGAATTTAATTAACAAGTATTAAGATATCTTTGAATATGACAAGAAATCCAAGGGCAGAACGAACGTTGTCCGGCATAAAATCTACACTGAAGATGCAAGACCCATCCGTCAAGGAGCAAGACGATTACCACTGGCAAAGCGAGAAGAAGTTGAAAGGATAATTGAACAAATGAAGAAAGAAGGCGTGCTTGAACCTTCAAGTAGTCCATGAGCTTCACCAGTGGTATTAGTGAAGAAGAAGGACGGATTTACCCGATTCTATGTAGATTACCGTCAACTTAACAACGTAACGAAAAAGGATAGTTATCCAATTTCCCGAATAGATGATACACTGGACACGTTAGCAGGGTCAAAAATATTTTCTACGTTGGACCTAAAAAGCGGATACAGACGAGTTGACTTAGAACCGAAAGACCGCGAAAAGACAGTTTTTACCATCGGAACAGGACTTTGGCAATTCATAGTTATGCCATTTGGACTCTGCAATGCTCCTGCAACATTTGAACGACTTATGGGAACCGTGTTAGCTGGGCTGTCATTTATTTATTTATTTATTTAATATACTGCCCTACGGGACAAGCCCAATAACAAGACAGGAACAATAATACAACCAAACTTAATCTAAATAATATCAAATTATACCTTATATTTTAAATTATTAATAAAAATAGTTTTTATCAAAAATGCCTAAATTAGAGTAAACAATATTAAATAAAATTTTAATAAACAATAACAAATTTAGAATTTACTTTTTAAATTTTTAACAAATGTGTTTTTATCAAAGACGTCTCATTGATCTTGATAAGTATTATAAATTTTACACGCATTGTACATTGGTGATTTTAGCTACGAATTTGTTCGTGATTGCGGTAGATAAAACGGATATGAGGAGCGTGTGTTGAAATTAGGTCTATGTAAACCAATATATGATAGCAATGTAGGATCATCTATATTATTATGGATTAAATTGAAAAGAAACATTAAATAACTTTGTGTACGTTTGTCTAAAAGAGATTGAAAATCTGCAATAACATTTCATATGACAAATTTGAGTCAGGGTAATAATTCATTATTTTAAAACATACATATTTAAGAATTTTTTTTTAAATTTTTTCAATAGACTGAATTTGAATATTATAAATAGGGTTCCAAACAGTAATCAAGCTTAGGTCATGGAAAACCTGTTTGGTGTACCTCGATGATATTATTGTAGTTGAAAAAACGTCCGAGGATCACATGAAGAATTTGGAAGAAATTTTTAAAAGATTGAAACAGGCAAATCTCAAGCTCAGTCCGAAGAAGTGTCATCTGTTCCAGAAAAAAGTGTATTATCTCGGGTATGTGGTTTCTGGTAAGGGTATTGCAATGGATGAAGAGAAAATAAAACCTCTAAAGGACTGGCCAGTACCAAAGGACAAATATGAATTAAGAAGTTTCCTCGGTTTATGCACCTGCTATCGGCGATACGTACAAGGATTTGCCAATATTGATAAACCACTGATACGGCTTACTGAGAAGGTAGAAGATTTGTTTGGGAAAATGGCTGTCAAAAAACATTTGAAAAATTGAAGGATTCTCTAACAACTGCACCAGTCTTAAGGTATCCTTTTCCGGAAGGGAGATTTGTTTTGGATACAGATGCAATGTTGGGATTGGCGGCGTCCTCTCTCAAGTATAAAATGGTCGTGAAAAAGTTATTGCCTACTTTAGTAAGACACTGTCGACACCGGAAAGGAACCAGGAAAGAGATATTGGCAGTTGTGAAGTCCGCTGAACATTTCTACAAATATTTATACGGCAGGAAATTCCTGATAAAAACTGATCATGCTGCTTTGAACTGAACTAGCAACCCCATTGCTATATATATATATATATATATATATATATATATATATATATATATATATATATATATATATATATATATATATATATATATATATATTGTAACCGTACTGACTTTGATGATGTGTAAATTAATCTTAAAATGGCACGTAATGCTATAATTTTGTGATCGTCTAGTATTATCAATTATTATTTATGAACCGACGTTGTGTTTACCTACGTTGTGTTTAAATATCGACGAATGTAACCCTCAAAATTTTCGTAATACGAAGTAGCTGTCAATGGTGGGGGGATTCGGGAAAGGTTGATTTGAGTAAAAGATTTAGATTCCTTCCAAAAGACATAACTGTGACGTCATACCTTGTGCATTTATTAAAATTTATAGTAATTCAAGAAACAACATTATTATGTCAATTTAGAATGAACAGTGATTTGAACACAAGTTCTGTCGTGAAATAAATAGTAAATTACTCTCTAGTTACGCAAGAGGAAAAACACGACAAAAAACCCCAAGCAGAGAGTCAAGCTAATCATAAAATATTATCAACAATCAATTAGCAAGTTGCTGTAACAATTACATATTTTTATATGTCATTTAATCTATAATTCAGACTCGTCACAATAATTTGTGAATACATCAATATCTTTGAATGATTATTAAAATGGTAAATCAGTGTTTGTTACTAATATTGTTATTTTCGAATATGATTAAATATGAGTAATATATTATGCACAATATGGAGGGTTTCCTTGTTAGGTAACCAATGTCCATTATGGAGGGTTTCCTTGAGAGGTAACCAATGTCCATTAGGGGAGTTTCCTGATAACAGGTAACCAATGCCCATTGGGGAGTTTCCTTTATAGGTAACCAGTGTCCAGTCATAATTTATTGTTACGTACACTACAACTTAGTAACAAATACTCGATCCGTTGATTTTTGTACTAATTCAGATTGACATCATTGTGACGGACTTCAGTGTTACAAACTTATATTTTACCTAAGTGGGTTATCTTAGATACAGGTATCGGCAGGTAATTACAATGTGGCTGGGTAGTACGAGTCCGATGGCGTGGTGTGTCTCCAAAGGGTTAGATATGCCTAAACAGAAAAGTCAATGGTCGAGCCATGGTCGAGCCAGAAGCGCTTGGTTATGAGGAAGGTGTCCAGCAGCCATGGTCGAGCCAGAAGCGTTTGGTTATGAGGAAGGTGTCCAGCAACCATGGTCGAGCCAGAAGCGCTTAGTTATGAGGAAGGTGTCCAGCAGCCCTGGTCGAGCCAGAAGCGCTTGGTTATGAGGAAGGTGTCCAGCAGTCATGGTCGAGCCAGAAGCGCTTGGTTATGAGGAAGGTGTGAAGCAGCCATTGTCGAGCCAGAAGCGCTTGGTTATGAGGAAGGTGTCCAGCAGCCATGGTCGAGCCAGAAGCGCTTAGTTATGAGGAAGGTGTCCAGCAGCCATGGTCGAGCCAGAAGCGCATGGTTATGAGGAAGGTGTCCAGCAGCCATGGTCGAGCCAGAAGCGTTTGGTTATGAGGAAGGTGTCCAGCAGCCATGGTCGAGCCAGAAGCGCTTGGTTATGAGGAAGATGTTGGGTATAGTACCTGGAGGACTTACTTTGGCAATAGTCAAAGTAGAGTATACCTGGAGACCTGGGATCGGACTCCTCGATTCTCACCAATTCCGCGGCTTATATTTGGTGATCGCCCCTCGTTCCCGCCACCGGTCTAGGCGTGGGTTACCCTTTTCCCCGTGATTTCCGGCGTCTTGAAGTTCTATCTGGGCCTGGTTAATATCTTTCACACTATTCTATAACACACTTATCACGTTGCTGGTGGGAAAACCAGCCATTTCAAGGCTTATTTGTTTATGTTATACCGATATAGTTTATTATTTTTAACACTCGCCCGTTATTTTTCTTTGTTCTATACGGTATCTTCCTAGCTGAGGGCAAGGGCGTGCTTGTTGTATTGATACTACGTTTCTTATTGCAACAATTTTAACAGATTTGTATGTATTTCTATCGTGGTGCTGATACTGGTTCTTACCTATGACTGTCTGGCTAATTTTCCAACTTCTGAGCCCTCGTACCTAATTAAAAATGCTAGTAATTTTTCTAGTTGATCTCTACTCCCGCGCGTACGCCACTGCCATTGCGATGTTTACTTCTCGGGCACGCGCGACTATCCTCACATGCCACACGCCTCGCCCGCTGTTGTAAACTCAAGTACCAGCGACTAGCGACGAAGGGTTCGTCAGCAAAAAAAATACTTCCCTAGTGGTTTACTCAGAACCGAATGTTTCAAAATATTCATATAGTGTAAATAATAATCTTGTGTTATCAGTAACACTAATTTTAATGTATTACTGTTACTCAAGTGTATTCGATTATTGATCAAATTTAATTCTCGCATCTCATTATTCGTATTATGCCGAAATACGTATCACTACAAACTCCCCCAAGATATTTAAAAGTATCAGTAACATACCTGTTGGCTGTTCTTTTGAATATTTTTAGCCTGGCCGTTAAAGGTGGGGCCGCTGTTGCATATCTTCTTTCTGTAACTAAATTTGTTTTCCCTCCAAGACCAGATTTTATGTGCGAACATTCCTCTTTATTGTATTTATGATTACACTTTGTTACAATTATTCATGCTATCTAATGGTTGGTGTTACGTTAATTATTTATTATCGATATAGGTAAGTTATCATTATTATTATATCTATACATATATATTTAATTTTTTTTTTTTTTTTTATATTTTTTTTTCTAGGTACATACTATTATACTTCTAAACACACTTGATATTATATCATTAATTCTAATTAATCCTACTACTGATTATACTCTTATTTTACCTCGAACTGCTGTTCATCTATTACTCTATTACTTAAGTTTATTATGACGCAACTACATATTCGGGGACAATTTATTAATTCTAACATGCTTATGTATAGATAAACTTACTACTACTTGTATATGCCAATTTACCGGCCACTGTCATCAAAGATTCACTGACGTCTACGCCTTTGGTCTCTCTCAAAATTGTATCGTCCACGTGCTTTTTGTCCGCTACGGTTTTTTGGTTTGTTGTTGTGTTGTTTATGTTTTTGTTTCTGGATACAAAACATCGCGATTTCCTTACCACTGTCCACCTTCTCATTGTCTATTACCAAGGTCTTAGGGTACGGTATTTGTAATGATTCCAACTTCCGAGTAGGTTGTGTTACTGGCTTTCTCATACGGGATAGTTGTGGCGCTTTAAACTCGCGCGCCGTTTGTGCAGGCGGCTTTATGATGCTGGATAGTTGTGGCGATTTCAGCTCCAGCGTCGTTTGTGCAGGCGGCTTTATATGTGCGGGCCTAGTTTTCACACAGCTTTTTGTTTTATTGCAAGGTTCTTCCAGATTTATTACCGCGATTGTTGTTGGTGTTGTTTTCCCAGTGTCGGCTCGGGGTACTTCTCGTAGGTGTAAGTTTTTCATCGTGTTTGGCGGTTCGACGGCCCGCGTTTTTTTTTCTGTTGGTTTATGCCTGTGTTCCAGATGTTTGGCTGCTTTTATCAATCTATTCGCGAGGATGTGTACATTTTTTTTTCTTCTCTTCCTCTAATTTTTTCCAATTAATCGCTGCTTCGGGTGTTGGCGGTCGGGACATACTGGTATACGCTGGTGATTAGCAAGACAGATGAAACTAGACTGCAGATGCAGGGCTTGTCCCTACTCGAATGCAGATTTGGCACTACTCTCGTTTCGAGTGGTTTCCAGTGACCCTCAAACGGCTACACTTGTGCCTTTGCTTATTTCCGGTATTTTTTTAGATTTGTTGTATTAAAGATACCTTTTTCTCTCCCGGTGGTTTCTTCAATTAATTTTGTCATTCGGAAATGGAATGTCACTGACTTTGTATGGTCCTTCGTAGAGTAGACAGAATTTTGACATTGTTTTTTCTGCTAAGTTTAAAATTGGGTTTGTCTTGAGGAGTACTTTAAAGCCAATCGCATATTTAATTATATGTGATTTTTTTTTTATTGTTTCCTAATCTCAGCTTTTTGTTGCAGTTTTTTTTTTTTGTATTTCTATAATATCTATAACACGAGGGGTCGTTTTCGGTAATTTTTTTTTTAAATACTATCCAGTAATCTTGGGGGTTGTTGTTTATGTAGGATTTCATAGGGTGCATGACCTGTAATGTCATGTGGGGTGATATTGAAACAATCCTCTATATTTGATAGTTTGTATGCCCATTGTGTATGTTGGTGATGACAATAAGCTCGGAAAATTCTCTCTAATTCTCTCATTACTCTCTCAGATGGGTTTGACACGGGGTGACGTATCGAGGAGTACCCATAACGAATGTCTGCCGCTATTAAGGCCTGTTTCCACTTATTTGCGGTAAATTGTGTTCCATGGTCACTTATGATCCATTTGAGTTTGATGATTTTAACGATGTCTTTAGTGATGCGATTAACACAAGCCACTGCAGTTGCTTTTTTCAGAGCGTACAATTTTACATATTTGGAAAAAATGTCTAATGCCACTAGTATGTAGGTCACTCCCCCGCGACTCTTTGGGAGTGGTCCAAATAGATCCACTGCTACCAATTCTCCTACCGCAGATGCTAATACCGGCTGCCTCGGTCCTTCCAGCAGGCGGTTAGGCCACTTAGTTTTTTGGCATAACTCACAGGTACCTACGACCCGTCGGATACTTCTATCCATATTTGGAAAATAAAAGGTTGTTTTCATAACGGCATATACTTTGGCTGCGCCAAAATACCCTAGTTCTTGGTGGTAGTGTCTAATTAATTTTATGACCAAACACTCAGGGACGGCCAAGGTAACTAACTTCCGGTATGTGTCGGTGTGTAATACAGTATTGTTATGGAGATGGAAGTTTTTCATGCGCCTCTGAAGCTTCGGGGGTAGTCTGTCTAATCGGATTTTCCGCTGTAGACAATTTTTTATTAGTCGTATCGTTGGGTCGCATTCTTGTTTCTCTATTATATTATTCAATTCCGTCTTGGTTTTCTGGAGACCCTCTACTTCGAAAAACGCGATTATCGGCTCTCTTGCCTTGTTGTCCATAATGTGCTCATTATCGGCAAGGAACCTAGAAAGGACATCAGCTACCACATTTTCCCGGCCCGGTACATGTTGAATCTCGTAGTCAAATTGCTGGAGAAACAATACCCATCTTGTCAGCCGTTCGCTCAATATACGGCACAGTTTTAGGAACGTTAATGCTTGGTGGTCCGTTCTAATGATAAGTTTCACTCCTTGTACGTGTGATCTAATTTTTTGCAGACAATAGATAATGGCTAATAATTCCTTTTCCGTAGTGGTATAGTTAATTTCAGCATGATTTAAAGAACGGCTAGCGAAACGGATGACACGTTGTTCTCCATCCTCCTCCTCCTGTGCCAAGACTCCCCCAATTCCATACCCCGAACTGTCGGCTTGTACTAAAAATGGCCTACTCGGATGTGGGTGGGTTAACAACACTTGTTCCAGAAATAAGTTTTTTATAGCTTGAAACCCGCGCATCTCACATTCACCCCACTGCCACTTAGCTCCCTTTTTTAATAAGTGTAGTAGTGTTCGTGTATATTCGCTATATTTTTTATGGAATCGACGGTAGTAATTACATAGTCCTAAGAAGGCCCGTAAATGTTTAAGTTTGGTAGATGTCGGAAAACCTTGTATTGCCTGTATTTTCTCTGGTTCTGGCCGGATCCCGTTGGCCGATAACACATGGCCTAAGAATCTGACCTCCTTCTGTAAGAAGTTAGTTTTTTCAATATTTATTGTCAGATTCGCTTCACCTAACTTTTGTAATACTAGTTGTAAGTGTTCCAAATGACTATCAAGATCTGGGGAAGCAATTAATAGGTCATCGATATAACTGGTGGTGAACTCTGGAACCTCCGGTCCTAAGATTCGGTCCATTGCCCTTGAAAAACTGGCTACTGCAGTTTGGAGGCCAAATGGTAATACTTGATAGGTATAACTGCGTCCGTTGTACAAAAAAGCCGTATATTTCTTACTATCTGGAGTTAGAGGTATCTGCCAATAAGATGCAGTGAGATCTATAGAAGTTAGGTATTTAACGTTATGAAATTGTTGTAAAAGTTCTTCCGTACTGGGTGGTGCTTCACAATCGGATATCATTTTCTCGTTCAAAGTTCTAGCGTCTAGGAATATTCGTACAGAGCCATCTTTCTTTTTCACAACCGTCATTGGGCTGGAATATTCCGAGGCCTCTCTTTTTATTACTCCTATGTCAAGCATTTCTTCCAATTTCCTTTCAACCCTTTCCCTTAGGGCGAATGGTACTGGGTATGATTTCCTTACAAACGGTACTGTATCTTTTAATAGAATGTTATGCGTGTACTTCTTAGTCAGTCTCGGTTTATCGGAGAACAGTCTTTGGTACTGTAATAAGATCTTAAATAATTTGTCCTTCCCTATCTCTAAGAGTTCCGCATTCTCAACCTTCTTTTTCAATGTTTCAGTTAAGACGTTGGGACTCATCGGTTCGTTTGTGTTTTTGATCGCGTCGGTTTCCTCCATTTCTATGGCCGCGGTGGTGTTCAGGTTACTAGCTTGCAATCGCCTCACTTGGAATGGCATGGTGAGTCTTTCTTGGTGTAACTGGATAGCCATCTCTTGTGTTTTGAAGTTGATTTTTGCATGATATTGGTTCATCCAATCTGCTCCAATAATAACTGGTCTTATTAAGTTCTTTACCACCAGAAAATTAAATTCAATAGTCTTATTTTGTATTTCGCTAGTTAGCCAAATTTGCTTATTTATTCTTTGGCTGCGCTGTCCGACAGCCCCTCGCAATTGGATTGCCGTTACTGGTAATGTCGGTATTTGGTGTCCCTGGGCCTTGAAATTAGTCCAAACGTCTTGGGAGATACATGTTACCTCACTGCCGGTATCTACGAGTGCGTTCATGGCACCGACCGGTGTGTTTAAGGTAATTTCGGGGAGGATTGTTTCCGGGCGTGCGAGAGGTTCATTCTCTTCTAGAAAATCTGGGTACATAGACCCTACATAGTTTTGGGACTCCCCCGATTGATTTAGTTTAAAATGGATCCTAGCTGGGATTGTGATAGGTATTTGGTGATCTTTACCTAGACCTAGCCCGGGTCTCCAACCCATGCGGTGAAGGAGTACGAATCCGTTGTCGGTGATTGTGGCGCCCGGAAAACCCGTGTTGTGGAGGAACGGCCGGGCGTCTAGTTCCTCACTGATTCGTTTCCCGTTCTCTTTACCTGTTTATTGTCTCTACCCGGTAAGCCACGTAACGTCAGATTATCTTCCTTTCGTATTTTACTATTAACGGACGTTATTAACGGTGTAATCCGTGGTGGGTAGGGTTTCACTCTTGACGGCTCATAGTGGTTTTTATTCTGTTGTTGTTGGTATGATACGGGCTTTCTGCGTTCTTGTATAATGATCAACATGGGTGCCGCTTGTCGTGTCGATGTTCTTTTCTCCTGTATCAGTTTGGTTGTTCCTTCCTGGCGTCTTAGGAAATCAGCTAATTCCTTGATACTACTTCTTTCAGTAGTGTTCCATAGAGATTGTAATGGTACTGGAAAATGCCGGATCATGTCCGCCACGAAGACCGTTTCCGGTATTCTGGTGGTTAGCGTCTTATATAAACTAACGTACTGTGCCAAGTGAGTGGACATGTTGGCTCTTCTGGCATCCCATTTTTCTGAACTAATCTGGTGGCGAATTTTATTTTGCATTGCATCTGACCAGTAGTAGTGGAGGAAGTCTGTTTTGAATTCCGTATACGTACTCCATGAGCCATAATATACTTCGGACCAGATAGATGCTTCTTCCTTCAAACATCCCCGCGCTACTTCTAGCTTCATTTCTTCCGGGATACTTAGTCGGATGAAATATTGCTCCAATCGTTCCAAGAATCTTACTGCATTTTCTTTTCCACTGTATTTTGGTTTCTCGGGAAAGGTAGGAAACAAATCAATTGTTGATTATACAGGGTGTACCGGGCTTGACCATCAATGGCTGCCTGGCGGGTGTATTATTTCTGGGGGCCTCTTGCAAAACCGTGTGTTCTCCCATTTCTACGTGTGTGCCGGATCTATCTCCCACTACTAGATTCTCGTGCGGTACTTCAGTACCTCCTTCCACGTTTTGGTCTATAGTTACGTTTTCTGAGTTCGCTGGGTTGGGGGGGGGGGGGCTTTCCCCAACACGGTGATGGCTTGATGTATGTGGTTAAACATCCTTTCGACCAGTTACTGGTGTTCTCGTTGTATTTGTGCCTGCTCCTCTTTCCACTCGCGCATGAGTTCTACTAACCCAGGCATCTCTGGGTTCGGGGTTGATCCCCGGTCAGCACTCCTTTTCGGCATCCTCGATAATGGGGTTATACCTAAGTGCAGAGGTTTGTATATTTCCACCTATTACTATGTGTTAATTTGGCGTTGGTTAACATTCCCTCTCCCCCAATTGACAGCTTTTAAGAACTCCGTATCCTGGTCACGGCACCACTTGTAACCGTACTGACTTTGATGATGTGTAAATTAATCTTAAAATGGCACGTAATGTTATAATTTTGTGATCGTCTAGTATTATCAATTATTATTTATGGACCGACGTTGTGTTTACCTACGTTGCGTTTAAATATCGACGAATGTAACCCTCCAAATTTTCGTAATACGGAGTAGCTGTCAATGGTGGGGGGAAAGGTTGATTTGAGTAAAAGATTTATATTCCTTCCAAAAGACATAACTGTGACGTCATACCTTGTGCATTTATTAAAATTTATAGTAATTCAAGAAACAACATTATTATGTCAATTTAGAATGAACAGTGATTTGAACACAAGTTCTGTTGTGAAATAAATAGTAAATTACTCTCTAGTTACGCAAGAGGAAAAACACGACAAAAAACCCCAAGCAGAGAGTCAAGCTAATCATAAAATATTATCAACAATTACATATTTAATTTGTGAATACATCAATATCTTTGAATGATTATTAAAATGGTAAATCAGTGTTTGTTACTAATATTGTTAGTTTCGAATATGATTAAATATGAGTAATATATTATGCACAATATGGAGGGTTTCCTTATTAGGTAACCAATGTCCATTATGGAGGGTTTCCTTGAGAGGTAACCAATGTCCATTACGGGAGTTTCCTGATAACAGGTAACCAATGCCAATGGGGGAGTTTCCTTTATAGGTAACCAATGCCCAGTCATAATTTATTGTTACGTACACTACAACTTAGTAACAAATACTCGATCCGTTGATTTTTGTACTAATTCAGATTGACATCATTGTGACGGACTTCAGTGTTACTAACTTATATTTTACCTAAGTGGTTATCTTAGATACAGGTATCGGCAGGTAATTACAATGTGGCTGGGTAGTACGAGTCCGATGGCGTGGTGTGTCTCCAAAGGGTTAGATATGCCTAAACAGAAAAGTCAATTTTAACTTCGTACACACGTAGTATGGCCAGCAAGTCGACTGAGCAGGTATCGGAGGTGTGGTTATATGTAGCAGAAGGTTACGGCCGGGGTCCAGCCGTCATGGTCGTGACAGAAGCGCTTGGTTATGAGGAAGGTGTCCAGCAGCCATGGTCGAGCCAGAAGCGCTTGGTTATGAGGAAGGTGTACAGCAGCCATGGTCGAGCCAGAAGCGCTTGGTTATGAGGCAGGTGCCCAGCAGCCATGGTCGAGCCAGAAGCGCATGGTTATGAGGAAGGTGTCGAACAGCCATGGTCGAGCCAGAAGCGCTTGGTTATGAGGAAGGTGTCCAGCAGCCATGGTCGAGCCAGAAGCGCTTGGTTATGAGGAAGGTGTCCGGCAGCCCTGGTCGATCCAGAAGCGCTTGGTTATGAAGAAGGTGTCCAGCAGCCATGGTCGAGCCAGAAGCGCTTGGTTATGAGGAAGGTGTCCAGCAGCAATGGTCGAGCCAGAAGCGCTTGGTTATGAGGAAGGTGTCCAGCAGCAATGGTCGATCCAGATGCGCTTGGTTATGAGGAAGGTGTCCAGCACCCATGGTCGAGTTAGAAGCGCTTGGTTATGAGGAAGATGTCCAGCAGCCATGATCGAGCCAGAAGCGTTTGGTTATGAGGAAGGTGTCCAGCAGCCATGGTCGAACCCGACGCGCATGGTTATGAGGAAGGTGTCCAGCAGCCATGGTCGAGCCAGAAGCGCCTGGTTATGAGGAAGGTGTCCAGCAGCCATGGTCGAGCCAGAAGCGCTTGGTTATGAGGGAGATGTCCAGCAGCCATGGTCGAGCCAGAAGCGCTTGGTTATGAGGAAGGTGTCCAGCAGCCATGGTCGAGCCAGAAGCGTTTGGTTATGAGGAAGGTGTGAAGCAGCCATTGTCGAGCCAGAAGCGCTTGGTTATGAGGAAGGTGTCCAGCAGCCATGGTCGAGCCAGAAGCGCTTGGTTATGAGGAAGGTGTCCAGCAGCCATGGTCGAGACAGAAGCGCTTGGTTATGAGGAAGGTGTCCAGCAGCCATGCTCGAGCCAGAAACGCTTGGTTATGAGGAAGGTGTCCAGCAGCCATGGTCGAGCCAGAAGCGCTTGGTTATGAGGAAGGTGTTGGGTATAGTATCTGGAGGACTTACTTTGGCAATAGTCAAAGTAGAGTATACCTGGAGACCTGGGATCGGACTCCTCGATTCTCACCAATTCCGCGGCTTATATTTGGTGATCGTCCCTCGTTCCCGCCACCGGTCTAGGCGTGGGTTACCCTTTTCCCCGTGGTTCCCGGCGTCTTGAAGTTCTATCTGGGCCTGGTTAATATCTTTCACACTATTCTATAACACACTTATCACGTTGCTGGTGGGAAAACCAGCCATTTCAAGGCTTATTTGTTTATGTTATAGCGATATAGTTTATTATTTTTAACACTCGCCCGTTATTTTTCTGTGTTCTATATGGTATCTTCCTAGCTGAGGGCAAGGGCGTGCTTGTTGTTTTGATACTACGTTTCTTGTTGCAACAATTTTTACAGATTTGTATGTATTTCTATCGTGGTGCTGATACTGGTTCTTACCTATGACTATCTGGATAATGTTCCAACTTCTGAGCCCTCTTACTTAATTAAAAATGCTTGTAATTTTTCTAGTTGATCTCTACTCCCGCGCGTACGCCACTGCCATTGCGATGTTTACTTCTCGGGCGCGCGCGACTATCCTCACATGCCACACGCCTCGTAGCCCGTCCGGCGTCTCGTCCGCTGTTGTAAACTCAAGTACCTGCGACTAGCGGCGAAGGGTTCGTCAGCAAAAAAAATATTTCCCTAGCGGTTTACTCAGAACCGAATGTTTCAAAATATTCATGTAGTGTAAATCATAATCTTGTGTTATTTTGATGTAAACCCGGAGAAGATCTAGGTGGGGAAGATTACGTCACCGATTTACGAAGAAGAATGAACGACATTCACGAACATGTTCGTTCAAACATCCAAACTTCAAGTGACAGAATGAAAAATCATTATGACATCAGGGCAGAAAAGGGAGGATATGAACCTGGAGAGTCGTTATGGTTATATAATCCACAGAAGCGTCGTGGTCTATCACCGAAGTTACAAACATGCTGGGAGGGACCTTATGAAGTGATGAAGAGGATAAATGACGTTATCTACCGAATTAGGAAAATACCGACTGGGAAGACGCGAGTAGTTCATTTTAATCGACTAGCCCCTTTTGCTGCGAATAACCATGAAGTTAGTGATGTTCACGCAGCAAATGTTCGCTGCGTTCAAGAACATGAATCTGAATTAACATTTGAAGACTTCATGAAGAAATATTCCACAGGTCATAAAGCACGGTACGGCGTGACAAAAGAAGAACATCGAGATCTGTTCTTGGTGCCTTTGGAGTATTCTATTGCCCACTGTGTGGCGGAAGACTTAAACATGTTCCGAAGAATTGCTACAGTATTTAAGAAGAAATTTGGACGGCTACAAGACCTGGCCAATCAACGTCCATCTGTTGAAAGAACACTAAAACTGCGGGACAACTCAGAACATAAACGGTACCTTTACTATTTAGTCATCAAGTCACGATCATCTCAGAAGCCCACCTACTGCACCTTATGGGAGGCACTGATAGATTTGCCAGAACATCTTTTAAATAACGATATTATGAAGCTGGCAGTACCAAAATTAGGTTGTGGACTAGATAGGTTGGAGTGGAGAATAATTTGGAATATGTTAGAAGTTCTCTTTCACCGCACAGGAATTTAAATTCTTGTCTGCAGCTTTGACCCCAAAGGAAGAACAAAATTAGATCGCACTGTGGATTGCCACTTCTTTAAGACCTCAGGATGCGTCAAGAGTTCGACTTGCAGATTTCGTCATAACTTCTCTGCAACCAGTCAACCTCTGTTCCGGGACGAAACAGTTTTAAGGAGAGAGCAGTGTAACGAATATAAAGCTAATCAGTCGAGAGCGTTCCAGAAACCTTTTCGGTTTCGACAGTGTTTTACTGAAGTAGGCAATAACCTTTCCACGACAATTTTGTACTTGAGAAAGGACGCCGCCAATCCCAACATTGCTGGCATCTGTATCCAGTATGAATCTCCCTTTCGGAAGAGGATAAATTAAGACTAGCGCGGTCGTCAAAGAATGCTGTTTGACAGTCCTTTTCCCAAGCAAATCTTATACCTCCTTCAGTAAGCCGTGTCAGGGGCTTGGCAATGTTTGACAAATCCTTGTACGTGTCGGCGATAGTAGGTGCATAAACCAAGGAAACATCTTAATCCATGTTTGTCCTTTGGTACTGGCCAGTCCTTTACAGCTTTTACTTTGTTTTCATCTACTGCAATTCTTTTATAAGAAACCACATGACCAATATAATGGCCCTTCTTCTGAAACAGATGATATTTCTTCGGGCTAAGCTTGAGATTTGCCTGTTTTATTCTTTGAAAAACTTCTTCCAAATTTTTCATGTGATCCTCTAATGTTTTTCCAACCACAATAATATCATCGTAGTACACCAAACAGGTTTTCCATCACAGCCCAGCTAACACGATTTCAATAATTCGTTCAAAGGTTTCAGAAGTATTGCAGAGACCAAATACCATAACAGTGAATTGCGAAAGTCCTGTTCCGATGGTATAAGCTGTCTTCTCACGATCTTTCGGTTCCAGGTCAACTTGCCAGTATCCGCTTTTTAGGTCCAACGTCGAAAATATTTTTGACCCAGCCAGTGTATCGTCTATTCGGGAAATGGATAACTATCCTTTTTCGTCACGTAGTTAAGTTGACGGTAGTCTACACAGAATCGGGTGGATCTATCCTTTTTCTGTAGTAATACTACTAGAGATGCCTATGGACTACTTGAAGGATCAATCACGCCTTCTGTCTTCATTTCTTCAATTATCCTTTCAGCTTCTTTACTCTATGCCAGTGGTAATGTTCTTGCCACGTGACGAATGGGTCTTGGATCGCCAGTGTAAATTTTATGCAGGATAACGTTTGTTCTTCTCTTAGATTTCTTGTCATATTCGAAGAAATCCTGGTACTTGCTAATTAAATTCTTCGCTTTTAGTTTTCTCGTCAGATATCAGTCCTTGAAAAGATGTTGATATTTGACTGAGTAAAGGAACCGGAGTTTTGTTAGTTGTGGTTTTCTGAGCTACCATTGTACTAATAATCGAAGACACTGATTAGCATACCTCTACCACAGTGCCTTGTTCAATTGTAACCGGCTAATTATTTATGTTCATTATTCGAACTGATATTATCTTGTTGGCCTTAACTAGTGATTTTCCAACCATCACTCCACGACCAGTTTCTTCATCATCATTCCGGGGTTCCAACACAAAATTTTCCCTTAAGTAGTTCTTTTACAATTGTCTTACTTCACTCCGGAAATATTACATCTTCAGTTACCGAAACACGTGAAACTTGAGCCTTTCGTAAATGTAGTACGATTTACCACTATTACGCCATGCTCGAGGTCCAGTTTAAAACCATAGTTATTCATAATGTTCATTACATCTTTGATTTCAACTACCAGCACACGATTTGAGGGAGGTGTTCCCAATGTTGATAGTCACGTCTAATTCTCCTGATGATATAGCTATTTCATCAGTTGTTGTACGTAATCGCTACTTATTTGGATATATTTGTGTCGGTGCAAACTTCTTTGTTTCCGATGTTTTTATGCGAACTGTTGATGTAGTTTCCTCTTTTCCTATTTTTCTTTCACCCGTTGCTTCTGTTTCTGGTACGCCAGGATAAAAATTCGATGCTGGAGTTGCATTGAGGAATTTATTTTCTTACTGTTTTATTTTCTTTTCATATTCGTCTTTTAATTCATTTAATCTTCTTGTAACTTTTGTTCCAAAATTCTAAAACGTTCTTCAGATTTTCTGGAATTTTCTTCTAACTTATGTTCCAATTCTTCTTTTAAAATTCTATAACTTTCTTCTTATTTTCTAGAATTCTCTTCTAACTTCTCCAAAGTTTTAGATTTTTTTCTGATTTTCTAGAACTCTCTTTTAATTTTTGTTCCAAAGTTCTAGAATTTTCTTCTAACTTCTGTTCCTAAGTTCTAGAATTTTCTGTTAACTTTTTTTGCACAGATCCTGTAAATTCTTCTTTTAGAATTGTAGAATTTTCTGTTAATTCTTTTTTTATTTTCTGAAACATTGTATTATTGTCACTAGAACTAATTTCAAACACAAATTCCTCAGAATCCTGGTTGGCCGCCTGAAAGGCCTCTCGAAGACGCTGTTATAATGTTGCTTTTAATTTTGATAAGTCCAAAACTCGCTCCTCCAACTCTCTCTTGAGATCCACAACTTTTAGTTAACTTAGTTTTAAACCGAACGATGCCATTTTATTTATTTTACTAAACACTTCACTATTTAGCAACCTCACACCTGACACCAATTGTAATGTTTTTCCTGTTCTCGGGAAGTGTGTAGGTTTTGAATGCAAAAATATAACTCATAAAATGTATTTATTTAATAAATGGAATAATAATAATAATAAACTGATTAATTATTATAAAAAAAATTAACACTAATTATTAATACACTAAACTGGAACTATTAACATCAAGCTCGCAAGAACCGCTATTTATATCAAGATACATTTATGTAACTGCGTCCGAAGTCAACTGTCAACTAACTCTCGTATAGCCAAGTTATCTTAATCTGTCCAGAACGTCTCAGAATCCTCCCTGCAGCGCAACGCTCTGAATCTGAAACGCTCTCGATTCTCGAGAAAGTTCTAGAACGTTCTCGACTGGATGTGTATTCCGAAAATGAACCACACTAACCATGGTTAGTTTTTTCAGTAATCGGTTTCATTACGGAATACGGTTTTTGAAAATTGTGGTTACTTCACAGCTGTTGTTGACAAGTTTGAAACGTGTTTGGCGGCTTTTGCAGTGTTTGTGGATTTTTGTCTTATAAAACTATATTTTTATGATGACTGATATATAAACATGTGATACAAAATGTATTTTTATTATTTAACAGTATATATTCATATTAGATGAATTTATTACTTGTTCTGAAGCTCATATTTACTTTTTTCTTTGTGTTATTTTTTTATCCCTATATTTAAGTTAAAGCAGGTGTGATGCAGAATACAATATTTTTATAATATAAACATTTTCCCATATTAAATAAATTTCACATTTCGAAACTCATCTGTCAAGTGACAACTGTCATCGTGAAAGTGTTCCGTTATGACGTCATTTTAACCGTAACCGTGGTAAAATTGAACCGCACCGTGGTTCATTTTCGGAATATACTATAAAGTTTATGCTTTATATTATTTTTTTATCATTCGCATAATTTTGTAATTTAATTTTTATTGTTTACAAATTACTTATTGAAATGTTTAAATTTTTATAACAATAACAAAATGAGTACCTACCTATTTAGTGACTTTTTAAAAATTTTGATACAGATATTACTTTTCTTATTTGGGACACCAAAAAATATTTTTGCCAAGGGCACCAAAAATGTAGTTCAGGCCCTAATACCGAAATTTGGTTTTTATTTACAGAACATATTACAGTAAATAACTGATTCAAATATTTTGCTAAAATTATTCGGCACAGCTAAAAGTCTATAATTTTTTATAGCAGATTTTTTACTATTTTTATGTAAAAGTATTTGTAAAAACAAGCTGACAAAAAAATATTTTTTTAATTTTTTAATTGTAATTCATCAACTGATATGAGTGACAGGGATATTAGATTGAAAGATAAAAAATTCATATCCAATAAAACATTCGTACTTGGAATAGTATAGACGCTATGAAAATAAAAAGCAAATGTATCACTGATTTCACCGAGTGTGTTCAACTGAGTATTTTCAAACGATATAACGGAAGGTAGGTTAGATAATTTTCTTATGGAATTTACAAAGTTCCAAAATTTACTATAATCGGTATTAATTGCCGATTCATATTTATGTAAATATTTATTTTCTAAAACCGGCAAGAAAGTATCTAGTTTTCTGACCAATTCCAGTATGGAAAGTTGATTTTTACCAAAACAGTCAAGTAAAACACATATCCAAGGCTACAACAAAAATAATAGTCTGATAAGGTACAAAACAGTCTGGCAAAGGTTTTACCTAACTGTTTTGTATTTTACCAGACCGTTTTAATTGTTGTTGTAACCTTGGATACATAGTCTGATGTCAATACAATTCATATAAAAAATTAAGTATTTTGAATTATTTATGATTAATTATTGATTCAATTAAATGGCTTCAGAAAAAATAGTATACATAATACGTCAGGAAAGTATTTTTACTTGACTCAGAGGAGTAAAATACTCGGTCTGTGGCCTCGTATTTCAAACCACCGCTTCGTCAAGTATAATATCACTTTCCTGACTTATTATGTAATATACTATTATATTGCTTTATTTTGTGCTTAACCATTGAACTATAGTGCTTATATTGCTTATATTGCTTGTAATAAGAGTAGAATGTGGATTTTTTTTACAATAGTTTAAAATAATGATTTTTCGTTTTCAAATTACGTTAATTTGGGGCGTATAGCATGCAGGTAAGGAAATATATTCGCTTGTAATGTTGAGTTATTTTACACGGGCTTATGGCGATCATCACTCAGAATCAGGGACTGAGAACGGAACGAAACCGAAACCGAAATATCGATATTAACCGAAAAAAATAAGAAACGAAAACGAAACCGGAAACGAAATTTGTATATTTCGTTCAAGATTGAAAACGAAATATTTAATTTTAAATAAACGTTTTTAACAATTTTTAATCGTTTTTAACCGTTTAAAACGAGTATTTTAAAAATAAATAATGTAATTATAAAACAAAAACAAACAATTTCTGTAACCATTACCCTCGAAATATTAAAAGTGGTTTGCACGGAACTTGTAACTGTCAATGAACGTCCGTTTACAATTTTTCAAGATTCTGGATTCAGAAAAATGTTAGACGCGTTACTAAATGGTATGGATAACAAAATTACAATTATCCTGTAAATATTAAAGAAAATGTTTCCATCATCGCATCAGATTTGCGAACAAAAATAAAACAGGAGTTAAAGGGAAAACTAATATCACTAAGAGTGGATGGGGCAACTAGATTTGACAGAAGTATACTGGTGGGAATTAATGTTCAGTTTCTACAAAACAATAGCATACTTTTGTGAAAGAAATGAAGGAAAAACATATTTCATCATATCTTGCCAAATTACGGTTATAGAAGAATATGAAATTAATTTAAAGCAAGTTCTTAGTATAACTACAGATAATGGTGCAAATATGCTAAAGGCAGTGAGGTTGTTAGCAGAAAAACAACATGGTGATGACAATGATGATGATATTGATGGTAATGATGAAAGTAATATCGAAGTCATGAAAGAAAATGAAGCATTTTCTGCTCTTACATTCATATTTAATTCTCAGAGAACTAACATGAAGGAAGATTTGTTGGAAGACGTTCTGCTAGTTAGGTTAAATAAAATGTGATTTAAGTTTTATTCTTACATGTACAAAAATTTCAGGTCATAGCATATGCATTTCTTTTTATTTTTATACATTTATTTTTTTTCTTTTATATGTGATTTGTTTTCATATTTAATAAAAAAAAATATGCTTATAAATTATAAAATAAAGACAAAAAGTCAATTACGATGTGGAACTGTGTCTTAATAAATAAGAAAAATAGGAAAACAAAATTTTGGAATTTGTGACAAGTGATGGAAATTTTGTTTTCCTATTTTTCTTATTTATTAAGACACAGTTCCACATCGTAATTGACTTTTTGTCTTTATTTTATTTAAATTGCTGTCATGCAGTTTGCGATTCTGTCGGTAGATGGCACCACGAGTTGCTCCTTAGCTCTCATGTCTTGTCTACCGGCGTAGTTACTTTAACATCAGTCAGTTCAGCTTGTAAAAATATCACAGTTCACTAGTCCCTAGTTGGGCTAGTTGGATAGTTGATCACACCATACTGATGAGTCCCTAAAGGACGAAACGCGTCTATGGTTAAAGCTGAACTGACCAGTCGTTTGATGATGACCTGATAAGTTGATTCAAACGTGCTGTAAAAATTTTGGAATTTGTGACAAGTGATGGAAATTTTGTTTTCCTATTTTTCTTACTTATAAATTATGTTTCTATATTTCCATCAATTATTGTTAATGATTAATAGTTATAACCGGTATTTAACTATTGTGAAAGAAAACGAAAACTAAAATATTTAGGTAAGAACAATAAAAATGGAAACGAAAAATTTCGTTTCCGTTCGGATAGGAACAGAACGAATTATTTTTCGTTTTTAGTCCCTGCTCAGAATCGCACATATTTGGTTTGTGTACCTCTAAAATTTTGCAGTTTCATTTGAAAAACTAGTACGATGTTCTAGAACTATCCATGTATATTGTATCAGAAGGAGAAAGTTTTTTGTCGTTTAGTAATGGATATATAGTCGTGCAAAGCCTTGTTTTTAATGAAAAATTAAGAATACCAATTTATAATGGCAACACCACATGGTGGTATGGTATTTTAAAATTCACTAGACCAACAACCTGTTAACAATTCATGATATTGAAAACATAATAGGTATAAAACATTTATTTTATTCAATTTTTATATATTTTTGAGCGTCAGTTTCGCCACTCGACAACCGATGACGCCACCGTCACACTAGTACTACCTTAACTTTGCCTGTTGTACAGAGTAACATATAAATAAATAAATACAAATGACTTGAATATTTTCTCCAAAGAGATGCCTGGCGAAACTTTATTTACAATATTTGCCACAACATCAATAACCTATATGTTCATGAACACACCCGTCATAATAACATTATTTTGACGACTATTCCTTTCTTTAATTTCAGTGATAAATTTATCCAAGAAAATATCTTGTAGAGAATTAATATCGGACTGCAATTTTAAAATTAATTATTTTAATTCACTTATTGCATCAACTTCATCAACGCAGACTTTATAAAATATTTTAATTGATTTCACGGTATTAACATCATTTCGTGTGAGATGGATGCAAAACAGATGCGTTAATTTTTGTCATCCGCACAATTCATAGTTTTTTCGGCATCAGCTGATTTTATCAATTTGCTGCAGTTCGGGCATGGAGTATTTGTTAGTGGAGTCACGTAGTAAATTAATTAATTTGAATGTCGAGCGAATCAAGTAAATATACTGAGCCACCAACTTAAGTGAAGTGTATTAATTTCATAGTGTATAACATATCAATTTGAGATTTTCAGTTATTTCATATGATTAAATTGCTAAGATATGGGTCATTCTCTGGGAAACGGTCACTCCACATTCTAATTTTAGAAGGGCATGAAAAAATCGGAAAAAGTATCTAGTTTTCAACAATGAGTGGCGAAATTGATAATTTTCATAATTTTGGAGTGTTTTAGCCACTTTTTTTTGCAACAGATTTAAGAAACATGATTTTAACGTTGAAAAAAATGCTTGAGTTTGGTTTATTTTACATTTTGACGGCAGCATCTCGTTTCTTGTTGAAAATAATTAATATTTGAACTCTACCAAATTTTTACTCAAAAACAAGGCATCGTACGAAATAAATTATGTAACAAAAAATGATCAGAATGCATAATAGAGTACGTGTGATTTTTTCCCGAGTTTTTTGATACATTTAAAAATTTTTTTTTTTTTTGGACTGAAGAATTTTGGAATTCTAAAATGTCATGATTTTAAACCAGACTCAAGCATTTTTGTCAACCTTAAAATTTTGTTTCTTGAATCTGTGGCCAAAAAAGTGACCAAAACATTCCAAAATCATGAAGATTATAAATTTCGCCACTCATCACTTTTTTATATATATATATATATATATATATATATATATATATATATATATATATATATATATATATATATATATATATATATATATATATATATATACTAGCGGTCGCCCTGGCTTCGCCAGGCCTCACGCTAGCTCCGCGGACCCTGAAGTAGAATTCACTTTTGTAGGACAGTTGACCCGCGAGCTCTTCAAAAGACCTTTCATTTGATACTAAACACGAAGAATTTTGAAGCATTTTCACTAAAACAATTGAGGATCTAAAATTATTAAATTTTGTACGCGAACCCTTTAAAAAATCTTTCTTTTTGATACAAACGCGATAGGTCAAATTTCAACTTTTTTATTTCATTACAATTTTTTT
The DNA here is from genome assembly GCA_911728475.2 of Pterostichus madidus. Taxonomy (NCBI): domain Eukaryota; kingdom Metazoa; phylum Arthropoda; class Insecta; order Coleoptera; family Carabidae; genus Pterostichus; species Pterostichus madidus. Next base: position 24,055,452 of record OU452301.1, on the reverse strand, counting down.
CTAAAGCCTTTTTATACACCAATACTTTAAGTTTGAAACAGTTGACGGTTGTAAATTTTTTTTTTATTATTCCATTTGAACTTTCTTTCAAAACTCTTTCATATCACACCAAACTCGGCATGACCCGGAATACTTTCAGTTTCAAACAATTAACAGTTGTAATATTGAATTTTTTTCTTTATTCCATCTACAAGTTCTTTCAAAACTTTTTTATGACATTAAACCCGGCATGATTCCGAATAATTTAAATTTAAAACAATTGACGGTCGAAATATATATATATATTTTTTATTTCGTCTGAAAGTTCTTCTAAATCCCTTTCATATGATATCAAACACGATATGATACGGAACACTTTAGGTTTAAAACAATTGAAGGTCGTAAAATTTCAAATACGTGTGTTATTTCCGAAAACATTTTGCTAAACTAACTTTTTATAAGAATTTGTTTATTGACACAATTGTTTGTCTGTAGATATTATAAATAATTTTTGAAAAAGCAATGAGCGTTCGCCGGGATTTGAATCCAGAACCTTTCACTCGCATGGTGACTGTTCTAGCATTTCTTCAACTAAAGGTTGCACGAAAGACATGAGTATTCGCCGAGTGTTTGTAGCTCAATTGGTTAGAGCAGTCACCATGCGAGTGAAAGGTTCTGGGTTCAAATTCCGGCGAACGCTCATTGTTTTTTCAAAAACTAACTTTTTAATTATTTTATCTAAAGGTTCGTCCAAAGCCCTTTCATATGATACCAAACATGGCATAATTCGGAATACTTTAAGTTTGAAATAATTGACAGTCGTAAAATTTCAATCAAATACGTGTTTTATTTCCGAAAAGATTTTGCTAATCTATTATAACTACTAACTTTTTAATTATTTTATCTAAAGGTTCGTCCAAAGCCCTTTCATATGATACCAAACATGGCATAATTCGGAATACTTTAAGTTTGAAATAATTGACAGTCGTAAAATTTCAATCAAATACGTGTTTTATTTCCGAAAAGATTTTGCTAATCTATTATCCGTTGGATGTAATTTTTGAAAGTTCCACATTTTTTATAGAATTTAGTAAGTTTGAAACAATTACCTATCGTAAAATTTCAACTTTTTATATTTTATCTGAAAGTTCTTTTAAAGCCCATCAATATGACACTAAACACGGTACGATTCGGAATACTTTGAGTTTGAATCTATTGACAGTCGTAAAATTTCAACTTTTTCTTTATTTCATATGAAAGTTCTTCTAAAGCCCTTTCATATGACACCCAACACAATATGATTCGAAATACTTTATGTTAGAAACAATTGCTTATTGTAAAATTTCAACTATTTTCATTTTTCTAAAAGTTCGTCTAAAGCTCTTTAATATGACACTAAACACGATAGGTTTTGTTGCAATTTCACTAAAATGATTGCCGATTGAAAATATTATAATTTTGTCCATGCCCTTTAAAATAACTTTCGTATTACCGATAGAAAATTTAAAAGTGCTCAAATGATTCCATTCGAGTTATTTGTTTTTTTTTAAATTATACTCTGCCGTGGATAAAATTTGCTTGGTTTTACTGTATATTATTACTGGAGACAAATTTGGTTGGGTTTACCTGTATACTTTATATAACTTGTCAATTTTTACGTTTTGTTTTAGTGGATTGTCAAAAATTTTCTTTTTAAATACACATATATAAAATGCTTAATGATAATAAAAACGTTCCCTCATTCCCCCAATATGTGTAAAATATATCAAAAGTTACCTAAAAAATTAAATACTTCAATAATTGTTAATTAAAAATGCGATATGTCCACATACAAATGTCAAAATTAGAGTAGGTGTTTTTTTTTTAAATTTCAAAGCCTCCACACTCTTTGACTGTATATTTTATAAAACTTGTCAATTTGACGTTTTGAATTAAAACCAACTTCATAGTGGACTGTAAAAAATTTTCTTTTTAAATAAACATATTTGAAATTTGTAATTATAATAAAAACGTCCCCTCAGTCCCCCAATGTGCGTAAAATATTTCAAAACTACTCTAAAACATTTAATATTTAAATAATTTATAATTAAAAATGCGACATGTCCACTGACAAATGTCATAATGACGTTTGATGTTCTTCTTAAAAATTTCAAAGCCTCCACACTCTTAGTTGATTTTGCCCCAAAAACGCATGTTTTTTTAAGTTTTCTCGCACATCATGTGCACGAAAAATCTGAGACTATCAAAAGGCACTCCCCATGAATGACCCCGATCAAATAAAAAAAGTTGTAAATAAATCGGATAAACCGTCTAGGCTGTAAAATTGTTAGAATGAACGTGATGAATCTATATATACATAGGGAATTAAGCCGTTTAGTATATAAGACTAGCGGTCGCCCTGGCTTCGCCAGGCCTCACGCTAGCTCCGCGGACCCTGAAGTAGAATTCACTTTTGTAGGACAGTTGACACGCGAGCTCTTCAAAAGACCTTTCATTTGATACTAAACACGAAGAATTTTGAAGCATTTTCACTAAAACAATTGAGGATCTAAAATTATTAAATTTTGTACGCGAACCCTTTAAACAATCTTTCTTTTTGATACAAACGTTATAGGTCAAATTTCAACTTTTTTATTTCATTACAATTTTCTTCTAAAGCCTTTTTATACACCAATACTTTAAGTTTGAAACAGTTGACGGTTGTAAAATATTTTTTTTTTATTTCATTTGAACTTTCTTTCAAAACTCTTTCATATCACACCAAACTCGGCATGACTCGGAATACTTTCAGTTTGAAACAATTAACAGTTTTAATATTGAATTTTTTTCTGTATTCCATCTACAAGTTCTTTCAAAACTTTTTTATATGACATTAAACCCGGCATGATTCCGAATACTTTAAATTTAAAACAATTGACGGTCGAAATATATATATTTTTTATTTCGTCTGAAAGTTCTTCTAAATCCCTTTCATATGATATCAAACACGATATGATACGGAACACCTTAGGTTTAAAACAATTGAAGGTCGTAAAATTTCAAATACGTGTGTTATTTCCGAAAACATTTTGCTAAACTAACTTTTTATAAGAATTTGTTTATTGACACAATTGTTTGTTTGTAGATATTATAAATAATTTTTGAAAAAGCAATGAGCGTTCGCCGGGATTTGAATCCAGAACCTTTCACTCGCATGGTGACTGTTCTAGCATTTCTTCAACTAAACGTTGCACGAAAGACATGAGTATTCGCCGAGTGTTTGTAGCTCAATTGGTTAGTGCAGTCACCATGCGAGTGAAAGGTTCTGGGTTCAAATTCCGGCGAACGCTCATTGCTTTTTCAAAAACTAACTTTTTAATTATTTTATCTAAAGGTTCGTCCAAAGCCCTTTCATATGATACCAAACATGGCATAATTCGGAATACTTTAAGTTTGAAATAATTGACAGTCGTAAAATTTCAATCAAATACGTGTTTTATTTCCGAAAAGATTTTGCTAATCTATTAAAAATCCGTTGGATGTAATTTTTGAAAGTTCCACATTTTTTTATAGAATTTATTAAGTTTGAAACAATTACCTATCGTAAAATTTCATCTTTTTATATTTCATCTGAAAGTTCTTTTAAAGCCCTTCAATATGACACTAAACACGGTACGATTCAGAATACTTTAACTTTGAAACGTAAAATTTCAACCTTTTCTTTATTTCATATGAAAGTTCTTCTAAAGCCCTTTCATATGACACCCAACACAATATGATTCGAAATACTTTATGTTAGAAACATTTGCTTATTATAAAATTTCAACTTTTTTCATTTATCTGAAAGTTCTTCTAAAGCCCTTTAATATGACGCCAAACACGATAGGTTTTGTAGCAATTTCACTGAAATAATTGCCGATTGAAAATATTATAATTTTGCCCACATGCCCTTTAAAATAACTTTCGTATTACCGATAGAAAATTGAAGTGCTCAAATGATTCCAATTCGAGTTTTGTAGTTTTTTTTTTTAATTGTACTCTGCCGTGAATAAAATTTGCTTGGTTTTACTGTATTATACTGGAGACAAATTTTGTTGGGATTATAACTTGTCAATTTGACGTTTTGTTTTAGTGGACTGTCAAAAATTTTCTTTTTAAATACACATATTTAAAATGCGTAATGATAATAAAAACGTTCCCTCATTCCCCCAATATGTGTAAAATATTTCAAAAGTTGTCTAAAATATTTAATACTTGAATAATTTTTAATTAAAAATTCGATATGTCCACATACAAATGTCAAAATTAGAAGTAGGTGTTCTTTTTAAAATTTCAAAGCCTCCACACATTTTGTATACTATAAAACTTGTCAATTTGACGTTTTGCTTTAAAACCAACTTCATAGTGAAGTGTCAAAAATTTACTTTTTAAATATACACATTTGAAATGTATAATTATAATAAAAACGTCCCCTCAGTCCCCTAATGTGCGTAAAATATTTCAAAACTACTCTAAAACATTTAATATTTAAATAATTTATAATTAAAAATGCGACATGTCCACTGACAAATGTCAAAGTAACGTTTGATGTTCTTCTTAAAAATTTCAAAGCCTCCACACTCTTAGTTGATTTTGCCCCAAAAACGCATGTTTTTTCAAGTTTTCTCGCACATCATGTGCAAGAAAAATCTGAGACTATCAAAAGGCACTCCCCATGAATGACCCCGATCAAATAAAAAAAGTTGTAAATAAATCGGATAAACCGTCTAGGCTGTAAAATTGTTAGAATGAACGTGATGAATCTATATATACATAGGGAATTAAGCCGTTTAGTATATAAGACTAGCGGTCGCCCTGGCTTCGCCAGGCCTCACGCTAGCTCCGCGGACCCTGAAGAAGAACTCACTTTTGTAAGACAGTTGACACAATATAAATGCAATTATTATAAATCTAAAACATTTCTGCGTATCATTCCATCCATAGACCTTTTATTTGATACTAAACACAATAGGTTTCGAAGATCTTTCACTAAAACAACTGATGATTGAAAAAATCCAATTATGCACGCGAGCTCTTCAAAAGACCTTTCATTTGATACTAATCACGAAGAATTTAGATGCATTTTCACTAAAATAATTGAAGATCTATAAGTATTAAATTTTGCACGCGAACCCTTCAAAAAATCTTTCTTTTTGATACAAACGCGATAGGTTTTAAACACTTTCACGAAAACAATTGTACATTTTGCTAAACTATTAAAAATCTTTTGGGCGTCATTTTTTATAATGTTTTACATTTATATTTTATATGTACATGAAATCAATTGAAATTTTTCTTTAAACTTTTTTGAAAAACTGTTGGAAATCGCTGAAATATACTTTTTTGCATTGTAGAATGCTGCTGTCAATTTTCTTTTTTTTTTTTAAATGTATATTATTACCGCACACAAATTTTGCTTTGTTTTATTACATACTTTTAAAAATTATTTATCAAGTTGACGTTTTGTCTTAAAATTTACGCTAGCCCTTCAAAAAACCTTCTATTTGATACCAAACACGATATGTTTTTAAGTACTTTCACTAAAACAATTGACGATCGAAAAGTAATAAATTTTGTACGCAAGTCCTTCAAAATACCATTCATTTAATACCAAACACGATAAGTTTAGAAGCACTTTCACTAAAACAATTGCCAATCGTAAAATATTTAATTTTGTACGCGATCTCTTCAAAAGACCTTTCATTAGATACCAAACACGATAGATTGTTAAGCACTTTCACTGAAACAATTGCCGATCAAAATTAAATTAAATGCTGCATGAAAACACTTCAAAAGACATTTAATTCGATATCAAACACGATAGGTTTCAAAGCAATATAAATAAACTATTGCGAATCGAAAAAAAAAAATATTTCACGCGATCCCTTTAAAAGACTTTTTATTTGATACCAAAAAATATTTTGTTTAAAACAATTGACATTCTTCATTTTTTTTTATTTCATATAAAATTTCTTCCAAATTTTCATATGACATTAAATACGGCATTAATCCGAATATTTCAAATTTGAAACAATTGACAACCGTAAAGTCTTATTTTTTTTATTTCGTCTGAAAGTTTTTCTAAAGCCCTGTCATATAATATCAAACACGATTTGATTCGGACCACTTTAAGCTTAGAACAATTGACGGCCGTAAAATTTCAATCAAATACGTGTTTTATTTCCGAAAACATTTTGCTAAAATAACTCTTTTTTATTTCATCTGAAAGTTCTTCTAACTCTATTTCATATGCTCTAGCATTTCTTCAACTAAAGGTTGCACGAAAGCATGAGTATTCGCCGAGTGTTTGTAGCTCAATTGGTTAGAGCAGTCACCATGCGAGTGAAAGGTTCTGGGTTCAAATTCCGGCAAACGCTCATTGCTTTTTCAAAAACTAACTTTTTAATTAATTTATCTAAAGGTTCGTCTAAAGCCCTTTCATATGATACCAAACATGGCATAATTCGGAATACTTTAAGTTTGAAATAATTGACAGTCGTAAAATTTCAATCAAATATGTGTTTTATTTCCGAAAAGATTTTGCTAATCTATTAAAAATCCGTTGGATGTAATTTTTGATAGTTCCACATTTTTTTATAGAATTTATTAAGTTTGAAATAATTACCTATCGTAAAATTTCAACTTTTTATATTTCATCTGAAAGTTCTTTTGAAGCCCTTCAATATGACACTAAATACGGTACGATTCGGAATACTTTAAGTTTGAAACTATTGACAATCGTAAAATTTCAACTTTTTTTTATTTTATATGAAAGTTCTTCTAAAGCCCTTTTATATGACACCTAACACAATATGATTCGAAATACTTTATGTTAGAAACAATTGCTTATTGTAAAATTTCAACTTTTTTCATTTATCTGAAAGTTCTTCTAAAGCCCTTTAATATGACACTAAACACGATAGGTTTTGTTGCAACTTCACTGAAATAATTGACGATTGAAAATATTATAATTTTGCCCACATGTCCTTTAAAATAACTTTCGTATTACCGAAAGAAAATTTAAGAGTGATCAAATGATTCCAATTCGAGTTATCTGGTTTTTCTAAATTGTACTCTGCCGTGGATAAAATTTTAAATACACATATTTGAAATTTGTAATTATAATAGAAACGTCACCTCAGTCCCCCAATGTGCGTAAAATATTTCAAAACTACTCTAAAACATTTAATATTTAAATAATTTATAATTAAAAATGCGACATGTCCACTGATAAATGTCAAAGTGACGTTTGATGTTCTTCTTAAAAATTTCAAAGCCTCCACACTCTTAGTTGATTTTGCCCCAAAAACGCATGTTTTTTCAAGTTTTCTCGCACATCATGTACACGAAAAATCTGAGACTATCAAAAGGCACTCCCCGTGATTGACCTCTATCAAATAAAAAAAGTTGTAAATAAATCGAATAAACCGTCTAGGCTGTAAAATTGTCAGACTGATCGTGATGAATCTATATATACATAGGGAATTAAGCCGTTTAGTATATAAGACTAGCGGTCGCCCTGGCTTCGCCAGACCTCACGCTAGCTCCGCGGACCCTGAAGTAGAATTCACTTTTGTAAGACAGTTGACACAATATAAATGCAATTATTACAAATCTAAATCATTTCTGCGTATCATTCCATCCAAAGACCTTTTAATTGATACTAAACACAATAGGTTTCGAAGATCTTTCACTAAAACAACTGACGATTGAAAAAAATCCAATTATGCACGTGAGCTCTTCAAAAGACCTTTCATTTGATACTAATCACGAAGAATTTTAATGCATTTTCACTAAAACAATTGAGTAATAATAAGTACTAAATTTTGTACGCGAACCCTTCAAAAAATCTTTCTTTTTGATACAAACGCGATAGGTTTTAAACACTTTAGGTTTTAAATTCTTTTTTGCATTGTAGAATGCTGCTGTCAATTTTCTTTTTTTTTTAAATGTATATTATTACCGCACACAAATTTTACTTTGTTTTATTACATACTTTTAAAAATTATTTGTCAAGTTGACGTTTTGTCTTAAAAAAATTTCCGCTAGCCCTTCAAAAAACCTTCCATTTGATACCAAACACGATATGTTTTTAAGTACTTTCACTAAAACAATTGACGATCGAAAAGTAATAAATTTTGTACGCAAGTCCTTCAAAATACCTTTCATTTAATACCAAACACGATAAGTTTAGAAGGACTTTCACTAAAACAATTGCCAATCGTAAAATATTTAATTTTGTACGCGATCTCTTCAAAAGACCTTTCATTAGATACCAAACACGATAGATTGTTAACTACTTTCACTGAAACAATTACCGATCAAAATTAAATTAAATGCTGCACGAAAACACTACAAACAAAAATATTTCACGCGATCCCTTTAAAAGACTTTTTTTTTGATACCAAAAAATATTTTATGTTTAAAACAATTGACATTCTTCATTTTTTTTTATTTCATATAACATTTCTTCCAAATTTTCATATGACATTAAATACGGCATTAATTCGAATATTTGAAATTTGAAACAATTGACAACCGTAAAGTCTTAATTTTTTTATTTCGTCTGAAAGTTCTTCTAAAGCCCTGTCATATGATATCAAACACGATTTGATTCGGACCACTTTAAGTTTAGAACAATTGACGGTCGTAAAATTTCAAACAAAAACGTGTTTTATTTCCGAAAACATTTTGTTAAAATAACTTTTTTTTATTTCATCTAAAAGTTCTTCTAACTCTATTTCATATGCTCTAGCATTTCTTCAACTAAAAGTTGCACGAAAGGCATGAGTATGTAGCTGAATTGGTTAGAGCAGTCACCATGCGAGTGAAAGGTTCTGGGTTCAAATTCCGGCGAACGCTCATTGCTTTTTCAAAAACTAACTTTTTAATTATTTTATATAAAGGTTCGTCTCGAGCCCTTTCATATGATACCAAACATGGCATAATTCGGAATACTTTAAGTTTGAAATAATTGACAGTCTTAAAATGTCAATCAAATACGTGTTTTATTTCCGAAAAGATTTTGCTAATCTATTAAAAATCCGTTGGATGTAATTTTTGAAAGTTCCACATTTTTTTATAGAATTTATTAAGTTTGAAACAATTACCTATAGTAAAATTTCATCTTTTTATATTTCATCTGAAAGTTCTTTTAAAGCCCTTCAATATGACACTAAACACGGTACGATTCGGAATACTTTAAGTTTGAAACTATTGACAGTCGTAAATTTCAACTTTTTTTTTATTTCATTTGAAAGTTCTTCTAAAGCCCTTTCATATGACGCCCAACACAATATGATTCGAAATACTTTATGTTAGAAACCATTGCTTACTGTAAAATTTCAACAATTTTCATTTTTCTGAAAGTTCTTCTAAAGCCTTTTAATATGACACCAAACACGATAGGTTTTGTTGCAATTTCACTAAAATAATTGCCGATTGAAAATATTATAATTTTGCCCACATGCCCTTTAAAATAACTTTCGTATTACCGATAGAAAATTTAAGAGTGATCAAATGATTCCAATTCGAGTTATCTTGTTTTTCTAAATTGTACTCTGACGTGGATAAAATTTGCTTGGTTTTACTGTATATTATTACTGGAGACAAATTTGGTTGGGTTTACCTGTATACTTTATATAACTTGTCAATTTGACGTTTTTGTTTTAGTGGATTGTCAAAAATTTTCTTTTTAAATACACATATATAAAATGCGTAATGATAATAAAAACGTTCCCTCATTCCCCCAATATGTGTAAAATATATCAAAAGTTATCTAAAAAATTTAATACTTCAATAATTGTTAATTAAAAATGCGATATGTCCACATATAAATGTCAAAATTAGAGTAGGTGTTCTTTTTTAAAATTTCAAAGCCTCCACACTCTTTGTCTGTATATTTTATAAAACTTGTCAATATGACGTTTTGAATTAAAACCAACTTCATAGTGGACTGTTAAAAATTTTCTTTTTAAATACACATATTTGAAATTTGTAATTATAATAAAAACGTCCCCTCAGTCCCCTAATGTGCGTAAAATATTTCAAAACTACTCTAAAACATTTAATATTTAAATAATTTATAATTAAAAATGCGACATGTCCACTGACAAACGTCAAAGTGACGTTTGATGTTCTTCTTAAAAATTTCAAAGCCTCCACACTCTTAGTTGAAAATGCATGTTTTTTCAAGTTTTCTCGCACATCATGTGCACGAAAAATCTGAGACTATCAAAAGGCACTCCGCATAAGTAATCCCTATCAAATAAAAAAAGTTTCAAATAAATCGGATAAACCGTCTAGGCTGTAAAATTGTTAGACTGATCGTGATGAATCTATACATAGGGAATTAAGCCGTTTAGTATATAAGACTAGCGGTCGCCCTGGCTTCGCCAGGCCTCACGCTAGCTCCGCGGACCCTGAAGTAGAATTCACTTTTGTAAGACAGTTGACACAATATAAATGCAATTATTACAAATCTAAATCATTTCTGCGTATCATTTCATCCAAAGACCTTTTAATTGATACTAAACACAATAGGTTTCGAAGATCTTTCACTAAAACAACTGACGATTGAAAAAAATCCAATTATGCACGTGAGCTCTTCAAAAGACCTTTCATTTGATAGTAATCACGAAGAATTTTGATGAATTTTCACTAAAGCAATTGAGGATCTATAAGTATTAAATTTTGTACGCGAACTCTTCAAAAAATCTTTCTTTTTGATACAAACGCGATAGGTTTTTAAACACTTTCATGAATACAATTGTACATTTTGCTAAACTATTAAAAATCTTTTGGACGTCATTTTTTATAATGTTCTACATTTATATTTTATATGTACATGAAATCAATTGAAATTTTTCTGTAAACTTTTTTGAAAAACTGTTGGAAATCGCTGAAATATACTTTTTGCATTGTAGAATGCTGCTGTCAATTTTATTTTATTTTTAAATGTATATTATTACCGCACACAAATTTTGCTTTGTTTTATTACATACTTTTAAAAATTATTTGTCAAGTTGACGTTTTGTCTTAAAAAATTTTACGCTAGCCTTTCAAAAAACGTTCCATTTGATACCAAACACGATATGTTTTTAAGTACTTTCACTAAAACAATTGACGATTGAAAAGTAATAAATTTTGTACGCAAGTCCTTCAAAATACCTTTCATTTAATACCAAACACGATAAGTTTAGAAGAACTTTCACTAAAACAATTGCCAATCGTAAAATATTTAATTTTGTACGCAATCTATTCAAAAGACCTTTCATTAGATACCAAACACGATAGATTGTTAATTACTTTCACTGAAACAATTGCCGATCAAAATTAAATTAAATGCTGCACGAAAACACTTCAAAAGACATTTCATTCGATATCAAACACGATAGGTTTCAAAGCAATATCACTAAAACAATTGCGAATCGAAAAAAAATATTTCACGCGATCCCTTTAAAAGACTTTTTATTTGATACCAAAAAATATTTTATGTTTAAAACAATTGACATTCTTAATTTTTTTTTATTTCATATAACATTTCTTTCAAATTTTCATATGACATTAAATACGGCATTAATCCGAATATTTGAAATTTGAAACAATTGACAACCATAAAGTCTTAATTTTTTTATTTCGTCTCAAAGTTCTTCTAAAGCCCTGTCATATGATATCAAACACGATTTTATTCGGACCACTTTAAGCTTAGAACAATTGACGGTCGTAAAATTTCAATCAAATACGTGTTTTATTTCCGAAAACATTTTGCTAAAATAATTTTTTTTTATTTCATCTGAAAGTTCTTCTAACTCTATTTCATATGCTCTACCATTTCTTCAACTAAAGGTTGCACGAAAGGCATGAGTATTCGCCGAGTGTTTGTAGCTCAATTGGTTAGAGCAGTCACCATGCGAGTGAAAGGTTCTGGGTTCAAATTCCGAAAACGCTCATTGCTTTTTCAAAAACTAACTTTTTAATTATTTTATCTAAAGGTTCGTCTAAAGCCCTTTCATATGATACCAAACATGGCATAATTCGGAATACTTTAAGTTTGAAATAATTGACAGTCTTAAAATTTCAATCAAATACGTGTTTTATTTCCGAAAATATTTTGCCAATCTATTAAAAATCCGTTGGATGTAATTTTTGATAGTTCCACATTTTTTTATAGAATTTATTAAGTTTGAAACAATTACCTATCGTAAAATTTTAACTTATATATCATCTGAAAGTTCTTTTAAAGCCCTTCAATATGACACTAAACACGGTACGATTCGGAATACTTTAAGTTTGAAATTATTGATAGTCGTAAAATTTCAACGTCATATGACACCCAACACAATATGATTAGAAATACTTTATGTTAGAAACAATTCCTTATTGTTAAATTTCAACTTTTTTCATTTATCTGAAAGTTCTTCTAAAGCCCTTTAATATGACACCAAACACGATAGGTTTTGTTGCAATTTCACTAAAATAATTGCCGATTGAAAATATTATAATTTTGCCCACATGCCCTTTAAAATAACTTTCGTATTACCGATAGAAAATTTAAGAGTGATCAAATGATTCCAATTCGAGTTATCTGGTTTTTCTAAATTGTACTCTGCCGTGGATAAAATGTGCTTGGTTTTACTGTATATTATTACTGGAGACAAATTTGGTTGGGTTTACCTGTATACTTTATATAACTTGTCAATTTGACGTTTTGTTTTAGTGGATTGTCAAAAATTTTCTTTTTAAATACACATATATAAAATGCGTAATGATAATAAAAACGTTCCCTCATTCCCCCAATATGTGTAAAATATATCAAAAGTTATCTAAAAAATTTAATACTTCAATAATTGTTAATTAAAAATGCGATATGTCCACATACAAATGTCAAAATTAGAGTAGGTGTTCTTTTTTAAAATTTCAAAGCCTCCACACTCTTTGTCTGTATATTTTATAAAACTTGTCAATTTGACATTTTGAATTAAAACCAACTTCATAGTGGACTGTTAAAAATTTTCTTTTTAAATACACATATTTGAAATTTGTAATTATAATAAAAACGTCCCCTCAGTCCCCGAATGTGCGTAAAATATTTCAAAACTACTCTAAAACATTTAATATTTAAATAATTTATAATTAAAAATGCGACATGTCCACTGACAAATGCCAAAGTGACGTTTGATGTTCTTCTTAAAAATTTCAAAGCCTCCACACTCTTAGTTGAAAATGCATGTTTTTTCAAGTTTTCTCGCACATCATGTGCACGAAAAATCTGAGACTATCAAAAGGCACTCCGCATGAACGATCCCTATCAAATAAAAAAAGTTTCAAATAAATCGGATAAACCGTCTAGGCTGTAAAATTGTTAGAATGACCGTGATGAATCTATATATAGGGAATTAAGCCGTTTAGTATATAAGACTAGCGGTCGCCCTGGCTTCGCCAGGCCTCACGCTAGTTCCGCGGACCCTGAAGTAGAATTCACTTTTGTAGGACAGTTGACACAATATAAATTCAATTATTACAAATCTAAAACATTTCTGCATATCTTTCCAACCAAAGACCTTTTAATTGATACTAAACACAACAAAATTTCACTAAAACAACTAACGATTGAAAAATATTCAATTCTGCTCGCGAGCTCATCAAAAGACCTTTTACTAGATACCAAACACAATAGGTTTTGAAGAACTTTCATTAAAACGATTGATGACAGGAAAAATTCAATTATGCACACGAACCCTTCAAAAAATCTTTCTTTTTGATACAAACGTGATAGGTCAAATTTCAACTTTTTTATTTCATTACAATCTTCTTCTAAAGCCTTCTTATCCGACACCAATACTTTAAGTTTGAAACAGTTGACGGTTGTTAAATAATTTTTTTTTTTATTTCATTTGAACTTTCTTTCAAAACTCTTTTATATCACACCAAACTCGGCATGACTCGGAATACTTTGAATTTGAAACAATTAACAGTTGTAATATTGAATTTTTTTTCTTTATTCCATCTACAAGTTCTTTCATAACTTTTTTGTATGTCATTAAACACGGCATGATTCCGAATACTTTAAATTTAAAACAATTGCTTATTGTAAAATTTCAACTTTTTTCATTTATCTGAAAGTTCTTCTAAAGCCCTTTAATATGACACCAAACACGATAGGTTTTGTTGCAATGTCACTAAAATAATTGCCGATTGAAAATATTATAATTTTGCCCACATGCCCTTTAAAATATCTTTCGTATTACCGATAGAAAATTTAAGAGTGATCAAATGATTCCAATTCGAGTTATCTGGTTTTTCTAAATTGTACTCTGCAGTGGATAAAATTTGCTTGGTTTTACTGTATATTATTACTGGAGACAAATTTTGTTGGGTTTACCTGTATACTTTATATAACTTGTCAATATGACGTTTTGTTTTAGTGGATTGTCAAAAATTTTCTTTTTAAATACACATATATAAAATGCTTAATGATTTTAAAAACGTTCCCTCATTCCCCCAATATGTGTAAAATATATCAAAAGTTATCTAAAAAATTTAATACTTTAATAATTGTTAATTAAAAATGCGATATGTCCACATACAAATGTCAAAATTAGAGTAGGTGTTCTTTTTTAAAATTTCAAAGCCTCCACACTCTTTGTCTGTATATTTTATAAAACTTGTCAATTTGACGTTTTGAATTAAAACCAACTTCATAGTGGACTGTTAAAAATTTTCTTTTTAAATACACATATTTGAAATTTTTAATTATAATAAAAACGTCCCCTCAGTCCCCTAATGTGCGTAAAATATTTCAAAACTACTCTAAAACATTTAATATTTAAATAATTTATAATTAAATATGCGACATGTCCACAGACAAATGTCAAAATTACAGTAGATGTTCTTCTTAAAAATTTCAAAGCCTCCACACTCTTAGTTGAAAATGCATGTTTTTTCAAGTTTTCTCGCACATCATGTGCACGAAAAATCTGAGACTATCAAAAGGCACTCCGCATAAGTAATCCCTATCAAATAAAAAAAGTTTCAAATAAATCGGATAAACCGTCTAGGCTGTAAAATTGTTAGAATGATCGTGATGAATCTATACATAGGGAATTAAGCCGTTTAGTATATAAGATAAATATATATATATATATATATATATATATATATATATCTAGGAAATGCAAGGGCGGATCCACGGGGAGGGCCATGGGGGCCGTGCCCCTCCCCCCTTGGGTCATTTTTTATAGTCGGGATTTTCTATAAGTTTCATGATTATATTCGACAAACCTTGAACTGTAGGAAAAAATATAAATAGTGATAAATTTATTATTCTGACAGAACTGAGTGAAACTGAAATTCGATTGTAAAAATGAAATTATTTTATTTTATTTTGTTATTATTTTATACACAATTTGCGCAAAATTTGGATCCAGAATTATTTCAAACTAAAACGCATAATAACATTTAAAAAAAAAGACGATTAGAGGCACTGTTTACTTTTTGGTGTCCTTGTTGTAGAAAATCTGCATTCGCCACCGACAGGTTGATATAAATTCTGATTTGTAACTCTCGTGGGACTCGCGTTGATGCATTTGCATACAGACATTCCGCTGAATCCTGAAAGAATCTTAGATAGATTCGCGAAGTCCAAAACCCGACGTTATACCCTAATCGTCTAAGTACGCAATGTGTAAATAAACGATACAAGAGTTATGTATATATTTGTTTAACAAGCGAAAATGTTTGTTTCTAAAGAAATATATTTGCTTCTGTTCATATGTACATGTCGTTGAATTCCTTTCGCATGCGACTTATTTTTTGATCAAAAAAAAAAGTCAATGGCCCCCCTCTTGGACAATTCCTGGATCCGCCCTTGGGGAAATGTCATAGTAGCATTTGAATGTTGACCGCTGATGACGACTTGTGCCATCTAGTGAGAAGAACAAGGCATATTTAAACACTATTTTAGGAATCTACATCGAAACTGTTTGAATAAAGTAAGAAATTTTAAGGGCAGTATTTGAATATTATTGAATGCTGTGTGTATTTAACATTCTATGCATATTATATAACTAAACAAAATTATGTTTGAATAATTTAATACATAAAATATATATTTTTTAAATGCTCCAATCTACATCTGCTGAGAGATAGAATAAATACGTAGTCTTTGTTATTTGATTCGTAGCTTTACTTTTAGAAGTTTGATCGAAGCTTTGCTTGTATGAAGCAGTACATGATAAAAGTAATACGAATATAAATCTGCAGTTGAATATTATAGAGCTGCGATGTCACCCAACATATGGAAGTTGTGTCCTAAAAATAATTCAATATAAAAATAGAAATTTTATAAAAATGAGTTTTTATTCTAACGAAACCTTTACGTTGCTATACTTCTTGGCGTTGTGGGTTGCAGTAGAGAAATTATTTACTTACCTACGTTTTTACTGTACTTTGAAAAAATTACATATATCTTGTTAAATAAAAATTAATATTATTCCATTAATTCACGTTAAATAAAAAAATATATCATCACACCTTTTACTCATTATTGGATGTACCAGATCTCGGTAAGTGACATTATAATACGCGCGAAGAACTGTTACTATCTGTCAAATAATGATTTTTATAAATGGTAGGGATGGAAGAACCATAGGGATAAGTTTTAATGTGTTGAAAATCAGTTTATTTATTTATTTATTTTGTTACTCTGCACAACAGGAAGTAAATCCCAATTACAGTACAGGGGACCTACAGTTTATAGTGGAATCCGAACCACTCAGACACAATCGTATTTTTTGGATATAAGTAGAAGTCAGTGAGATTTGAACGCACGACCTCTTGCTTGCTAATTAAGAAACGCAAGTTTTACCTCGCTTTTATCCACTGAGCTACGATTGCCTGTTTGTTACCTTTTTCGAGATATGAACTCGGGTTCTCAAATCCAGAGTCCCACCCGTTGTCATTAAGCTAACTGCCCCATTATGTATTAACTTATCCACAAATCCAATTTCATTTATGGTAGTAAATGTTTCACAAGCGCAATCATAGTTTAAGTGTAATTTGTTATCGGTCGTTATGCAATAAGAATATTTAGTTTACTAATAAATCGACAAATAAAAACAATAAATTCTTCATACCTTCTTAAAAAAAGTAAATATTCCACAATTACAAGTATAGTTAATAATAATGCAGTAAGAATTTCTTATTTCACTCATAGTCATTTGTCCATGAGGCCCAGTTTTAAAATTTTGAATAAGAATAGAATTACTATAAAAATATGTTTAGACAGCATAAGATGAATTGCAGAAAACATATTTTTAACTTCAGTTCTTTTTCCTTTTAGGGCAATATGCAGAAAATTTAGTATATACAATTTAAAATAAATCTAAGATTTCCTTTGCCGGAAGATCACTATTAGAATCTTAGGAAATACTATAGACCTACGACTATATTTTAGTGAAATTATTGCGTTTTCCGAAATTTACTTTGGCACTATAAAAATGAAAATTTTGTAATTTCGTAAAATACGCTTTTTATGCAATAGTTTTGAAGATTATGACAAAAATTTTAATGAATTTTTTTGTTGAAAATTATTTAATGTAAAAAAGTATTCTTCTTTTCGTTACTAATCTAATATTTACAAATAAAATTAAAACAGTTAACAGATAGAAATGTCTTTCCATAGACAGTCAAACATGCAATGGGACAAACATTAAAATACGATCGTCTAATTACACATTTGAAATAATAGCGATGTGGGAAGTTAAACAAATAAAAAAAAATTTAGAGGTTAAAAATAATCTACTGATCATTCCCAATAAACTTTAATTTTCGTATTACTCATTTATATTTTCAATAATTGTCGCACTTTAGGCCTTTGGTATAGAAAATAAAGTGTACGAAAAACATTAAATTTACATTTATTATGCGACGATGCCAATAGTTAACCCACTCAGCGGGTATATTTCTACTGTGATTCGTAAATTCGCAATTTCTCAGATTAAGTTCCAAACAAAATATTCCGTGTCTGTCGTTCATTATAGATGCATAAGATAATGTGCCGTTTGCAAATGAAAAACAAACAAAAACAGACTTGAGATTCATAAAATGATTTTCATTCTATTTTGAAGTATAAGTTTGTAATTACGTCATCAAGGTGGGAATAATACTAATATGGATGAGATTCAGGAATCTACATAGATTTTATCATATAAACAAGTGAAAATTATATATATGAATCAGTTGAGCAAACCTTAAAAATTTAAACGTCCGTCTATACTGTTTCAATGATGATTTTAGTCATATAAATATCGTCACATTTTCTAATAAACAAAAACGTTCTGCATATATGAACATTAACAGAGATTAGGAATGTTAAGAAATGCAAAATGATGTATACTTCCGGAGATAAAGTCTTTAGGAAAAATTGTGATAACAAATAACACTTTTACTAATATTTTCAGAAAACTAGATTTTATTAGTTTTAGTAATTTACAAGTATATTTTTTTTTTGTAGTATAATACCTAGTTATTAATATTTATGACTTTATTCGTATAAATACGAGTATTATTAAAGCATATCAATTAATGAAGAATCTTCAAATAGAAAGTTTATTAAAACGCTAAATACGCTATAAAAAAATTGTTTAAAAAAATTATGAAAGCAAAAATTAATATCGTTTGTACCTGTTTTGAGGGTAAATATTTTTAACATTCAAAATTATTTTTAATGGCACCTCTACTTTTTTCAAAAGTAATATTTATAATAAAAAAAAATTAGACAATGTATAAATATGGAGATATTTTAAATATCATTTTTAAACTTAGTAATTATTGTAGTTATACAAATTAATAATCCAATGGCCTCGTTTAGCCAGTTTGCTAGTTTCGTTTGCACCAGATTTTAAATACCACATGCTATTTTAAGAGTCTGAAAGGTAAGAGTATTTTAACGGTTTTGAACTAACAAGGTAATCTGCAAATAACTAAAAGTTAAATAGAGTTGCAAAATTCATTTGAAATATAATTCAAGAATTTTACTAAGCATGATAAATTTATTTAGTTTTTATCTAGCAAATTCTATGTCTGCATTCTTTTCAAATGTTCACGTTTACGTAAATAGACATTGAAGCAATAAATTCCATACAAAACAATATACATATCTGCCTCTATAATTGATAAATAACATGTTCAGTTGTTTATATTAATAACTTTTACATAAATTATTACATCATAATAATTGGTACTGCTTATTTTGTGAATTAAGCAAAATGTTAGTTCCTAAAAGGGGATAGCGTTTTTTGGAGTATAGTAATATAGTTTAATTTTAAAAATCATAAGTCCCTTATTATGCCATTTCATAGCTATGTTTATCGAAAGTAACTTGGCAAAATTTATAAGCACATTGTTCCCAGATTTATAATTAATTAGTATTAAACATAGTATTAAGTGTTGGCTAAGTAACATTGATAGATTATTCCAATGAACAATAATTTTTTTTTATAATATGAATGAATCTAATACTTTTATAAAAATACCACCACTTATTCATTAATAGATTAATAGATTTATAATAAGTAAAAAATTTCGTGGTAACTATAGACATACAAAATAGGATTGACAATTATTCATTTAATATAAATACATAAGATAATGGGCCGTTCGTATATGAAAAACCAATAAACACAGATTTGAGATTCATATAATGATTTTCATTCTATTTTGAAGTATTAGTTTGTAACTAACGTTAACAATGTGGGAGTAATAATATCAGATGAGATTCAGAAATCTAGATAGAAAAATTAATATTCAAAAACGTCAAGGATGGGAAGAATTTGTATAATGCTAAATGGCCTGGTCATTTTATATCAAATAAGCAACCAACAACTATGAAAAAATAAACCTTGAATGGTACTTATTAAAGGAATTTTCTGAATTTGTATTTATTATTATTATTCCGCATATAAGTATAAATGCATTTTGAAACATTTGTTCATAAAAATGCATAAGAAATAAATTTAAATACATGCACAAACTATATTTGGCCGAATGTCAACAGTCAACCCACTGAAGTGGAATACTTCTACTGTGATTCGTAAATTCCAAATTTCTCCGTTTAAGTTTCAAACTAAATATTCCATGTCTGTCATTTATTATAAATACATAAATGCGCTGTTTGCAGATGAAAAATAAATGAAAACAGGCTTGAGATTCATGTTATGAATTTCATTCTATTTTAAGTATTAGTTTGTAAAATTAATATTATCTATCAAGCATTCATAATTTAAAATTGAATGGGCATATTTTCGTTTATTTAAATTAATAATAATCTATTTATTCGTAATAGGAAATGCAAAATTATGTACACTTACCGAGACAACGTCTTGACGAAAAATTAGACAATTAGAGGATTAGAAGAATTTTACTACCCGGTTTTTCGAAAACTAGAAACTTATTATCCGAGTACACGAGTCAGAAGTGGATTTAAAATATTTCGGGCCCTAGGCAAAATATTTATTTCGGTCCCTTTAAATATATATTACAGGGTGGTGACCGCGGCTCTAGAACATAGGGATTTAACAGGTGAAATCATAATTTTGTAATTTCCTGCTTCCCTAATTATTTTAAGCAAGAAAGCTTCAAATAGAAGTTTTAGGAGATAAAATTCTGCATCTAATCCAACAAACAAAATTAATTTTACATGCTTCGTAACTACACAAATTAAATCTGAAAATAACGAAATTATCGTTAGCCATGAAATTGAAACAAATTAACAAATGTTTGACATTTTATCTATCTAAATAAATGACGTAATAAATAAAGAAATTATTTTGACGGATTAAACGTCAAACATTTGTTTAATTTTGTTTTAATTCCATGGCTATAGATAATTTTGAGGCTATTTTCGTTATTTTCAGATCTAATTTGTGCCGTTATGAAGCATGCAAAATTAATTTTGTGTATTGGATTAGATGCAGAATTTTATGTCCTAAAACTTCTTTTTGAAGCTTTCTTGCTTAAAATAATTAGGGAAGTAGGAAATTATAAAATTGTGATTTCACATGTTAAATACCCATGTTCGAGAGTCGCGGTTTACCATCCTGTACATATATACATTATAAGAGAATAAAATTATATATTTCTATTATTTATACTAAAAGTTAGAATCCGGGCCCTAAAATTTTTGGGTCCTAGGCTATTGCCTCTTTAGCCTAGGCCAAAGTCCGCCTATGACACGAGAACACATTAAGAGTTAAAGAGTGTTTACTAGATTAAAAACGAATATTTTTCTTAGGCGCTATTTTAAATAAATTTATTATTTTAGATAAATTTTATTAAGTAATATGAAAATGAAACGTTTAAATCAAATTTTATAAAATTAATAGCAAAAAGAAAACCAATAATATACATATATTCTTTTTTGATGAATCTCCAGACGATCTTTTTTCATTCATATTGAACGTCTGTAATAATTTGAATATTCTTCATATGGAATATAATTCAAGAATTATATTAAGCATATTATATTTACTTACTTAGTACCTAATGAATTTACATAACGAAATACTGATGAAATGGAATGTGAACTTGTAAATTACTCAAACTAATAAAATATTTTTTTTTGAAAATATTAGTGAAAGTGTTATTTGTTTTGGAATTTATACCGTATAATTCTAAGAAAGTCATAGACCATTTGTTTGTTAGGACAACTCTTAACGAAAATGCTATATATATATATAAAAATATTTTTTGAGATAAACCTCTTGTACACAACACAAAGCAAAAATAGTATACAATAAAACAGATGTTCGCTTATGTCAATATTTTTAAGCAGTTTAAATTTACTTTTAAAAAATTCCCGAATAATTGATACGAATTATGCAGGTATCGAATAACAAAAATTTTCTTCTATTATCCGGTTACCCGGTTCAGAGTAGAACCGAGTTGAATTCCCTAGCCACAAGTTTTCGTAAAGACGATGTCTCTGTAGGTATACATAATTTTGTATTTCGTAATACGAATAAACAGATTATTATTAATTTAAATAGTGATGTTAAATGACCGATCATTTATATTGCGGTAAATGACCAACAATAAATGTCCCGTCATTGAAAATAGTTTGTAAATTAATAAATTTTAAATGATTACGCTACATGTATAAACTATAAATTCGCCGAAATTACCTAATTCAACAGTGATCATTTAAAATAAAACAAGTCGTAAATAATACAATATTATGAACCACGGAACTAAAGTGCTTAATTTAATCCTGAGCATGAAGTTTATTTCAGAAGCAGCAGCCGAGGGAAATAATGACCTGAGGAACTAAATACCTCAAAAACAAAGAATAAAGTAGGTCATTTACGAAAAATATATTATTTATTATATACTTATTAAATACAAAAATATCATTTATTTACGACAAAAATACAGTCGACATAAAAACACAAAAAGTAAAAAGAAAAATATAATAATCAAGAAATAAGTATATTAATTATTTTTACAATACGGGGCTATTTAAAAAAATTTATTTATTTATTTTACCTGACCAAATAAGTGACTAAAATATGTGACCTAATCGATCACAATAAATGGCCCACATCACTAAATTTAAATAAATAAAAACATGGCCATTCAATTTTAGATAATTATTGCTTCATAGTTAAAATTAATCTGGCAAGATACATGGTACCTGTTAAAAAACTTCAGTCATATAAATTTTAAATACTACCTAGACATTACGACATTTATTTTTACTATTAATGCTAACCTCTATTAATGTTCATATATGCAGAGCTTTTTTATTTATTAGAAAATTAAAATTCACAAGTTACAGCGCAAATTACATAAACCAATTTTATATTTATTTCATTTATTATACTACTATAATTATAAAAATTACAGTAACAAATTTAGTTATTCCCAGCTTATTAACGTGTTGTGTTAAAACAATGAAAAAAAAAATAACATAAAACAAACCAAATTTTCAAAACTTTAATTTATAGGTTATGACGTTTTCTGTCAGCTGATTGTAACTCCGCGTCAATTATTTAGCTGTGTAAACCAATCAGAAAGCTGGAATTAGAAGCCCAATTCACCCAACGCTTTATAGTTAAAACGCATAGTCTAGTCTAGTCATGGATCAGTGGTAATGAGTCGGTCTGTGGATCCTGAGAACCTCGGTTCGAATTCCACAGCCGACAAACAATTTTCACCACATTAAAATTACCCCTGTGGCTCCCCTTTCATTAACAACTTTGGGAGCTTTGATTTTACGGTTGGTAATCGCACTTCATGAGCATAAAATATATCACTTACCGAGAACTGCTTCGGCAGTGTACCACACTCAGTAATGGGTAAAAGGCGTGATGATATATTTATTTAATTTATTTAGAATGTGACGGTAATTACATGATTAAAAACGTCATTGAAACAGAATAGTTTGGAATCCGGAAGTTTAAAATTTTAGGGTTTCTCAACTGATTTCGTATATATAATTTTTACTTGTTTCTATGATAAAAACTATCTAGATTCTTTAATCTCATCCATATTAGTATTAGTCCCACCTTGATAACGTAGTTATAAACTAATACTTGTAGGTAGAATGAAATTCATTATATGAATCTCAAGTCCGTGTTCGTTTGTTTTTCATCTGCAAACGGTGCATTATCTTATGTATTTATAATATATAGAGTGTTCAATTAAGTTGTGCCACCATTACTATCTCGAGAACTATAAGATCTACAAGGTTGGTTCAATTAGCAAAGAAATACCATTTTCTAAGTGTTTTACAAAACTATTAACAAACAATTTTTTCGACCAGTGGTTCTCGAAATACGAGTTGCAACTTTTTTATTCTAAAAGGGAAACTATTTTTTTTATTTGCTGTAAGGTTCAATACCCTAACATTACATTTTTTTTTAACAAAAATGCATATTAGGCTGACATTAATTTAATTCAAATCGCATACGAATCAGCGTGCTATGAAAGAAACAAATGACTAATAATTTTATTAAATTTATTTTTTCACAAAATCGTAATTTGTATATATAATAATGAATTAAACAAACAAAAATATTATGATTTGTTTATTTGTTTCTGTCATAGCACGCTGATTCCTATGCTATTTTAATTAAAATAAAGTAATTTTAATATAAATTTTTATCAAAAAAAATTTAATGTAAGGGTACTGAAATTTATAGACGTTGAATTCAGAAAAAAATACTGAATCGAATAAGCAAATAAAAAAAATAGGTTCCTATTTAAAATAAGAAAGATGTATCCCGTATTTTGAGAAAAACTGCTCGAAAAAAAATTTTACTAACAGTTTTGTAATTCATTTGGTAAATGGTATTTCTTTGCTAATTTAGCCAATCTTGTAGTTTTTACAGTTCTCGAGATAGCAATGGTGGCACAACTAAATTGAACACCCTTTATAACAGACATAGAATATTTTGTTTAAAACTTAATTAGAGAAATTTTAAATTTACGATTCACAGTGAAAATATTCCACCTGAGTGGGTTGACTATTGGCATCCGGCCAAATATAATTTCTGCATTATTTAAATTTATTTCATACGCATTTTTATAAACAAGCGCTTCGGAATGCACTTACTTATATTCACAAAAATAATAAATACAAATTCGGTAAATTATTTTAATAAGTACCACTCAAGGTTTAATTTATCACATTTGTTGGGTGCTTATTTGATATAATATTGCCAGAGCATTTCGAATTATACCAAATTCTTTCCATACTTGACGACTTTGAATATTAATTGCTCTCGTTATTTATTAGCAAGCAATTATATTTGCACAATTAAAAATTTGATACATAAAACTTAAACCTGTTATGGCAATACTCTTGAAAATAATATAAATAATTGTATTACTCTCTTTCATATTTCTAAATAACAGAAAGAACAACTATAATTTAAATAACACAGCAGATGATCGAATAACAGAACGAATTGATGGTTTTACTTATAGTGAAACATGAACCGACATCTTAACAAATAAATAAATAAATAAATATATCATCACGCCTTCTACCCTTTACTGGGTGTGGCACTCTGCTGAAGCAGATCTCGGTAAGCGATATATTTTGCGCGTGAAGTGCGGTTACCAGTCGTCAAATCACGGCC
Organism: Pterostichus madidus; assembly: GCA_911728475.2. Classification (NCBI taxonomy): domain Eukaryota; kingdom Metazoa; phylum Arthropoda; class Insecta; order Coleoptera; family Carabidae; genus Pterostichus; species Pterostichus madidus. Next base: position 24,030,313 of record OU452301.1, on the reverse strand, counting down.
CCCAAACATGTTAGTGGTGGAGGAGCCACAGGGATAGCTTTTTCAAATTATGAAAATTTGTCGCCTGTGGGAATCGAACCAGGGACCTCAGGATCCACAGGCCGACTTCATACCACTGAGCTAGCCATTCCATAAATATCTTAACCGTAAATTAGAAACTGAAATAGAATACTGTGAAATGTGTTTATGAATAAAAATTATGAATTATATAAGGTAATCTAATTAATTTTAAAGAAGCCAGATAAATTTATTAAATATTGTAAGAGTGTCTTAAATTTAATTACGATTTTTTTTTTAATTTTGAAAAATAAATTTTGTCCGAATCCATTTTATTTAATAAATAAAAGTTAAAGTGTAAAATGACAAGAAAACTGATTTAAAAAATTACATATGTACATATGTAACAAATATAAATACAAACATATATGAAAATAAGTAATGTCCCAATTTTAGATTATAGGACAACAACGAAACACAAGCACAAGACTATAAATACCAACAGCCCATACAAATTTTAGAGACATAGTTAAGTCTAAAAAATTCCAAAAAAACTTACAAAAGATTTCAAAACATATTTTTTTGGAATTGTTGTACAAAAACAACATTCTATAATTATCTTATTCATATAAAAACAATAAGTATTGTCTGATATATTATATTCCGGTTAAAACTAGTTTTTACTAACACAAAGCATTGAAATTAGAATTACATAGAGTGTGGTATCAGGTGAACAGCCGCATTAAAATCCTTGTCTATTTCCGGTTTACAGCTGTACAGAGTACAGGTAACAAGGTGAGAAGCTATCCGCGGCGGTGTTGCCGTCTTCTGATCTGCAATATGGGCTCCGAGGAGCGCCGACAGCCGACGTCCGACATCGTGGCTATAAAAGGCTCGGGATCCCCCCACTTAGTAATCTGAGCACTTCGTACTAGTCGGCATGCATCGTGTTTGTGCGCCAAATATAACATTCAGATGTGATCGGACGAGCTCGGAAGGTATACTTCGACATGGCCTCTGTTTGTAATTGTACTTTGCGAATAGAATGATTAAATAATTTATTTCAAGACAATGATTGAATAAATTGAATCTTCTATTTATTAAAATCGCATAGCATGAAATTACGTTCACTAAGGGACACGTATTCTGATTTCGATCACTTGAACGCAGTGTTATAAAATTTGTTTCGAATTCGTCTGCAAGATTTTAATTTGATAACGCTGGCTTGTAAAGCAAACATGTTATCACTGAGCCACAATTTCCAGATAGCAGATATACAGTGTAATTAATTAAACTGAATACATATTTATCCAACAAAAATATAAATATATATTTTATAATCGGGTAGCTATCTCAGTGGTCGGTCTGTGGATTTTGAGAACCCTGATTCGATTCCCACAGGCGACAAGCAATTTTCACCATTTTAAAACTACCTCTGTGGCTCCCCCACCACTAATATCTATGGGGGCCGTGATTTAACGGCTGGTAACCGCACTTCACGCGCAAAATATATCACGTACCGAGATCTATATATATATATATATATATATATAATAATAATAATAATAATATTATATATATATATATATATATATATATATATATATATATATAATAATAATAATATTATATATATATATTATAATAATAATATTATATATATATATATATATATATATATATATATATATATATATATATATATATATATATATATATATATATATATATATATATATATATATTAGTTTGCAAATATTGGTCTACTTCAGTTGGAATATGAAAGTGCGATGATTACTAACCGTTAAATCATGTTATAGAAAATGAAAATTATTTAAACCACTTAAATATAAAATTAAATTTAAAAACTAGATACCAGCAAAGAGGCCCTTGACTTTATCAACATTCGGTAATAAATTACACCCTTTTTAATTCCACTTGTCCTGCAATATTAATCAACTTGGAGGTGGTCACTATAGAAAATGTAAATGCATCATATAAAATTTTGCTTTGAAATAAAAGTCAAATGCATACGTATTTATAATCATTTCAGATCATTCGTTTAGATAAAAATTTAAAAAAAAATTATGTATCTATTTAGACCTAAAAACTAAACTTTTCACTTTCAAATTGCAGTATCTATTCCAGACAATTTTCAAAAATTTAATTTTTACTCGTTTTTCTCAATCATGTTCTCCTTTCCTCATTTTTGTTATTCACATTTGAATTTACACGAGAAAGGTCGCGTATAAAATGCAAAATTTCAGTATCAAAAATAATGTTATATCTCAAAAGTGTCTGTACTTAATGATGTGTTATTTTGCATATTTCAGAATTGATGTTTTAACTTTAATTACGAGTACATAATATGTAATGAAATATAATTGCTGATATAAAAATATTGACATAAAATATATAGGTAGTTTTTCGAAACTTTTTGAATAATTTTTTTTTTATATATAAATATTAGTTATTTAATTATGAATTATATTTCAGAACGTTGCACTACATGAAATTTCTGAGTTTTTTTGGTCAAAATTATAATAACAAAAACTAAATTATTTTTTTTAAGTACTCGTACTTATATTTACTTTTACGTGAAACTACGGAAATACGTTTAAATTAAATCCTAACCTAAAATAACTTGATAAAATATGGTGTATAGAAATACCCAATATCTAGTAATCTGCTATCTAATAAATATTTTTTGTGTTATCATAAAATCATTTATGGTGGATATGAATGATCACTCTTTATTTACCACGCGCCACTTGTTATAGAACAGCCCCATAACTCTTCTTTTTAATCAGTTTATAATAATCAATTAATAATAATTTCTTCTAGATTGAAAGTATTGTATCTCATTGATCATAATATTGTTTAGATATAGTTTGTGTTATTTCATGTATCTTATAGTTTAATAATGCCTATATATTGCTCGAATTAAATTCAGTCTTTACTTGAATTTAATAAAAAAAGATTTTATTTTTCTGTTTTACAAATATTACAGATTGTTACAAGTGACAAGCACGAATGATATGATGATACAGAGTACTGATACATGTTTTTACTATCTTATATAAACTATCTTAGGTATTCATATTACAGCGGAAAGTTACAGTAGTTTCTGCTGACATCTCAAAATCTCAGAGTAAGAATGATGAAATAGGAGATACAGCCGTACATAATTCCTCCCCATCAAGATTTCATCATGATTACTACAATGGGTTTCTTTCAACTTCTTTATTAATTTTATTACTATTTTTACATATTTTCATACAACATTGGTACTTAATAATTAACTTAACTATAAATATACTTATTATTAATATTATTACAGCATAAATTATAAACAGGTGGTGGTTATTATCCATAAAATCCAAAGTTTTGAAGACTTTTGGTTTTTCAAAAGTATTATTATATTTTTGTATCTTTAATAAATTTAGTTCACTAGTTAAATTTAATTTATTATCTTTAATAACCAAATCTTTAAACTCTATTTCTTTATATTCTTGATTAATTATTTTAAATATGTTTTGATTAATTTTACAATCTTCACTTAATTCTATTTTAAATATTCCAATAATATTTTCTTGAATATTCTTATTCTTGCAATTAATTTTTAATTTTTGTTTCTCTGGACTAATAATAATTAAACTATTAGTATTAGAGATCCTTTCAAAGCTATTTGGTGTTTTTAATATGTGATATTTACATTCATCAATCCTTTGGTTTGAAATTAATTCAGTCAGACATTTATTTAAAGTAAAATATTGTGACGTACATAAATACATATTACTACTAATACAGCTATCAATAAGGAAATAGTCATTATTTTGAGTAAATTAGAGGGTTTGGGCTTCATTTATTATTATTAGGTTATTATTTAGGTTTGTGGGTATAGGTGTTATTTGAAATAAGGGATATGTTTCTTTACTGAATATTGGGATTGTAATTATTATGTGTAATGTTTGTTCGTTTAACTGACAGTGTGTTTCTATCAACTCATTATATTTGAAAACGTCTTCTTCTATTTGTTGTAGATTAATTTTTGATATTATTGTAGTATCGAGTTTATGTAATGAACAGAAAGTTAGCGTATTTTCCAATTGTTTCACCAAATTATTTAAATTTGAGATTAATAATGTTAGTTGATTAAATTTTTGATTAATGTGTATCATCTGTTGCCAATCTGAATTTTTATTTAAAGTTTCTTTTATTAAAGAGATTTCTTTATTTAGTATATTTTCATTATAGTCTATTTTTTCTAATTGTCTATTAAAATGGCTAGTTACATTCTTTAAATAGTAATAATTTTTATTATTATTCTCATTTAATATTCTTTCATTATTCTTAATTTTTTCAAAAAGTTCCATATATCTTTCATTATCGCTTTCGTCAAGATTGCCGGATATTGCTTTTATTACGCCTCCTAAGGCGTTAATTAGTCCTCTTTTATTGCGTTTATTAGGGAATATCTTTCGTATTTCATCTTCTAGATCGTCAAAGTTAAATTTTAAGATATTTATTTGGGTTTTAAATACTTCTTTATATTGTATGGTGTTTTCTATAATTGTTGTTTTTGCAATTTCTAATTTATTAAATTCAGATAATAAGTTCGTAACATTATAATTGAAATATATTAATTTTTCATTTATTTTAATTTTGCTTTTTCCTAGTTCTACTAAGTGTATCCCATTATTCTCGGTAATATTCTGCAGTTGTCCATGAACGGACCTGGAACAATAGTTTATTTTATTGTTTTATTTTATCTATTCTTACATTTTTAAATCCTTGCATGTCTTGATATTTTATTTTTCCTAACAGAGGGTTATAGTTTTCGACAGTAACCTTTTTAAAGAGTGGTTTCTTAAATTTACCAATTCTACGGGTATCTTCTTTAATAAAAACTTCCTTTTTGATTTCTAAGGGATTATCGTTTTCTTTATTTCTTTTTAATTTTTCCTTTGAAATTCTATCTTTAATAATTTGTTGCAATTCATTTTGTTCTGAAATATATTTTTGAATTATTTCTTCTTTAGCCCAAGGTATGATTTTAAAAGGTTTGTCATTGTTTTTTCCATATAATATTTCGTTTGGGGATAATTTAGTTATACTGTGTTTCGTGTTGTTATATGCTAGAACGGCTATTTCAATTTTTTGGAATAAGTTCTTTTTCTTAAATATTTCGTTTTGGTTTATTAGTCTTAGATGTTCAATAATAGTGGAGTGTACTCTTTCAATACTATTACTTTTGGGGTTGTTTATGCATATTATATGGCTCTTAATTTTATGTATTTTGAATAATTCTTTTAATAGATTATTTTTAAATTCAGAACCTGCGTCTGTGATTATTTTATCAGGTATATGATAAGTCTGAAAGTAATTTATTAAATGATTTAAAATGTTCTTTGCAGTTTTTTCGGGTAGATAGAATATTTGTAACATTTTTGAGAATTGGTCATAAATTGTTAAAAATAGTTTTTGGTCTAATGTTAGTACATCTAAATTTATAGTCTGGAATGGTTTTTCTGGTGTTGGGGTTAAGTTGTCGATAGCTGGAATTGGTTTTCTATTATATTTATTTAGCTTGCACAACTCGCATCTATTTATAAATTCTGTTATATCTTTAATCATCTTAGGCCAGAAATATAATTCCTTTAATGCGTTGATTGTAGCCACTATTCCCCGATGATTAGTAATACCATTATGATATTCACTTATTATTTCTAACTGTTCTTCTTCATTTTCAATGTCTTTTACTAATGAATTACAGGCAATTAATTTAATAGTGTCTATATTAAATTTTTCTTTAATAATTTTTGAAGTTTCTAAATCTAAATTCTTTGTTTCAAATATAATTAAATATCTAATTTTTGGAGCTACATAATCTTTTAAGAATTTAAATATGTCCTCTTGATAAGTTTGGTTATTGAAATTGCAAATGAATCTTTGTTTTTGATTTCTAAATAATTTTATTACTTCAATTGTCGTTTCAAGTTCATGTAGTTTAAATATAATCTGATTATTTCCTATATTTAATCTGTCATTAGTATAGCGAATTCCATTTACCGGACTAGACTGGTCAGAGTGAATTGTGTCATGATCACTTATTGATTCTGAGACGTGATTATTTTCTTTTAATTTATAAATTATTAGTTGTATGTTTGTATCTATAAATATTTTTTCTAATTTTTCTTTTATTTTTGCCCACTCCATTCGATCTAATCCGCAGCCTAAAAGGGGTAAATTTATTTCATCTATTTCGTTCAGAATTAAGTAATCTCGCATCTCTTTTAAGGGTTTGTCAAAATTTTTTAATTTCGGTAGTTCATTATGTTGTTCTTTAGTTATTAAATGAATTATTGTTTTATTGCCGCTTTTTTGAATAATTATGTCTTTGTTATGAATAGTTTGAGTTTTACAGAAATTTCTACTATTGAATTTTTCATTTATTTGTTCTGCCAGACCTCTACCAAAAGCTAAATCTTTTGAAATACAATGCGCAAAAATGTTAGTGTCTGTTACGTCTCCCTCTTTAAATGTAATTGAAGTTTTTGGTTTTTGTCTTGATAAATTATCGGCTATAACGTTCATTTTTCCTTGAAGGTAATTAATTTCGAAGTTATATTCGTTAAGTTCTATCTTCCACCGCATTAATTTTTGGTTCGGGTTTTTCATATTGAATAACCAGACTAGGGGTCGGTGGTCTGTTTTTATTAAGAATTTTCTGCCGTACAGATAGGGTCTAAAATTTTTTATAGCTTGAACGATTGCTAATAATTCTTTTTCAATTGTACTATAATTTAATTCTGCACTATTTAATGTTTTTGAAAAGTAGGCAATGGGCATTTCTTTTAATGAATCATTTTTTTGAAGTAGTACGGCTCCGATGGCAAAATCAGAAGCGTCAGTGGTAAGAATAAATTCTTTATCAAAATTTGGATACTGAAGAATGGGAGTTTCGCTAAGAATTGTTTTGCATTTTTCAAAACATTTTCGATAGTTTTCATCGTAAATATCTATTTTTCCTCCATTTTTTAAACTTGCTGTAAAAGGTTTTGTTATTTTGGCAAAATTGGGTATGAATTTCCTATACCAACCTACGGTACCTAAAAATGATTTTATTTCTTTCTTCGTTTTCGGTATGTTTAAATTTCTGATATTTTCTACTTTTGAAGGATCTGTTTTTACGCCTTCTTGTGTGATGATATATCCCAAATATTTTGTTTGTTTTTGCAGGAATTCAGATTTATCTATTTGAATTTTAAGATTTGCCTTTTTTAATTTTTCAAAAACTAATTTAATATTTTCTTCATGTTCTTTTAAAGTTTTCCCAAAAATAATAATATCATCTAAATAAACTAGGCATATTTTGTTGACTAGTTCTCCTAAGGCAATATTTATCATACGCTGAAATGTGGCTGGTGCGTTTTTCAAACCGAATGGCATACGTATATACTCGTAATGTCCTGAGGGGGTTGAGAATGCAGTTTTTTCTATGTCATCAGGGTGCATTTCTATCTGGTGGAAACCTGAGTGTAGATCTAACGTGGTAAAATACTTAGAGTATCCTATATGGTCTAAAATTGTGTCGATATTTGGGATTGGGAACTTATCATTTTTCGTTAATGAGTTAAGTTTTCGGAAGTCTATAACCATGCGCGTTTTTCGTTTGCCTGAAGCGTCCATTTTTTTTGGAACTATCCAAATTGGACTAGACCAAGGTGAGAATGATTTTTGAATGACTTTTTCTTCGAGTAATTTATTCACATGTTCTTCAATATCTGTTTCATATATTTGTGGTAGCCGGTAATTTTTTGTAAAGTTGGTGTATTATCGGAAAGTATAATTTTATGTTTAAGAACGCTTGTGTGAGACAATTTTTCTCCTTCTTTTGGAAAAAGACAATCGTATTGTTTAATAATTTTATGTAAGCAACTTTTCTCTTCAAGGTTAAGATGTGAATCTCTGACTTCAATATGTAAATTTTCTATAACATTTTTATTTTCTCTGTGTAATTTAAAAGTTTTATTTTTTATTTTTACTGTGTCTTTTAACAAATCTAGATTTATTTCTAAATCTTTGAATGCTTCTATTCCTAATAATATGTTATATTCTTTATGAAATTTAAACAAGTGACATTTTGTCTTTTGTTTGTTTATTATTAAATTAACGTATTTTGAACAATTGGACTTTCCGTTAACAGTTTTGAATGTCAGATTTTGTGAGAATGTTTTTAAATTTAATTTTTCTACTAAATTTGGATGTATAAAATTAATAGATGAACCGGTGTCAAATAAAATAATGAATGGGTCTTGTCTGAGAACAGGTAATTTTTGGGTTATTGAGGACATTACGTATTCGTATTCTCCTCTGACTCTATTTCTAAAAAAGGTTCTTCTGGCCCTATTTCCTCAACTGATTCGTCTAATTCGTTAAATTTGTCATCTTCATGTTCCTCAATATTGTAATTTTGTGTAATAGTTTGGGTAGACATGGGTTGTGTTTGTCGCGTTTGTTGAGTCATATGTCTTGGTTGAAAAGTTCTCTTGGTTTCGTAAAAATTTTGTAAATTTCTCCTGGGTGCGAATTGTTGTGGTTTTTGTGAGGTATAATTTTGTTGGAATTGTATTGGTTTAGAGGGGAACATCTGACCAGGAAATTTTCGTGGGGGTAAGTTTGTAGCAAAATTTTTATTTTCTGGTTTTAGTAAGGGTGACTGATGTCTAAAGTTAAATTCATTATTTAATAGCTGTTCACACTGTTCTAATGTTATCGGGTTTTTTACTACAAAGGCAGCTCTTATTGACATAGGTAATAGATTTATAAATGTTGTTATTGCAAACTTTTGATTTTCTGCAATAATTCCATTTTTTGTATCCATAGAATAAGCCTTTAAAAATATTTTTGATTTATAATGTGAAAATTTTTCTAAAAATACTTTTAATGTATCTAATGAATTATTTTTAAACTTTAGGTTTGCAATATCAAATAATATTGTTTCTGCAGTAGATTGGTCAGTGAAATTTGTGGTTAAGTGTAACTTTAAATCTTCCCAAGAAGTAAAATTGTTTTCTGATAGGAGTTCCATTGCTTTTCCTATCATTTTATTTTGAATAATTTCGAAAAGAAAGTTTTGCTGGAGTTGAGTTACAGTTATTCCGATTAGACTAAGATAAACTTGATCGACTGCTTTTATAAATCTATTTAAAACTTTTATGTTACCGTCATATTGGGGGATCATTTCTGATAGAGTTTTCAACTCAGACAGATTTGTAGTGGGTGTAGTCATGTTTAATCGACTAGGGCGTAAAGTAATTCTAATATTATTTTGTGAAATTATACCTTCGTATATTTCTGAATCTGAAGATTCAGTATTATCTGACTCTTGGTCACTACTCATATAATTTGTAAGTGTGTTTGGGATTGTGTCGGTCCCACGATCAATTTATTACTAGTCACAGCTAGATTGATCCCTTTTGTGTACTTAATATATAATTTGTGAGTGTGTTTGGGATTGTGTCGCTCCCACGATCAATTTATTACTAGTCAAAGCTAGATTGATCCCTTTTGTGTAACAAAGAAATAACAATTTTGTATTACTTACAACGTAATTATTAATATTACGAAGAGGTGATTATGGGTCATCGTCTTCGGATTCTGTATATTCGTCTTGTCCAGTTGCTTGATGGCTGATGTCCTCTCTAGGTTCTTTCTTGACAGAAGCAACGGGTGTCCTTCGTGCAGAAGATGTGATCGGCTTTGACGAACAGCAAATCTTCTGTGTAGACGAACGGTATGGACTACGTGTTGTGTCTTTGCGACCAGATGGGCACTGTTTAGCCTTTATCGTAGATTTGTAGGATTGCAAAGTGAAGAATTAAAATTCACCACACAATTATTTTTGTGTTTCGATGCAAATCCTACCGACTGCGCCAATTAAATTCAGTCTTTACTTGAATTTAATAAAAAAAGATTTTATTTTTCTGTTTTACAAATATTACAGATTGTTACAAGTGACAAGCACGAATGATATGATGATACAGAGTACTGATACATGTTTTTACTATCTTATATAAACTATCTTAGGTATTCATATTACAGCGGAAAGTTACAGTAGTTTCTGCTGACATCTCAAAATCTCAGAGTAAGAATGATGAAATAGGAGATACAGCCGTACATAATTCTCGCGACACTTTTTGACTTTTGTAAAGATACTTATATTTTATTTTTGTTTACAATTCGTTACAAATCATTCGAATCTTATTTTTAACTTTTAATGCAACTTTCTCATAGTTCTTCGACTTGTAGTTTTGTAAAGATGTATTTTCTCTATTATTCCTAAATGACTAACCGTTATGTAGCCTTCCCTAAATTTTTATAACTCTTTAAACCTTGTCACCTACAAACCCTTGCTCCAAGAAATTTTACCCTACACATTCAGATTCATAAAGCGGATTAACACTAATACCATTTTTGATTTCGTTTTTAACTCTCATTTCAATGTATGAATCAAGTGTATTTTAACTTAGGTTAATAAGAGTGTTAATTAGCATCAAACTTTATTCATTTCTTGAATCTGTTTTAATTTGAAACAGAGTTATACTTAATATTAAAAACGGTGTTAGCACTAATCCGTTTTATGAATCTGCTTGTAAAATTATTATTCTTATGACCTCAATTAGTTCGTTTCCTTTCCAACTTCCCAACCACCAAAGTCATACCTCTCAATCATCAAAGTGAACCTCCCAAGTGGCTGGCACTACATCCTATTGATCATCTTTGACAATCCCTCCTTTTTCAAGATTCGTCAATAGTTTTCTTGTAAGATCAGAAAACACGAAGACTTCATTATATTATCTATAACTACAATTATCGAATTTAACTCTCAAACTCACTATGTCGCAACATTCAATCTAACTCTCAAAATCACTACATTGCAAGCTCTAACCCAAGTCACTAAATCACTAGAACTACTTCATTTTTATTTTGAATATTATATGTATTATTATTATTATTACGATTGTGTAAATATATGTTTAGTTGAATAATTAAGAGTACAAGTACATCATTTCCCTTAACAAATAAAATCTAGTGTCAGAAGTAATACTTGATTTCCCGTAACAAAAAAATCTGGTGTGGGATTCCTGAAGACTTTGGCGGCGGCGCTAGTTGAGTTCCAACTTTTAACTTCAGAAGATATCCGAAGATCTCCATTCCAATGTTGTACCAGTCAGCTGATTAACAGGACAATAGAAATGATCTACATGTTTCCTCTACGCTATTGGGAGTACTTATTTTAATCGTTTATTTAATACAGCAACCAATCATTTCCAAGTGTAACTTCAAATCTTCACAAAATCTAAACTAAATACAAAATCCTAAATCCTAAACAAACTCATTGAAATCTAAATCCAAATACTACGAATAAAAAATTAAATCTTATTCAAAATCAAAACCAAGCTCATTTTCCAGATCCAAAATCTAAATCTAAATCGTAACGAAATCTAAAATAAATCAAAATTCCTAAATCCTAAACAAACAAAAATTCCAAACTCAACGAAAAACTATCTCTAAATAATAAATCAAACTCTTATTCAAAATCTAAAACTATTTCAAAATCAAGATCAAACAATATCTTACAATAATCAAAATCTAATTCAAAATCAAAACAATGTGACAAAAAAATCTGAATCAAAATCGAAATCTACGAGTAATAATATCGTATCAAATTCTAAAGTAACAACCTTTTTTCAAAACCTAATTCTAAATTTAAAATCTATATCAAAATCTCTTGTCAACAAAGAAAATGCAAAATATGCATAAAAATCCTAACTGAACGAAAATCCTAACTCTAGCTCAAAATTCAAAATCGAAACCAATATAACAATTCTAGATTTAATGCCAAATTCAATATCATAATCAAAATTTATACTTCTAACAAATTCCAAATTGCATTAATAAAATCAAAGTACAGAATCATCTAGACTTAAAATTACATATTTTTATAAAATCTATATTAAAATAAAATTCCAAAAGTTCTAATACAACCTTCAATATGAAAATTAATCCAATTATAAATTCAAATTATATAATTTCACAAAATTATCTCATACAAATTATTTAATTTGTCAATATAAAATTTTGCTGCATCTAAATTCAATATTATAACTAAACGAAACGATAATATTAATCCTATAAATCTAAATTTATCTAAATTAAAATAAAAACAAAATTTTTATTAAAAATATAATTCATTTACCATGGTAGAATCATTAGATTATTTATTTGCTTTAATTACGACATACAACGGAAATAAAAATAATTTATATGCGTTCCTAGAAAATTGTGACCGTGCTATGAAGTACCAGTACTCTTTTCATACATTCAATGCCATTCAGAAGACAGCAGAAGATGTTAATTTCGAAAATTACGAGGAATTCAAGAGATTTCTTAAATTTTCAGCTTCACGAAATTCTACTTCATTTGACTATTTTAAATATTGTAAAAATTTAGAACATGAAACCCCTGATATGAAAGTAACAAAATTAAAAATTTAAATGAATATTTTTAGACGCTTCTTAAAAGCAATAAAATGCTTCATTGTATGTCACGTGTCTACGTTTTAACTAATCCTGTCATTTTTATACTGAGAATAAAGCTCTTTTGACTATTCCCAGGAATAATCTCTAGGTGCTTTTTTGTTTGTGACAAATGATAGGTAGTTGTCAAATAATTATTTAAAACTATCAACGCGTTAAGTAAAATGTGGGGACAAAATTGATTTAGTTCCATTTCAGATACAGAAATACACCAACAAATTTTGGAAACAACTTCCAAGAATACATTAATAAGTAATCAATCGATATGAACCCAGTTAAAATTCTTTTAAGTTGGATGAATCGACCTCAACAGCTAAGTCAAAAAGTAATCTAATTAAATATAACTCGAGAGTTCGATAAATTAGAAAATAATTTTCCAGTATTTTTTTCAAACTTGTTGCAATTTGGCAATAGTCACGAAAGCCCGAAGGGCTTGAGTGGCTATTGGCAACAAGTTTTCGAAAGATCTGTCCAATTATTTTCAATTTATTCTCACTCTCTTGTTATATTATTACTGAAAATAATTCAATTCTAATTCCAACAAACTTGAAGACCAAAATGCAAATTCACAAACAATTTCTGTTGATATTCCTATCTCAATCAAAATAACTTCACAAAGCCTTAAAAATAAAATTATTTCACCTATTATGCCATTATAAAATGAAATATATTGTAAAACATTGGAACATGAAACTAATCAAATTAAAAATTTTAATGATGATCATAATTCTATTCCTAATACCAGAGAACTTAAAATTCAAAATAAAAATTCACAATCAAATTCAGTTGATATTTCGAACTCAATCGAAATAACCTCACAAAGTCTCGAAAATCTAATTATTCCATCTTCACAAAATCAAAAGACCTCTAAATCATATTTGAAAGTATATAAAAGTATCTAAAGTCAATAAAATTAAAAAATTATCTAAACCTAATTCTATTCTAACTCCATTAAAACCTATACCTAAATCACTTTCGCATAATAATTTATTTTCTAAAAAATTATTAAATAATACAAAAGAGACTAAATTCAATCAAATTAAATAAAAAACTAAGTTTCATTATACATTTATTTCAAAAATAAATACATCTAAATTATATTTGCAAAATCACGCATCTAAATTTTTTTAAATAATACCAAATTTCATTCTCCATTAACTTCAGCAATCATTTCATCTAAATTTTGTTTGCAAAATCACGAATCTCCAAAAAAAAATCTAATATAGGAAATACAATACCGGTCAAAAATTTCGATACCGGTATCTCGGTATTTTCGTTTTGAGAACCGGGATACAGGTATTGATAAATTTTTAAAAATTGAACCAATTTAACATTTATTTACAGTAGGATGTGGCGTGTGCGTGAGGTATATATTTGACATTCACTTAATGAATGTGCAATTTAATCATTTTATTTTAATAATAATGAAATATAAATAAAACGTAAAAAAATAAAGATAGATAACTCTATATTTGTAAAATAAACAATATGAACTTTTACTTTTTTGCTTCAATGGAATTAAAATAAGCTTTTAGTAAATGTGTACGATTGTGTCGTCATTTAATCTGGATCTTATTCTTGTGCATATTTGAGATGCGGCTAAAAATGCCCTTTCCGATTCCACACTTGTTGGTGCCACAGTTTGTAAATAATCGTATGTTAATTATAAATTCACGCCCTTAATACCTTCCTCTTCAAAAAAATATCATTGCCTTCCTGATTAATTGTTCAACTCCTTGCTTTTTTTCTTTAAGAATGTTGGGAACAGTTGACAACTTTTTATTTATGGCATATTGTAATTTATCTTTCAATATTTCCTCTTTATCTGGTGTTATACTTTGTGAAACACAGGAAAAGTACAATGGTATATCATCTTCTGAATTAGAATCTTTAACTGTACCTGTAATATCTGGTCCATGATTTTCAATCCCGAGGCGTTTGACAAGACGAACAATTGTTTTTGTAATAGATGTTTTACTGATTTTTGGAAATAAATCTTTATAGACTGTATCACTTTCATTCTTTGACGCACTTTGTAAATACTGAAGTATTATTATTTATTTATTTATCGTATGGCAATTAAAACACGTACATATAGAAATGACAAAATAATAATAAGAATTACAAACAAATATCAAGGTTGTTAATATAATCAATTGAATCGTTAGTTGCAATCAGGGAATCTTCGGGGCTACCTTTGTAATACTGAAGTATTTGAGATCAATCCGTACGTCTCTGAGATATACGAAATTTTAAAGCATTTTGCAATTCTGTACTAATTTGGCTATTCTGGGCAACGAGTGTTTCCATCATAAATTTTAAAGCCGCGTCTGCAGCAAGAAGATATGAATCTCGCCGGCACAATGCTTCTACTGCCAATTTGATTGGTAAAAGTGCAGCAATAGTTTCAGAAATTAAAGTAAATTCATCTTCACAAAAAACTAATGTTTAAATTTAAGTCTGTTAATGCTTTTTGTACACAATGCCGTAATTGATAAAATCTTTCTAACATATTAAGTAGACTATTTAACGTGTTTTTACATCCAATTGTAAATTAATTTCCTTTCCAAATTCTGCTGTGACATATTGTTACAAGAGGAGCTAAATAAATATGATTTAAATTTACTGCAGTGTCAATAAAATTTAACTCTAAGGCAACGCCATCATCATTTTCTTCATTTACATTATTTTCAATTTCTTCGTCATTATCATTATTATCAGTATCACTATCTTCAATTTCCGCATTATCCGCTTCTGCATTAACTTCTTCGGTATCGCCAAATACCAAATTTGATCTATATTTGTAAAGGACATGTGTAACTGCTAAATTAATTTTATGCGCAAAACATAGTTGATGTTCAACGTCAATTAGTTTTCCCAATTTTACCATGACGGATGCACCATCTGTCGAAATACAAACAATGTCTTTCAATAAATTGAGTCCATCTTCTTGTAATTTCGTTTCTAAAATCTACAAGCATTTTTCCGCAGGCATTCTTCCGTGCAATCGAGCAAGCCCTATGTTTCAGACCAATCCTTCAGAAGAATGATTGTTTATATTTAAATATCTACGATTACGAACTGATATCCATTCGTCAAACGTTAGACTAAATCGCTTGCCTTTTAATTTCAATGTTGTTACTTCTTTAATAATTTTATTCCTAATGCCTGTTTTACACTGAGCAAGTGCAACCTGCAATTGCAACTTGCAAGTTTTACGTTCAACTAGTTGCACCAACTTGCAACTGCAATGTAATATTAATTTATTTACAAATTTTTGTCATTACTAACTTCATATTATATTAGCTTAACCTCTTATATCACTTGTATTGTTGACATTTGTTTCATATGTTATTGCATTGATATAAAAATTTATTCTTATAAGTATTTGCCACGTATTTGCACAATTATTTGCAATGCAGGAAATCATATTAATATCCTTAACCCAACTTTATCGTTTTTAATATTTATAATAAGTTGGTAGCAGTCTAACAAACTTAAAATTACTAGAAATAACTAACAGTGGCTTTGCAAGTCTTGCAAAAATTAGAACATATTCTAATTCGTGCAAGAGGTTGATGCAAGATTGCTTCTGTCTCTTGCACTTGCAATTTCTGTATTACAATCGTTCAATATTGCTTCAACTTGTTGAAAGTTGCAGTTGCACTTGCAATATTCCTCAGTGTAAAACAGGCATTATACTCTTGCTGTATTCAAGGATCATGTGCTTTATCGTCATTGCTGATTTTGGTAGATCATTATATCCCCTGGCATGTAGTCCTTTTTTATATCTTCTGAATAACAGAAAATCCTAAATGACAGGCCATCATGCGTTACCATAAGAGCTAATATTTCACATAACTGCTCCATTTTTCTGTCTTTAAAATAATCGCATAATGTTTTTCAAGGTATCGTAGGTTGGTTTTGACTTTGACTAGATTAATCTTTATTCGTATCTACTACAGTGTCACTTTTAGTTTTTAAATAAATTTTGTGTATTGTTTTCAAGTGAGTGTGAAGGCCACTTGTGGATCCTCCGCTGCATTTTATTACTTTTGAACATTGCTTACATTTTGCTAGTTGGTCACGACTATCAACTAAATAATAGTGTTAAACTGAAAATTTATCACTACATTTTTTGTTCTTCAAATACATTTATAAAACTCATTATTTATGAATCTGTAACAATTTATATTTTATTAATTATTTTTTACAATTACAATCAAAAACATGTACTTACATTTCACACTACTACGATGACTAATTCACTATCACTAATTATAGTTGATGTTGATAGTTGTCTTTTGATTTGACTTGACACAATTTAAAGATATATAATAATGCTATTTGCTAACGAACGACTACGAGACTGCTACGAATTGGCGATCGGCAAGCTAATACTTGACAAATACACAACGCTCTACTGTTCCATTATTTAGGATTCCCCGCAACAAGCTTGCCAACTCTTTAATAACATAATTTTAAAAATGAGTTAAACGTTAAAATAATAACTAATAACACATCGTTAAATTGTATCTTATACTTCAATTGAAAAAATACCGAAAAAACGGTATTTTTGTGCTAAACATCAGTTGGAATATCGGACAAATTTAACCCGGGATCCCGCTATTGTATGCCCTAATCTAATAATATAAATATATACAAAGAGAATAAAATTAAATGAAAACCTAAATCTGATAATGATAATATAAACTTGTCCAAAGACAAGAAAATTAAACAAATATTAATATTTCACTCTACCCTAACTCAAAAATTAAATCTAAATTATTTGTGAAAAATTACGTATCTCAAATAAAAATTCATCTTAAAAGAAAAATTTAATCAAAGAAATGAAACCTAAAATACTTCATCAAAGAAATAAAATGCAAATATTTAACTTCGAAAAAACTACAGAAAATTTCTCCTCAAAATTAAAAGTAAAATCTCTTCAAAATTTATATAATTATAAAAGATTTATAAACAAATCAATACGTCCTAAAATTAATAATAACAAAATCAAAACGAATTTATTTATGCAACGAAACAAATATCACAAAATTACTTCTTCACAAAAATTGTACCAGCTAAAATTCAAAGTTACCAAAAATTTTAATTCTACTTGTAAACATTTTAAAAATTCTAAAAGAAAATCGAAAAACTATAAGTTACAAAAAATTTCTTTCACATTATAAATATACTAGTTCGTCTATCTAAACTTTAAATCAAATTCTTTATATAGAAGAAAAAATGATAATAAGAAAAAACACTCATTAACATTATTTGATTTTATTTCATATATTTTAATACTAACTCGTTTTTCTCAATTTTATTATAATTGGACCGATTATTTTGAAAGTGGTGTAAGTCCATTTAAAAAAAATGAGATATCACGTAATTGATGCTCAATTTTGTGTAATCTTTTTATTTATAACTAGTTAGTATTTAATTTCTTAAAAATGCCCATGCTTTGTTCTATCTAAAATTGGCCGGTAAAAGAAATTGCGTAACCATTAATTAAGAAAGTGGTGTAAGTCCAATTTCCATAGGCAATGGCCTGCTGTTTTACGTATGTTTTACTTCACGTGTCGAGAGTTACTATTTTAGGTTACTTATTTAATTTTCCGGGGGTTAAATGTGGTAGTGCATGCGTACCGTACGGTGCCGTCTCTGGATAACACCGCATAGCCTCTCCTACCCAATTCTGACTTCCACCTCCTCGTGGTGACCCCTGGAAACCTGAGGGAGACTCAGGGCAAACGGGAGAAATGGTCCTCCGATAAGAGGGTTGGGCGTGGGGCTAACAACCCCATCCCGGAAAACAAACAAGGTTAGGAAACCTCAAAACCTGCCTCGGAACAGAAATCCCAGAAAGGAAAACGAACAACGCAAACGAAATATGGACATTATGATAGGCACATGGAATACACGAAGCCTATATACAGTAGGGGCTCTAAAAGAACTAATTAATGAAGTAACTAAATATAGAATAAACATACTGGCTGTACAGGAGACCAGATGGACCCACTGTGATACGTTCGATGTAAGCAAATACACCATCTTCCACAGTGGAAACAACAGTAACAAGCACGAATTTGGGGTCGGATTTATAGTAGATCAAAAAACGAAGAGTAACGTTATTGGTTTCAAACCAATAAATGAAAGAATATGCGTACTAAGGGTAAAAACTAAATTCTTTAATATCTCCATAATTAATTGCCATGCGGAAACAGAGGAAAAAGAGGAGCGGACGAAAGATGACTTCTATATGAAATTAGAACAAGTATACGATACGTCACCTTCAAATGATATTAAAATAGGTAAGGAGGCGATCTACAGGGAAATAGTCGGAAGGGACAGCCTGCATGAAGAAAGCAATGATAACGGTCTTAGAGCAATAGATTTTGCAACCTCAAGACAAATGGCCGTAAGCTCAACACGTTTCCCCAGGCGGAACATACATAAATAGACATGGACATCACCAGATGGCAAAACCCACAACCAAATTGACCATGTCATGATTGATAAAAGAAATGCCTCTAGTGTGATAAATGTGCGAATATACAGAGGCGTTAACTGCGACTCTGACCACCTGCTGGTATGCATGCGTTACAGATGCCGAATATCCAACCAAAATCAAAATCAGCGAAGTCAAAACAGCCCGCTACTATTTAATGTCGTAAAACTTATAGATGAAAATATAAGAGAAACTTACCAGCAGTCACTAGAACCTCAAATGAGTAATATCTGCAAGGAGGGCAATACAATAGAAAAAGACTGGCAGGAAATCAAGAACATAATAACATCGACAGCGCAAGCAACGCCGGGATACAAGCCCCGAGGCAGAAGAAACGACTGGTATGATGAGGAGTGCTCTAAAATAATCCAAAAGAGAAATATTGACAGAATAAACTACTTGGAAAGACCAACAAGAACAAGGAAAATAAAATACGAAAATACGTGCAGAGAAGCGAGTAGAATAATAAAAGAAAAAAAAGAGAGTACTTAAACCAAATAATAGCAGAGGCTGCACAAAATATTAAGGAAAATAACCCCCGACAAGCGTATAAAGGAGTGAATTACTTCAAAAAAGGTTTTAAACGTAGAACATTCATCTGGAAAGATAAAAGTGGCAAAATCATCACAGGAAAAATAGAAATAATGGAGCAATGGGAAAACTACTTTGCAGAATTGCTGAATGCCAATAAAAACCAAGAGTCGGAAGCATCTGACCAAAGACTGGAACCCCAAGAAAATGAACTAGCCATAGACCCGCCCACGCTGGAAGACGTAGCGGCAGCAATAAAAAAAATCAAGAACGGCAAATCCCCAGGAATAGACGATATCCCAGGGGAATTGCTCAAATATGGTGGTGACGAACTAATAAAAATAATACACCAACTCATCCTAAAAATATGGAATACAGAAGAGATCCCTGAGGAATGGCAAACCAGCATAATATGCCCGATACATAAAAAGGGCGATAGGCAACAATGCGAAAACTACCGAGGCGTAAGCCTGGTGTGCACAACCTACAAAATATTTACAATGGTAATTAAAAGTAAATTAGAAATCTATGCAGAAAACAACCTAGGAGAATATCAAGCAGGATTCCGACCGGGTAGATCAACTACTGATCAGATATTCACAGTCCGGCAAGTAGCAGAAAAATTCTGGGAGTATAATATTAACGTTTACCAATTGTTTATTGACTTCAAGCAGGCCTATGATAGCATTGATAGAGAAAAACTTAATACAATAATGTTAGACCTTGACATACCACCAAAACTAGTAAGGCTAACAAAAATCACAATGCTTAAGACTAAATTCCAAGTGAAAGTAGATGGAGGTATGAGTCAACCCTTTACAGTTTCCCAAGGCCTCAAACAAGGAGATGGGCTGGCACCAACCCTTTTTAACTTGGCCTTGGAACAAATAATAAGAAACTCTCGGCTAAGGGTAAGCTCAACGCTTCTAAATAGGCCATACCAAATAACAGGATATGCAGACGACCTTAATATCCTTGGTGGGTCAATGACATCCATTAAGGAATCATTCACTAGCCTAGAAGTGTCTGCAAAAATGATTGGTCTCAAAGTAAACGAAATCAAAACTAAAATGATGCTCCAAAGCAGGAAACAGCAAAATCAACTAGGACTTAATATGACTATAGGGGAGTACACCTTCGATATCGTAGATAACTTTACCTACCTCGGGTCCAACCTATCCCACGACAACGACGAAACAAATGAAATAAGAAAAAGGATAATTGCAGCAAATAAATCATTCCACTCATTATTACCAATCATAAAATCCAGAAACGTACACAGAGAAACAAAGATCAGAGTATACAAAACCATGATCCGTACCGTTCTAACGTACGGAGGAGAAACATGGACCCTCTCAGTTAAGAACGCAGACACATTAAACAAATTCGAAAGGAGAATTTATGGTCCGGTAAAAGATGGCGGCTTCTGGAGAGTAAGAATGAACCACAAGCTATACGCATTATACGAAGAACCAAAGGTCTCAATAAACCTAAAACTTTCAAGACTTCGCAGGGCAGGGCATGTCCGAAGAATGTCGGAAAACCGAGTCCCACAAAGAGCATTCCAAGGGCAACCTGTGGGAAGACGACCTGTTGGTAAACCCAGATTACGATGGGATGATGGAGTGAAGAAGGATGCCGAGGAACTACTAAAAGTAAAAGGATGGAAGAACTCGTCACAAGATCGGGACGGTTGGAGGCAGAAAATTGAGGAGGTCAAGGCTCGATTTGGGCTGTAGCGCCATCGAAGAAGAAGATTTAATTTTCCTTTTAAACTGGATCATTTCATATTAACATCAGATAGTGATATAGGTAAGAAGAAATGGTAACTCAATATTATTTATAAAATTTAAATATTAAATGGATTACAGTCTTAACGTGGTTAATAAAATTGCAGAAATTGGAACAATTTTTAATTAAATTTTATTAGTCGAACAGCGACGTTTCGGCGCAAAATTTTGGCCATTATCAAGCAATTTAAAGAATTAATAAATAATCGTTACATTTTAAAAATTAAGTAACAACAGTAAAAATCAAATCATGATTCAAAGATACTGTTGTTACTTTAAAAAGTTTCAAGATTATTTTATAACAATATTATTTTATTTTGTGAATTTCAATGTATATAAAGTCATAAGTGTAGGATGAAAAAAATGGATTAAATCATTGTTGAGTTTAAAAATTTGGTTTATATTTCGGTAATACCAACTTCAGCTATAATAATAATAAACACGAATAGTACAAAGTTGCGCACAAAAGTAAAATAATAAATAATAAGTTAAACGATTTTTACAATTGTCTAATTTTGAAAGTGGTGTTAGTCCATTTGCAGCCCGTAAATATACATTATTTTAATTAAATTTGCCTATAACAAATTTCTATAATTAAATTACATATGGATAAATTAGTACAAACATTGCCAGACTTTATATAATTAACCTATATTTTTTATTGACAAATATGCTAACCTTTAATTTTCTCGAAACACTTTCAAAATAAACGGTCCAATTATTGTTTTACTCGCATATCCTAATTCTAGTTGTAAATATAACTAGTATATCTTATTTTTGATTATAATTATTATTTTATAGCATTATCTTATTAATTTAAATTTATTACTTAAATAAATAAATAAATAAATATATCATCACGCCTTCTACCCATTACTGGGTGTGCCGAAGCAGATCTCGGTAAGTGATATATTTTGCGCGTGAAGTGCGGTTACCAGTCGTCAAATCACGGCCCCCAAAGATGTTAGTGGTGGAGGAGCCACAGGGGTAGCTTTTGAAATTATGAAAATTGTTCGTCGCCTGTGGGAATCGAACCAGGGTTCTCAGGATCCAGAGGCCGACTTCATACCACTGAGTTAGCCACCCCATAAAAATAAATTTATTACTAAGTATTGCCTTCCAAATAAAAAATCTATAACATATTCTATTCTCAATTCGAAAATTCTTACTGCTGTATTAATATTCGATTATTATATGTCTCACTTCCACAAGAAATAAAAAAAAAACCAACATCATACAGAGATCCACTACACATACGTCCAATCCGAAGCACCTACTGTATGATAGCTCATCATTTCATTGTCTTAAATCATTGTGTTATTGTGCAAACGAATTCATGGCCTTTTATAGATTCTTTTATGTGTTTATGTTTGAACTGATATCCGAGTTGAAATTCTTCAAAAATCATCGGACACAACCCGAATCGCGCCACACTAGCCCGAGGTAGAAGTCAACGTTCCAGCTGTGAAGATACATACAACACAACTCCACACTTTAATCAGTTTATAATAATAAATTAATATTAATTGTTCATAATATTCTTGAGATATCGTTTGTGTTATTTCATGTATCCTATAGTTTAAGAATGCTTATATATTGCTCGTGACACTTTTTGACTTTTGTAAAGATACTTGTTACATTTTCTCTTTGTTTGCAATTCATTACAAATCGTTCGAATCTTATTTTTAATTTTTAATCAACTAAGAGTGTGGTGGCTTTGGATTTTTCAAGATGAACGTCTACGGTGGATTTATAAATTACTTAAATATAAAATTTCTCTGAGTAGTTTTGAAATATTTTATGCATACTCGTATTGGGGGAATGAGAGGACGTTTTTATTATAATTATATATATATATATATATATATATATATATATATATATATATATATATATATATATATATATATATATATATACCTAAATACCTCAAATATGTATATTTAATTTTTTTTTGACAGTTCACTATGAAGTTATCCACGTACGAATGCATTTGAAACTTAAACGTAAGCAGAAAATTTTCAAAGCTATCAATCCCTGTGGATGTTACGCATGAAACTATTTATATAATTATATCTATTTCTAGATAAGTTAGAGACATTTTGTAAATTGATTAAGGTATTAGAGGATATAAACAGTTTTCAATGTTTGTATAAAAGTTTTTTTAACATAAAACGTCAATTTGACAAATCTATGGTTAAGGAAAATATAACCTCTTATATCCAACATACAGGTTTTGAAAATCATAGATCTGAGAGAAATAAGAAAAGGTGTTGTAAATACTAACCTATAAAAAACATAAATGTGGAACTGTCAGAAATGACGTCCAAAGGATTCTTCCCAGTTTAGCGAAATGTTTTCGGAAATTTTACGGCTGTCAATTGTTTTAAACTTAACGTATTCCCAATCATGCCGTGTTTTTTGACATATATATATATATATATATATATATATATATATATATATATATATATATATATATATATACGAGGGCGGTCCGATAAGTACTTAGACTACAAAAGAATAACAAAAATTTTGGAAAAGTTGCGTTTTATTTGTCAACATAATCTCTTTTGAGTTCGATACACTTGATCCAGCGATGCTCCAACTTCTTTAACCCGTCTGAAAAATACGTTTTCTGGAGGTCTGCAAAGTAGGCCTCCGTGGCGGCGATAACTGCCTCATTCGACTCAAATTTCTGCCCGCCGAGAGACTTTTTCAAATTTGGAAACAAAAAAAAGTCGCACGGGGCCAAATCCGGAGAATACGGTGCATGGGGCAGCAGTTCGTAGCCTAATTCTATCAATTTGCCGGGGCGACGGCAGAGGTCATGGTGAAAGAGCACTCTTTTCTTCGTCAAATGGGGCCGTTTTTTCTGCAATTCGGCGGCGAATCAGCCCAATAATTCGGCCTGTGATCGTTTTGCCCTTCTCCAGGTAGTCGATGTAGATTACACCTTTTTAATCCCAGAAAACGGTGGCCATCACCTTTCCGGCCGATAGGACAGTCTTCGCCTTCTTTGGAGCACGTTCGCCGGGTGAAGTCCACTGTTTCGACTGTTCCTTGGTCTCTGGTGTGTACCAGTGTACCCATGTTTCATCGACGGTCACGAAACGACGCAGAAACTCCTTCGGCGTGGCTCATCAAAAACCGACGTGCGACCACGTTGAAACTCGTTAAACCAATTTTTGACGGTCGCCATCGAAGGAGAAGAGTACACAGCATCCAAGCGTTCTTTGATTTCGCTGCACGATTTCCCTTCCAAAAACAAGAATCTAATCACCGACCGATATTGTTCTTTTACCATTTTTGTTTTATTAAAATTTGTTTGGGCTTTTTATTGTATCATACCCTTTATTTCTGTATTTAACAAAACTAACTAATTTCAAGTTGTGCACGTTTGATACCTTGTCAACCAATGCAATTTGAGATGGTTACGGTTTGATGGGATAGATATTACTGAAACAATAACTTAGTCATTATAGTTTTAAAAAATTCTTTAATTTTATATTTTGTCTGATTTTATTTTAATTTATTACGTTCGAGACATTTTGATTTATCAAAATTTATTTCTTACTTATTAATGATATCATTCATTTTTGTTTAGGAAATGTTTTGAGTTTTAATTAAAACACTGCTGCGGAACTCTTGCCGTAACTCTTTACAATGAAATTGTATTTTGAGTTTAGATATCATTTATTTTTGTTGATATAAAAAAAATTTATAGTGTAGTGTAGTCCAATATTACTAAGTAAACATTTTTAGAATTCCTCGGCCAACTTTTTTTGGCAATTGTAAAATCATTTGCTTCCATCCAAGATTGATTAATCCAGGACCGAGATATCCACTTCCTAATAAAGTTCCTAATAAAATTATTTAGGTAATAAATATTATTTAGCAGATATCCACTACCTTATTAATTTTATTTACCTAATAAACATATTTATTAGCTACATATTTTATTAGCTACTCACACCTCCTAATAAAAAAAACAAAAGATTCAATTGTTGTATCAATTTATACATAAAATAAAAATATATTTTTTAACACTGTATTAATTTCTTATTAAAAAAAGTATGCTTGACAATAATATATTTGTATACGATGCTACAAGGATTATCATTGATATTTTAGATGAATTTTGATATATTGGATGAAATTATAGAGATACATGAAATGGGGTAGGTGATTCAGTCGGCCTGTTTATTTGAGAACCTGGATTCGAATCCCACAGCCAACAAACAATTTTCACCACATTAAAATGACTTCTGTGCCTCCTGCACCAATATCAAATTTGGGGATCGTATTTAAACGGCTGGAAAACCCTACTTCACGTTCATAAATATATCACTTTCTGAGATCTGCTACGGCCACATTCAGTAATGGGTATAAGGCGTGATGATATATTTATTTTTATTTACTTTATAAAATTGAGAATTTGGAAATAATTAATATTAGACGCTCTTACAATGTATTTATTGTTAATGTAACATTGCACACATTTATATATCAGACGTGAGGTTTTTGAAGCTCGATGAATTGTATAAAACTGTGCATTAAATCTTGCAGCTATTTTTTCCCATTATTCGTTTTTTGCTTTTAATTCACTGTATCTGAATATTTTGTATTACATTTTTAAATTCTATAGCTATTTCAACTAATAATCTGACTTCATTTATAGTAAAAATTACAGATCTTGCACGTTTTCCTGATATTTTGACAGTTATAACCAAATCAAGTAGGTAGAAATAAAATTACAATTATATATTTATTAAACGTCCTGAACAAGTTTTGTATTTCTTTCTAATTAATGATTTTCATAACATTCTCTCTCTCTCTAAAAGATAAACAGTGTTGCAATTTTGGCTTATTTATTTATTAGGTACCTAATACCAAGTAGACAAATAAATTGAACTGGATATTTAAAAAATAAATATCTTCCTAATAAATAATTTATTTTGCTAATAACTATTAGCTACTTTATTAGGAGGTAGATATCTCGGCCCTTAATAAAACTAGTATAATAACATTCCTCCATTGTTTGTCCGTGATGCAATATAGTATTAACAACTTTAAATTTTTTACCTTGAATTTGATAAGTATCACTAGATAACCCTTTTATTCCAAAAGGATTATTAATTTTATTAAGTACTAGCTATTACCCGCGACTTCGTTCACGTGGTCTACAATTTAATGCGAGTACCCGGCATGCGTAGCAATACAACTCAAAGAAAGAAGGTGTTAGTGTTTCAATCTGTTTATTAAAGTGCTTTTGAATACACAATATTTTTTGTTTTTCTCTTTGGGACGGACACGAATAAATCAGAAGATTTTCCGACTCGTGATCATGCCACATACATTTGTCCATGTGAGAAGCATGGATTTTCCGAATTTAGTCCACACACTTGTAGCGATTGTCCCTGTGCTTTGTTGATGGTCATTGCAAATGCTAGTCGTACCGGAAAATGCAATTCGATCGCAAACTCGAACCACGTTCGGGAAGATGGCGGATTGGGAGTTTATTATGTCTATATGTTAAGATTGGTTCTCGTCTATGCCTATACCAAAATTGAATCGAATCAGTGCAGTACTTTTAAGAATAGCCAGCGGCCATTTTGTTTCAAGATGGCGGACTAAAGCTTTATTATACCTATATGTTAAGATTGGTTTTCATCTATGCCTGTACCAAATTTGAATTTAATCAGTGCAAACTTTTCAGGATTGCTAGGGGTCATTTTGTTTCAATATGGTGGACTAAAGCTTGATTATACCTATAAGCTAAGATTAATTCTCGTTTATGCCTATACCAAATTTAAATCGAATCAGTGCAGTACTTTTCAGGATAGCAAGCGGCCATTTTATTTCAAGATGGCGGCTTGAAGCTTTATTATATCTATATGTTAAGATTTGTTTTCGTCTATGCCAATACGAAATTTGAATCGAATTTGTGCAGTACTTTTCAAGATAGATAGCGGCCATTTTGTTTCAAAATATGTTAATATTTGTTTTCATGTATACCTATACCAAATTTGAATTTAACCAGAGCAGTACTTTTGAGGATATCTAGCGGCCATTTTGTTTCAAGATGGCGAATTGAAGCTTTATTATATCTATATGTTAAGATTGGTTCTCCCCTATGCTTGTACCAAATATGAATTTAATCAATGCAGTACTTTTCAGGATTGCTAGCGGCCATTTTGTTTCAAGATGGCGGAATAAAGCTTTATTATACCTATATGTTAAGATTGGTTCTCCTATACCAAATTTGAATTTAATCAGTGCATTACTTCTTAGGATAGCTAGCGGCCATTTTGTTTCAAGATGGCGGACTAAAGCTTTAATATACCTATATGTTAAGGTTGGTTCTCCTCTATGTTTATACCAAATTTGAATTTAATCAGTACTGTACTTTTCAGGATAGCTAGCGGCCATTTTGTTTCAAGATGGCGGACTAAAGCTCTATTATACCTATATGTTAAGATTGGTTTTCATCTATGCCTATACCAAATTTGAATTAAATCAGAGCAGAACTTTTCAGGATAGCTAGCGGCCATTTTGTTTCAAGATGGCGGACTAAAGCTTTATTATACCTATATGTTAAGATTGGTTTTTATCTATGCCTATACCAAATATGAATCAAATCAGTGCAGTACTTATTAGAATAAATCAGTGCAGTACTTATTAGAATAGCTAGCGGGTATTTTGTTCAAGATGGCGGACTGGACTTGTGCTAAGTCAGAAACAATCGCGGGCGTGCGCACAACTTACCAAAGTTGCATTGCAATCGTTTTTTTTGATAAAATTTTAATTTAAAATATCTGCAATAGGTACTATTTATTAATCCTAGACAAGTACTGTCATCGAAAAAGTTGTTCCTTATAATTTAACAAATATTATGCTAAGTTTGAATGGATTCCGTACTGTAGAAATCAAAATATTGACATTTATAACCGCGCGCGTCTGCCGATACGTGTATGCATACAGAAATGTCACGCGATGCACTGACAGATAAGTGCCCCGTCAGGTGCTGCCCTAAGCGGCGACTTTTGGTGATAGACAAAACCTGAAGACAAGCGAATTTTTTTCAAAAACGGTTCCGCGCCCACGAAAATCATTGAAAAAACGTATAAAAACAATCGGGTTCGCATCGTGACCTGGCTCATATGTTATGTGTGTATCAAAACGACTTGAAAATATGGGGAACACACTTCAAAACCGAACGCAAGTAATAGATTCGGTTTGACAATTCAGGTTAGGTCTAATGTTAACTGTTAATAAGTAGTTTCGGTCAGACGCCTATGTACTCTTGTCGTCGTCGTCGTCGTCGTGTCGACCGAAAGACTTGATCATGCCGTGCATAGTTTCATATGAAAGGGCGTTAGAAGAACTTTCAGATGAAATTTTAAAAAGTAGATATTTTACGATAAGCAATTGTTTGAATTTCGAATCATACCGCTTCTGGTGTCATGTGAACTCAGCTTTAGAAGAACTTTGAGATAAAATAATAAAACATAAAAAATTTACGATTGTCATTTCTGTTTTAATCATAAAATATTCCGAATCATAACGTACTGGGTGTCATATGAAAGGGCTTTAGAAGAATGTTCCGTTGAAATAGAAAAAAGATAAATGTTACAATCCTCAATTGTTTTTAAACATAAATTATTCCGAATCATATCTGGTTTAGTTAGGGAAATAGCGATTTTTTAATCTCGATTTTCCCGAGGTTCTGCTTGGAAAATCTGGGAACGGCGCCGATCTGCGGGGAGACGCGTTGGGTTAGTGGATAAAAGTTTCAACCTTGGATTTGTCAGGTTTCTACCCGAATTTTCCGGGTTTTTTTTCGGATGGGTTAGGTTCCGGGGAAGCCTAGGAAGGGGTTCCCGTAAATATTTTTGGGTGCCTTTTTCTCGGCTCCACTTGAGTGGTATTTTCAAGGCGATGCCCTCCAAGGATCCCAGGAGTAGATTGGGAAGATTTGGAGGTAGTTTAGCGGGAAAAACTTTGGAACTCATCCTCAATGGGTTCTAAAGAGGCAATTGTGGTGTTGAAGGAGTGCAGGGTCCCTCAGAACAGTGGGGAACTACTATCCGGCGCCGAGAACGGCGACATGGAGTCGGCAATGGAGATGGAGGCGGTATTTAGTGGTGGTGGGCAGAAAAGGATAGTCTTGGTAGCGACAGATGAAGTATACTATATGAAGGAGTACAGGAGGCTGGAAGACGCTCTGCTAGATGAATTTGGGGGGAACAAGTCAAGTAGGAAGGTCTTTGAATATATGGTGGGTACTCTGAGGAAGTTGGAGGAAAAAGCTACGCGGTGGTAGTAAGGTGTCAGAAGAAGACTTTGTCCGCGGATGTCGTGAAGGAGAATGTGATGAAGAAGTGCCGGAAAGAAGTAGGGTTAGTGAAGATCACCGCTGTACGGAGGGTGAGGGGTGGGGTCACGATCGTGATAACTAACGAGGAAATTGAGGAAAATTAGGGAATTCAGAAAGTTTGTAGAGGTAGAGCTTAAGCTCGATGAGCCAAATAAAGTAGGTCCAAAGCTCATGGACTTCGACGTGTCGGAGTACCTTTCTGATTTAGAGGTTAGGACTGAGTTATTTGCGAACAACCTCAGGGACACAGTCTCTGAGGTAGAGTTCAAGGAGAGGGTGAGGACAATAATCAGAAATAAAGGAATTTTAATTCATTGAAGTACCTCATAAGGGCAAGGTTGCTATCATGGAAAGGGGATACGGAAAGGTACATTTGAATTTTTCGGCGTGCCAGGTTAAAGAGGTTGACACCGTACAGCGTTGTTTTAAGTGTTATGGGTTAGGGCACATGGCTCGGGAGTGCAAATTAAAATAATATAATGTATGTAGGAGATGTAGGATAGAGGTGCACCTAAAAAAGTATGTAAGTGGGTTGTAGCGTCTACAAGGAGGCCGGGAAGCTATCATAACACTTGGTGTTTTCGAGAAGCTGCCCGGCTTACGAGGAGGCCGCTCGGAGGGCTAGAAGACGGATAACGGCTGACTGATGGCTTGCACGCGCTTCATTCAGCTGAATTGTGGTAAGTGTAGAGAAGTCATGTTCAATGTCGGCCAAGGCTTAGTAAGTGAGACTGTGAGTGTTGCTCATTTACAGGAGCCGTTTGTATGGGGACGCAGAGTCTGTGGTTTGTCGTTGGCTAAGGCGGCCATCGTCGTTAACGATGACGCTCTCGACGTTATGGCAATATCCGAGCTGGTCACAGAAACTGGAGTGTGCGAGGTTTGGAGGGAACAGCGGGCAGGCTATACGTTTGTTCGCTGTACTGTAGATTTGATGGCGATATCGATCGTGACATAGGGTATCTTAAGATGGTATTGGACACTGCAAGTAACTGCCCGCTTCTGGTAGGCATGGACGCTAATGCGGTAACGCCTTAAAGGTTTAGTAAAGGGGAGATCCGATATGACGAGAGAGTCCAATGTGAAGATAGAGCTGAAGTCCATTTAGAACAAGGTAGGAACCGTGACAGGGAATTTAGCTGGGATGAGATCAAGGCTGCCGTCAGAGCAATAACCGTAGGCAAAGCACCTGGCTTAGATGGGATTGAAGTTTTAATGGTTGGGCAGTTCTGGGTTAGTTTAGAAAGATATGTGAAGGCCCTGTTTGACGCGTGTCTGACGGAGGACTGTTTTCCCATTTTGTGGAAGCGGGGACGCATGGTGGTGCTACTGAAGTAGGACGATAGGCCGCGGGATGAACCTGACTCGTACCACCCGATCACACTGCTGAGCGTGCTCGGCAAGGTGCTCGAACGGATGTTTGTTGGGCCACTTCAGCTTCTATTGGACGGATTCAGTGGTCACCAGTGCGGTTTCTGTCGAGGCAGATCGACCGAGGATGTGTGGGCAGAGGTTAAGCATGTAGTTAGGGAGTCTGCATGTAAGTACGTGTTGGGTGTTTTTATAGATTTTAAGGGGGCATTTGATAATTTGCTGTGGGGTGGAATATTAACAAGGTTGCATGAAATCGGGTGTGAGAGAATTGGCTTTTGGAACAGTTTATTCACAAACCGAAGAGTGTGTGTTACGGGTAGAGTGGGGGTTGCATGGCGGGATGTAGAGAGTAGTTGTCCGCAAGGTTCCATCAGCGGCCCAGTTTTCTGGAACCTCTGAATGGATACTCTGTTGTGGCATCTCGCTGGTGTAGGTGGCAAGTTCGTCGCCTACGCGGATGACTTTCTCTTTCTTGTGGAGGATGGGAGCCGACTCGAGCTGGAGCGTGATGCCTCTCGCTATCTGGATCTCATTTTTAAATGAGGACAGCGGCCGAGGGTTCAATATTTAGGGGTATAAGTAGGGGTATGTATGAACTTCAAGCTTCACCTGAAATGCATGCATAGAAAACTTGGTCGAATCGTGCTGTATGGGGCAAGTGTATGGTACGAAGTTCTTCAGTTCCAGTACGGACGGGATCTGATGAACAAGTGCGAGCGGGTTTGCAGAACAATTTCGATCGAAGCGGTGCAAGCGAAATTCCCTGGTGACTGCAGGCGAAACGTAGAGTAGGGTACTATAAGTACAAGCATGGTGTGGAAATGGGAGTCCATGATTTGGTTGCGGATGGGGATGTCGCTGGCTTGTGCCTCGGGGAGGTCAAGATATTGTTGGGGTACCGGGCTACTGAAGTATGACAAGATAGGTGGGATCGTTCGGAGAAGGGTAGGGTAACCTACTCCTTCATCTCGGACGTGATCTTTGCTGTAAGGACGAAGTGGGTCGACTCCAGTCTCAAACTGAACTTTCTGCAGACTGGACATGGTAGTATGAATGGATTTTTCCATCCAATGGGTTTAGCGGAAGATGATACATGCGCATGCGCCGGAGATCGTGAGACTTGAGAGCATCTGGTGGGTGATTATCCGCGTTACGTGGTCGTTCGCGATTTGCATGCTTTGGGGATGGTAACAGACGGACGAGGACTCTACGTCGCGGGGCTGCTGGAGAGTAAGGACCGGTACAGGAAGGGGGAGACCTACGCGCGCGATGCCTTTATGCAGCGGGCAGCAGTGGCGGGACACTGAGGGTGGGAGGGGAGAGTATGGTGACGGATAAGGGAGAGAATGTCGTTCATACGCGGTTTTAACCTAATGACGGATGCATAGGTTAATTGGTGAGTTGATTAAAAAAAATGGGATAAGTGAAAAGCGGCACAAGACCGCGAATGCAAGAGCAGCGTGCTCTGTCTGTGCCTAGTACGGGCGGAGACGGAGCATGCTGTTGGGTGAGGGCGCACCCACATTCTCTGAGGAGGGAACCTTAGGAAAGGGACGTGCTCTATGCGACCCTGACCAGAGAAGGACTCTGGGGCCTGGCAACCCTACGTCTTCAGCGACACAGGAAGAGGGGCCTTTGTGGGGGGCTCCCGCTCTTTACATACCAGAAAAGGAGGGTGCTAAAAACGGACGACGGTAGCTCGAGAGGAAACACAAACGTTACGACTGCAGTTGCCTTGGATTGTTTGCTCTGGCGTTGCAGAAGTACTAAAAAAGAAAGGTAACACAGGACAAATGGGTTTAACTTGGGGAATACGCAAGGGTCACCGCGGTGAGCGTTTTGGATCGCTCTCACTGACGCCGTCGAAGTGAGACCTGGTGTTCGCGCACAACTTCTTAAAAACAGAAGTAACACAAAACCTCTAGGGAGATGCTTCGGTTAAGAGTGTCATTTACCTAATTCAGTGAAAACATAGTTCACTAGTGTTGAAATATCTTTTGTTTAACAAACGACTATATTTCATCCAATAATACTTTCGGTAGAAAAGAGATAAAATAATGGTTTGGGTCGAACAGATTTTTAAATTTTTCATTTATTTGTTGTTAAATGAAGCACAAAGTTTGTATGATTTTATACACATAAGTCTCACTGAAATTTATTAATTTCCATTAAAAAGCAGTTTAAAATTTATTTTTCGAGTTTTTCTATTATAATAAGTTGTATTTATATAAATATTGTCAGATAACGTTCACATATTATAATTTTTATTTTTATTTATAGATATTTTAACAAAAATAGTAAAATACAGCTTTAAATCTAGTCAAAAAATTTTACCTATTCTAGACGCCTGTTCATGTAAATCTTTTTTTTACACATTATGTATGACTATATCTATGAAATCATTGGAACAAAATTTCAAAATTATTCCTGTTTTTTGAGTAAACAACACTTTTTCTGATATAAACAAATAAGATTTTATCGAATTCCTGTACGCTATAAATTAAGAAAATATAAATATACATACCTCCAATTATTCTCTATAAGATTTACTAATTGGATTTTCTATTACTTTATTGTAATTGGCGAAACACCCAAATTACTGTAAGAATATCTTGAGAAAACTTCGTTGAAATTTTAAGTTAATAACGCTGCCAAATTCCAATCCAGCAACCGACATGACACTATACCTGCTACTGTCAATATTCAGTGATATTCTTATTTACTACCTACTGTTCCTTTGTTATCTAAACTGCAGTAAGTAGGGTTTTCAAAGCACGAAGAAATTTTTCCCAAGCTGGTGTGTGTAAGATTCAGTTATTATATCGCTCGACAAGAAATACAAATATTATACACATATAAAATCTATTTAGTTAAATATTATGTTTTATTAGGTTTTTAAAACAACCAAAAAGTTATAACAAATAATAACCCCTATCAAATAATGAAAAATAATGTACGTATTGTTTACAATAAATATAACTATAAATATTGACCTCTTATTCTTCGTATAATTTCCCATGGTAAAATATAGCAACAGTAACAGCAAACGAACGAAAACAAAATGCAAATAACAACAAAACAATGATTGCCAAGTTATAAACAACAGCACAACCCCTCAATTTATTGTAGTTCGCAAATGAGAATGATATAATATCGTACGTGTTACCGCTATTTATATGTTTACCTAGATACCGTTTAAACAACCCTTTCAAATTTCCGGGAAAACACTTTATTTATATTCATTATTCTATATATGTGTAATTATTTCTTCATAATACGAATTCTAGAGAAAATGATTCATATTTATGCCATTATATGTAGAAGGTTTTCAATGCCGCTTTTGTCAGTTCTAATTTTTCAGCTCTAAAATTGATAACAATAATATTTATGTTAGAAACATTATGTAATTAAAATTTTCTTATAATTACAATAGAGTGATAGAAAATCCAAATAGTAAATTTTACAGAGAATAATTGGAGGTAAATAAAAAATAAATAAAATAAATATATATCATCACGCCTTCTACCCATTACTGGATGTGGCACTCTGCCGAAGCAGATCTCGGTAAGTGATATATTTTGCGCGTGAAGTGCGGTTACCAGTCGTCAAATCACGGCCCCCAAAGATGTTAGTAGTGGAGGAGCCACAGGGATAGCTTTTGAAATTATGAAAATTGTTTGTCGCCTGTGGGAATCGAACCAGGGTTCTCAGGATCCACAGGCCGACTTCATACCACTGAGCAAGCCACCCTAATTGGAGGTATGTACATATTTTTTTCTCAATTTATAACGTGCAGAATTCGATAAAATCTTATTTGTTTATATCAGAAAAAGTGTTGTTTACTCGATACATATGAATAATTTTGAAATTTTTTTCCAATGATTCCATGTTAAAATATCTTTAAATCAAAATCAACATTTTAATATGCTAACATTATCTGATATTATTTATATGAATACAATTTATTATAATAAGAAAACTAGAAAAAATAAATTTTAAACTGCTTTTTAATGAAAACGAATAAATAAAAAATTTAAAAAAAACTGTTCCACCCAATCCATTTTTTTATATCTTTTCTATCTGCAGCACTGTTGGATAAAACATAGTCATTTGTTAAATAATAGTATATTACATAATAACTCAGAAAAGTGATATTTTTCTTGACGAAGCGGTTGTTTTTTATTTTAATCCGCTTAGTCAAGTAAAAACACTTTCCTGGCATATTATGTAAACTATTTTTTCTGAAATCGTTTAATTTAATCAGTATTTAATCATAAATTATTTATAATGTTTAATTTTTTTTATATGGATTGTCAGCAGACTACGTATCCAAGGTTACAACAAAAAGATCAGTCAGGTAAAATCTTTACCAGACTGTTTTGTACTTTACCAGACTGTTATTTTTGTTGTAGTCTTGGATACGTATTTTACTTGACTGTTTTTGTAAACACCTACTTTCCATACTAAAATTGGTTAGGAAAGTAGGCATTTTCTGGCCGGTTTCAGAAAAAAAAGATATTTCAATACTCCATGTTTTCGTTGAATTTTAATAGGAACGGGATATTGCTAACTTACAAGAACTTTGGATACAAATATAATTTTGTTTACGTTCCGCGACTAAAGAAGACTACCTGGAAATCTAAGCTGGTGCTGGGGATAAGGACTAAGGGACCAATGTCATAAATCTATCTATTGGTTGTTAATACTTTAGCTATAATTTAAATACAAGCTACCAGCTATTCAGCAAGGGTATCTTGGATGCATACTTTGAGAACCCTCTTACTTGCAGAAAACAGAAATAAAATTTAGTTAAACGACACTCTTAAGGTGGCACTTTATCTTAGACGTTTGCACGGCAGAAGATAAGCTGACTATCTGTGTCGATGTTGGCTAATGGCTCAGCTTTTATACTGTTTTCCGAATAAATCTTGTCCCGAGGTGTTGATGGCTCGTACAATGTAAAAAGATAAGACGATTTGGTAAAATTTAGAAACTAGATCACAGGAATCTGGATTAAGTTTAAAAGTAGGACAACGGGTGAGTTGAAGTTAATGAGGTCCGCGGTGGACGTGACGCGCGAGTACAAGCCAGCATATCATTATTAAATATGATAATTAATAAAAAGAACCGAACAAAGTAAAATATATAGATAAATGATTTTTTTTAAAGAGTAAATGAAATACATAATATTTATTGTTTGTGAATATTAATAACACGTTGTTACAGTTGCTTATGTTGACATAATGTGACGTGAAAACTTTTGTACTGTCTAAAGAAACATTGATATCTTCCCTACCTGTTCATATTATTAACAGTAATATTATTGACAACAATTTCGGAGGTTTTAGAAGTACCAGCTGCAGGTTGATTGACATTGTCAAGAATAGATCCAACATAGCTTGATCTGGGGCATTAATTATCTTTGGAAGTGTATTTAATAAAGAAGAATCACTCAGTGTAGTATTCCAATCTAGACGATTTTGAAGAAATTTTCTTTAAATTAGTGAAATATTTTTAAATAACGTAGAATAATGTGCAAGCAATCAACAAACAAATCATAGCAACGCCGTAACACATCGTTCTCGTGTAATATTAAAATTTTATAAATTTTGATAATATTTTAGTGATTTTCTAAATCGCACAGTTGTAAGACAAATTTTGTTTATAACTAGTAAATATCTACTAAGTAATAATAAGTATTTGGTGATAATAAATAAAATTCTCAGTGTAAATATATAAGCTATACACAAAAACTAAAGCTTTTCGAAGAATTATATGCATTACAAAATAATAATAAAGAAAATTCGTGTCTAATGAGTGTGCTTACATTACGTCCGATAAAAAGGAGACGTCATGGGAATTATAAAAAACCAGAAGAAAGTACAAGATAGGCAACGATATGTATATGTTTCTCGTTGTCTAAAGTTGATTCTAATAACAAAACAATAAAGGCAAAACTATAAATATATCATCGTTATGCCGAAAAAGCCATAAAGATAATGAAAAAAGATCATGTAAAGTCTCAACGCCCTACAAGTGATATATGTACTATTTTAATGGATCTTCAGGAAGTTCTATCTTTTTCCGCACATACACACTCTGAGATATATTAGTTGCGTTAGCTATCATGTTATAGTTCTAATATTCATAGTTGTGGTACAACTAAAGGAAATATATATCCCTGGCACGAAGTAATGCCATATTGTGATGTTAACGAAATTGCATCTTGTATTTTAAAAGCAATATCAAATAAAATAACAGAAAAGGACAAGTTAACAGTGTGGAGTGATAATTAGCTGGTCAAAACAAAATTAAATGTTATTGTGTTTGTGGATATATTTATAAGAAATAAATCAAAAATTTCTGGTATCATACCACTTTTCTTAGTAACGAAAGAAATTTCGCGCATACCGAAAACAAAAAGACTTGAGAAATGTGAAATTCGTGTAGATTTGGTCAGATTAATAATAACTACAACTCCTACAAATTCATTCAATGTTTTAATGAAAACTATTGAAGATTTTTTTATTTTAAGACTATAATGGAGAAGTTTCTGCAAAGTTCAAAAATTAAAATATCCATAGTCCAGTGGCTAAGAATTTCAAATAAAGGTCCTGGTATA